>CM065377.1:75397274-75614774 GCA_033060915.1 Euryodendron excelsum | reverse complement strand
ATAGGGGATGATATAAGGATGGAAACAAAAGGAGAAGTAAGAAAAGAAAAAAAAAAAAAAAAAAAAGAAGTAAGAAAAGAAGAAGAAAAAAAAATAGAATAAAAAGAAGAAAAGAATGGAAGAGGAGTTCAAAAGTCGAAAATATGTTAAGAGAAGAGTGAGAATTGAAATGTTGATAAGGGAGAGTTGTAGTTGTGTTTCATTCATCATTTCATGCTTTGATCACACATGATATGACAATTTATCCCATCTCTTTACCCTTACCTTTCACCTCTTCTACATTACCCTCTTCACCTCTACATGGCTTAGTTGATCCAAGTTGTACTTGATTGAAGTTTTCAATAGAGTATAAGCTATTTTTTGTCAATTTCTTTGAATCAATGCTTAACTTTGAACATTCTTTCATGGAGCTATGCTAATGTCGATACACTTTTATCTTTTCGGTTTTTGTAATTGGTATGCTCACTTGATTTGTCTCGTTACATTTACTCCATTGTTGAGCACACCATTGTGAGAACCATGTTGAACTTTAATTGCGAGTGTATGTCCAGTGAGATTTGAATCAAAATGTTTAAAGGTTTGGATTTGCTTAAATGAGTTCATTTGTGTTGTTTAGCATGATTCTTCACCCACACACATGAACCTCTCTTTTGCATGACTTGTTGCATATTAATGTAAGTGTTGGAGTTTGGAGTGGCATCAATGTTAACTTGAGTATGATTATGCATTCATTCCTTATTCTTATCTTGATTGACAATTCACAAAAGGATGTTTGTGGGTATCATCACTGTAAACCTTCACGAGACACCACTCGTCCACTAGGGGTAACCTAGGGGTTTAAAGGCTTGGTGCATGGGCTAAATTCATCCGTGACTCCTACGAAAGTGGAGATTATCCTTTATATTTTTGATAGTTTTTTTGCTAGGGACTAGCAAAATGTAAGTTGGGGGTGGTGATTACACCCTAAAAGTGTAATCATAGGCTCTTAATCCGCACTTTGTTAGATTTATATTAGTGTTAATTTCCTTATTTTAGTTAGATATTTATTTGATTATGTTTTGTGTGTACTTTGTAGGTTATATAAGCTAATAAAGGCAAAAAGAAAGCAAGAATAATCAAAGCGGGTTCAAGGCGAATAATTTGTTCATGAAAATTCAGACCTGTCTCGGTATTTGGGCCATATCTTTTTACTCCGATGTCCGATTGAGCTGATTTTTGTGCCATTGGAAAGAAGACTTCAAGAGCTACAATTTGTCCTCTAATGTGCATCGGCTGAATCGGCCTCTAAAGTGGTCAAAATCAAGCTTCAAGGTGGAGGAATGAATAGTAACCGATCGAATGGCTTGGCAAACTTCAGAGAGGGTGATTTACCGATCGATCGGCCGATCGATCGGTGAACAGTGCCCGTGAACAGTAAAAACAGTTTTTTTACCGATCGAACGCTCCAATTGCCGTTCGATCGGCCGATCGATCGGTGAACAGTGCCGATCGATCGGTCGATATAGATCTGGAGCTTTAAAGCTTTGTTGTCCGAAAAAATGGAGGGAGGAAGATTTTTTGGGTTTGTAGCAGCCAAGGAGGTGGTGTGAAAAGCTCCTCCAAGGTTGGTTTTTATGTTTTTGTGTATTTTAGCTTAGATTTATGTTTGTAATGTTAATGTAGGAGTAGAAATTGTAACTTTATTACATTGTAATTTATTTTCCTTCACTTTCTTGCCATTTTCTCTCACTTTCTTAGCAACCAAACACTAGTTTTACTTAGTTTAATGTTAGATTTATCTTCATTTATGTTCTTTATTATGGATTTTAGTAGCTAAACATCTCTTGGGTGTGATTGTGAAAATTCACCAAGGATCTTCAAGTATTTTAATGGGGATTTATGAACTTCAAAGCTTTATTCCTAGATTTCAATTGTTCTATTCGGTTGAGTGTTGAATTTATTTGAAAACTTAGATTCATAACTCATTTGGTAATATTTATGCACAATTCAACAATTGGTATAAATCTTGCACATTTCTAGGTTTGTTTCTATGGTTCTATTAATTATCACAATTTATACACTCAACTAAATATGAACTCAAGGTTTTATGGTCAAAATATTCCGAATCAAAAATCCACGGTGTGATTTTTGATTTGAGTTATAAAAATCCTCTATTGAAATTCTTGTTGTGAATTGGTGGATTGAATCAATCATATCCAAGTTTTCCATTTTAATTGCTTTACATTTAAATCAATTGCCTAGTTAGTTGCTTTAATTTTCATTGCACTAGTTTAGTAAATCCAAACCCCATCAAAAATCTAAAGATTTTCGGTCATTTTATTTTTCCTTTTATTTTAGATCCAATTCCCTACATAATTGCAATTCAATCCTAGGCTAGGTTAATGTGAGTTGAGTGCTAGAGCCTATATTTGGCTAGGTCCCTTGGGAGAGAACGATACCGGATTACCGGTTTATACTTCATCGCGACCCCCGTACTCTTGCGGGGTACTAACTCCATTTTGTAGTTTTCGAAGCGAGTCATGGTGGCAAAGTCCTAACAAGACTGAAACAAATTGCAATTAGCAGCAAAATATCATCATGGATGTCAAGATGAAGGGAAGTATTGAAGCAAGAAAAGCCATGTACAGATGAACCAAAAACTTCTTCATTAACTGAGCACCAGTTTAAACCATATCTTGGATACAATATCTTGTTTTGTTAAAAATGGGATTTAGTGATGAAATGTCAGACGAGAAACAAGATTTAGTCACATTTATCAGCTACCAAATGTACAAAATGAATATTGAGAATCTATTACTAATTTTTGAAAAATATACCACCTATTAGTATTTGGGGAGTGTAATCGAATCTCCTTTTCAAGTGACTGAATCTCATTTTTTTTTGAATAACATTCATGACTAAATTCCATTTTTAGTACAAAAAAAAATCCAAAGAACTTTTCCAACGCTTTTCACTACCTGATCGAACACTGATTCTCCCAAAAAAATTTCAAATGAATAAGGAATTTGTTTTAATCTCTTACTCATTGAGAGTAGAGGGATTTGGATTCTCTCCATTTCATAAACTGGAATAGAAATCTCTATTCCATAATCAATGGTCTAGATGTAATCTTATCACATGCCTTACTAAAACTACGTCGTTTTGTATTAAAATTTATTTCCTTATATATAACTATAGAATCATTTATTTTTAAATAAATTTTAAATCAACTCATATGAACCCTTCATTTTTATATTAATTGACGTATCAACATTTCAATCAATAAAATAGAGATCTCCATTTCAAATTATGAAATGGAGAGAATTCAAATCCAGAGTAAAGACAGCTAATTCCATAGTTATTACATACATGTCAGTGCATTTGCAACTATGGAAATTTTGTCAGTGTGAAATTATTTCAAGTCAGAAAGAAGAACATCATTAAGATAGAAAATCTTTTAATTAAACATGTACACAAGAAGTTACATAGAATGGGTCTTTTTAGTAAGAAAGCCTTCAACTTGACAATCAACTTCTCACCTGAAGTATCCTTCAACTGCTAATTTACACACTTTTAAATGCCGCAGTAGACTCATTCATCTTGAAGTCAATCTGGTCAAACAAAATTGTGGAGAAAACTGAATAAAATATCCATGAAGTACAAGAAACATTCTCTTCTTCCAAAGTAGAAGCATGCATGGATGGTCAGTGTTTAAATATAGTACATAATATTAGATAGTTAATTGGTTGAGAAATGGGTTACTTTCATGTAACCTTGGGAGAAACAATTTGGTTTCTTTTAGCCTGAAGGTGGAGAGATCTTCCGAAGCTAGGGATTAGAATTTCTCGTAACACTTCGTTAACCTTTTTCTTTTCTTTTATTTTTTTCTGTCAGCTGTAATTGTACCTTAGTGCCTTAAATAAATTAGAGACGACAATATTTAACTGGGCTGTCTGGTTGAAATTAGATTGTATGCAATTCCATCCCTTCGATTACATTGGGAGATGCCATATTCATTTGACCCGTCACCTTGATTAGGGATTCGAATAAGGGATATTTGTTTTTATTGTGACAAAAAGGTTTTATCTATTACTTTTCTTGTTAGTTATGTTTATTGGGATTTTAAATTTTTGTTAAAACTTGCATACTTTATTTCTAGTGGAAACACCCTTCAAATGGTTGCACCCTCTGTCCCTGGTTATGCTTCATTTGACTCCAGTGTAACAATATGATTTTAATTTAGTTATTGCTATAATCACCGTAGCAATGTATTCAACTAAATCCTAATCTACACAATTATTTGGAAATTAAGGTCAAATTTTAAATATAAGCGTGCACATCTCAGTGTGAGATTGGCAAGACCCATAAGAAGAGACTTGAAACTGGCATAAGTTCATCAATGCAGTTGTAATCTTTTTTTGGACAACGATCCCCAGAAGAACTATGAAAGGAGCTAATACAAAATACTTCTTAAAATGTTGATGAAATAAGGTATTTACGGATAAGACGATACAAGTTCATTCCACTAATTTGTGTTTATACTCAATTTGATTCATCAAATGGTGAATTCAAATCTTTGTATGATGCTGAAAAGGTAAGGCATGACTACCTGGTGGCTATTCATTAATGGCCATAATGATATCCAGATAATCACATAGTAGCGCGACATCTCAATCGGTACAATTTCATTTACTATGAGAGATGTCTATTGTGTGATCATCAAAGAAACTCTGAAATAGCAGCTTACATACCGCTACTTCGCCCTCCTAAATTGTTTCACTGAGAAAGTAAAACACAGAAGAAAAGAAGAGAGAGAATCTAAAATGCAACATTAGTTATGTATAATATCAATGGGCATTAAAATGATCGATGATTAGAATGGGTAGAAAAGTTTCAGTAAGCTGATTCAGCCATGCAAGAGTTGCCTCCTCCCCTCTCTCTCTCTCTCTCTCTCTGTCTGAAGAACAAAGAATGTGGAATGTAGTAATTGCTTGAGACCAAAATTCCAGGCACCATGTGGCAAAGTAATTTTCAACTGAAAAAACTATAGACTAACTGAAAACGGCCTCCATTATTTATGAAGGTTCAACCACCACATTTCACAAGTATGCTCATCCATCCACATTTAAAGAATGATTTAAGATGACCAAAGCATCATGATCACCACAGTTTCACTTGCTTTTTTGGGCGACAAAATGCTGAAACATAGTCAGTCCCTTACTGAGATATATAACAAGCTTCCTGCATTTATACCCTTTTTCCTTTTGATTATATGACTTCATGGCCACGACGATACATACATACAGATATGCATATGCAAGCATTCTGTGCATGTAGCCATGCATGAACTATCGGCCCATCTCCCATCTTCACTAGTATTGAAGGCTTCGTGCAAGTATATAATGGGGTCCCATGAACCCTAAAGATCACAACTTTCCCCTTGTGAACTACCACAAACTACTAGCTAGACACAAATCAATTCAAAAACACTATATTATAGTATAGCTTTGATAGTAAAAGCATATAAAAAGCTCATGCCATTCTAAAAAATTGATGATCAGAAGAAGATCAACAAGAAGAAGAAGCATTTCTCGAAAGATAGGACTATGGTATAAAACAAATTTTCATACGCAAATCTCATCAAATATTATCTGATATTGTACATTAGAAAGGAGAGGCAAGGCACAATATCGCATGCATAAATCCCCACAGCTAGCTGATGTCATATAGTTCTAGGTTTTTGTTGTAGTTAATGCAGGCAGCAGGGATGATGGAAGCCACCCTTGAGAATAGCTGGCTCTACTAATTCCCCCAGCACCGGTTCGTTTACTTCCGAGAACTTCCTAAATGTTAGAGCTAAATGGGTATTAGCTATGATTAAAGAGAAGGAAAAAGAAGGAAGAAGCAATGGCATCTGATCAATTGTGAACAGGAGGATGTGTCTTCGGTGGCGAATAGTCCAAGTTAAACCCAGGTTGCTGCTCACCCCTTTTCTTGCGAGGCAGGCTCCAAGAAACAGAAACAAGAGATTCGGTTTGAACAGCACCTGAGATTTTTAATCCTCGGCCTTTCAGATATTTGGCCTTTGATCTTATTGGCTTGTGATCATCTTTGTCAACCCTACTTTGCTTGACCATGCTGTCTCCATTGGCCTCTCCAAGTTCTTTTGCCAAGGCAGGCTTGAACTTTGGTGTAACTGATAGCTTGGAACTACTGACCTTTTCATCATTCTGCCCAATACACCCGAAAATAATTAGTAAATTTATCAAATTATTCTAACTGTTAATGGAAAGGAAAAAACAAAGGATGAATTCCACTTTCACTTTAAAGAGACATGCTCTAAAAATAGCCCAATTTATGAAGCTTCTTATCTGGATGGGAATCAAGAGAATTCGAAGTTAAAAATACTTGAAGATTTTTATAAAAATTCAAAAAGTAAAGATCTCTTCTGGTTTGAAAAACCTCTTGTAACTCTTCTTTTCAATTATAATCGATGGAAGAAGAAGAAAATAAAATGATAAGCAACTTGCGCCAACCTTGTTTGTAAGAAGGAATTTTTTCTCAGGCTCCGTCCCTATTGCACCAAGACGCCTAGCATTACATTCGTGGCAAGAAATACATAGAAGAAACAGAAGTAAAGAAGATATAGTTGACATGTTAAGCAAGATGAAGGGTTGGAACTTGAAAGATATCTACGACAGAAACTCTTCTCTCGTGTTTGCTGATACCGATGATAGTAGTAGTAATCGTTATATCGGTGGTATTTGTAATGATAGCAAGAAAGCCGGCATTAAATGTAGATTTTGAAGGAGTTAAGAGGTTCTTCTGAAGAACATGCAGGTGTATGGGGGATGAGAAGTAAGAGAGGAAATGAAGATATGGGTGGCTTCCCTTCTGTCCCTTTCCTTCTCACATATCAAACAATTGGGACCCAAGACACAGATCCACCAGGGAAAGAAAAGCAACTCAATATATTGAAAGAGAGAGAGAGAGAGAGAGAGAGAGAGAGAGAGGGGGGGGGGGGGGGGGGGGGGGGGAAGGAGAAGAAGAAGAGAGTCCAAAAGAGAGATTTTCCTTTAATTAATAAGAGCAAGCAAGAGGAGGTGGAACTATATGGGAAAGTAAAAGAACAAGGAAAACAATAAAGCAAGAGCCTGTCCATTTGTTTCCACCGAGGAGGAACTCCATTCCTTGTCCTTGTATGGAGATTTAGAATATCATGGCTTGTTTCTCCTTGTTTTTTTGCTCTTGCCCACCTTATTACCCTGAAAAGTTTACTATTTACTGGGATTATTCTAAGACTAATTGGCAAAAAGTTAGAACCCTTTTTAGGTTGATGGAAAAACCAAGATGTCCTCAATATGACCCACCTTGTCTCTTGCCCCTATACAATGATAGAAGAGAATGAACAACTTTGTATATAAATGTATACAAGTCAAATATAGCCTCCTTGGAGTGATGAATAGAATATAAGTTTGATTATGAAAAATAAAGAAAGGTCATTTCTTCTTCTAGCAATAGAAAATTGGAATTTGAAAAACTTTCTTGATTCGAAACCAAGCAAATATAAAACACATAATAAATATCTCCATTGCTCGATCTTGTGAGGAAATGGTATACAAACAATTTATATACAGGATGATGTGGCTGGGCCTATTGACATCCATTCCATTCATTGAAAAATAATTTAAGTGTCCACACTATAGATCATAATTATAAAATGCTATTGTCTCATAAACTCACACACGATGTATGTGAATATGGCTAAAATAAATTGTGTTATAGTGATACATTAAACTCACTAAACTTAAAAGAAACAGCGTTATAATGGTACCTTATAATCAAACTCACTGCTATTCAACAATTCAAAATGGTATAAACGTTGCACAATCTATCTCATCACAAAACTGTAACAATGGTACGTGATTAACATATGGAGTTCACGTAAGCAGTGAGGCCATAGGACCAACGAAAATATGGCAGGGACATGATGAGAGAGAGAGAGAGAGAGAGAGAGAGGTGAGGCACAAGAAGACATGAATAGGTGGACTCTCTCTCTAATTGTTCTTCTAGCAAGGGACAAGGAGGGTTGCCCCAAACCGCCAATACCGTTCCACATGCCACGTGGCACAAACCCATGTGACGAGGAAAGAATGCCACGTGGATGGAGTGCCCCACTTGGGCCGCCAAAGCCCATTCTGCTCATTTTTTTCTGGGTGGTCCCAAAACCACCTCATTTGACTCATTGTTTTGTTCGTTTTCGAGTCCCTGTTGTTGTTTTGCTCGTATTCATGGGGGTGGTGGTGGTGGTTGTTTCATGGTGGATTTATGTTGGGTTGGAGCAGCGACGGCGGGGCAAACAGTGGGTTCCGAGGCGGCCTCGGGATTTGGGGAGCCCTGTGAAATTTGTGTATGTCATGTTAAAGCCGAGCATTCTCGGTCGGCTCATCACCGTTGTCTCCACGTTGGTGCTGTATTTCTTAAATTTTTGCGCTCCATCCTCCCTAGCTACCTAGCTTCAGCCTTTAAACTTTTCAAAGTAGTTAAGAACTTGTTTGGCATAGCGTCCATCTTTTGAAGGCGTAAACTAAGAAGGAGCGGATGTAACAAAGGCCCACTAACATGGCCATTTTACTATTTTAAAAAAAAATTATGCGCGTATTTGTTTAACCTTAAATTGTAATTGTATATTTTGCTACTGTTGAATTTACTAAACTAAAATTCGTTTATCTTTGAATTTATTAATGTTTACATTTGCTTCCACTCCATATCACTAAACTTGTAGCAAAAATATATATATGTCATTAGCTCTTTATTATTTAGCTAAATAAAAAACACAATTCTAATTTCTAACCTTCTATTGTAATATTAAATTAAAATGTTCTTACCCATTTAATCTTTTGTATCTATTTTTTTTAATTGTATCCATTTTTAAATCTCAAAATCCTTTCTCAAAATTTTGAAACTTAACAACCAAATCTGGAATAAGATTTTTCATAGCTTTATAATTTTTTGTATACGATTTTTGTACAAAGAAGGTGCCCCTTTTGTTAGCGTATTTAATATAATTACCTCTTTATTTGTCAAAGAAAAAATATTATTAACTAGGAAACAAGTTCGTGTACCACTAAACAAAAATTCTGAATCCACCCCTGATAAGTACCATAACAAACTAATATCAATGATTTTCTTCCCACGTTACAAATTTCACTCTAGAAAACCGCAATTCTTTCATAATTTGCATAGAAAATTTGATCAAATGACATGACAATGATATTTTTATGACTAAGAGTTAACGCAATTGGGGTTTTCCTTTAAAGTAAAAGACTCTCATTTAACCACATCATTATTTACAAAAGTTTTGTATAAATTTTCTAATTGTATACCATTACTCTTCACATTAATATCAATGGTTTATCTTCCATATTTCACACTGTAGGTGAGATTTTTAAGAAGGCCTGATTGAACTTTTAAACCAAATTGATTAGCACGAACAATCTGTAAGTGAAGAAAACAGTGAGAATACGTCGATCCTTTTCGGATCGATAACACTCTGATGATTAAGTTAACAAGCTTAATCACAATAAATTGAACAAAAGACTCTAGCTTTAGCTCTTGTGAACCTACCTTATACTTTAGTAGTATGGGATATTTATAGGCTTCGGAATACCATAATCTCATAGAAATTATACTCTGTCTCCTCCTAGGAGTCAATTACTTTTGAATGTTGTTTAGTGTCCCAATCCTTTTAGGAATGGACTCAAGTATGCATGACCAACTTGATCCTTGTTGGATATGGGCTGTAATTCAACTATTTGGGTCACCATCTCGGCAATAATGAGTTTGGGCCTTTCCTAAGTAAGATCGGCAGCTTGTTTTTACTTGGGTCCTACTTATTTTATTTAGGTCTGGTTATTTTGACTCACACATAGTATGAAAATGTCATTTTCTAAAGATTTTGTACAAACATTGTAAATAAATTTCATCATAAGAGCTATTTTACTTTAAAAAAAAATGTTGTTATTCAACCCAGTCATTTTGTAACATGCCTTTTGGAAGTAGTCATATGATTGTCTTACTCGACTGTATCCCTTCTCCTTGTATTATAACCTAGTGAATAAAAAATTAAAAATGAATAGGAAGAGTTGTGCAAAGTTGCAGCCAGCCATGATAACTGCATTAAATAATTTCCTATTTTTACAACACCATTTTTTCTTATAGAGGTCAAACCATTCACCAACTTTCTTTAGGCTATCTTTTAGCACAAAAAACATAGGGTGCGATTCTAACGATGCAGGTGGAGTAAGTGCCAATTAGCGGCAGCCAGTTAATCATCTTAGTTAATTATGAGTGTTTGGCTTTAGAGTAGTACTTTTTTCCTTGTAAGTAGAAGTTTAAAGTACTTGCACTAGATATTTTGTCTATCTTAAAAAAAAATTATATAAGTGGTGAAACAATAAATCATAAAAGAGCAAAAATAAAAAATTTTATACTTTGATCATCACGTACCGATGTTCCCTTCCAATCAAACATATTTCAGTCATAAGAATTATGAAATTGGTGCAAAATTGGGGTATGACCTTTTCAAGAAATTTGAGGAGTTGATGACAAATTATGGAAGGGGCAACAAGTTATTTTCAAAAATTGCGAAAGCTACAACTCACATTGAATACGATTACTGTTAAATAGATTATATAGAACATTTAACAATATTGACGTATTATTGAAGCTACTTTTGTGTATCACTTTTGCTTACACTGACAATGAACCAAAAATAAAACCTTAATCTTTGTTTTATATCTCAAAATACACATACGAAGAGACATAAATACCCATATGAAGAGGCATAGGTGCGTGAAAGTTGAATAAACAAAATAAAAATAATTCAAAAGGTTATTGCCTCTCTCTCTCTCTCTCTCTCTCTCTCTCTCTCTCTCTCTCTCTCTCTCTCTCTCTCTCTCTCTCTCTCTCTCTAAAGAGATAGTCTGTAACTACTTTCTTCAATGCACTCAAACATAAAAATGATGAAGAACTCAAGTCATGGGGCCAAAAACCCAAGGCTGTCTCTCTCTCTCTCTCTCTCTCTCTCTCTCTCTCTCTCTCTCTCTCTCTCTCTCTCTAAAGCAATACTCTGTAACTACTTTCTTCAATGCACTCAAACATAAAAATAATGAAGAGCTCAAATCATAGGGCCAAAAACCCAAGGCTGTGTAAGGTCGTTCCAACCCCTGCGCCGTTGGGCAACCCACACAGGCGTAAGCCTGGACTAGCCTGATCTGTGACTTGGGATTTACTTTGCAAGGGTATGTCCAATGTGACCTGCCTTGGAGGTTCCTCTTCATTTAAAACAAAAAAATAAAACCTAAAAACGAGTAAGAGATCTGTGAGTACACCCTCCACTTCATATTTTCCTAGTTTAGGAGCTCATCCGTCCCAGAAAACCTTCTATAATTTGAGGAAAGTTGACACTACTGATCAAGGATGCAGAGGAGTCGACACTCTAATGATCTGCTTTTTCCAATTGCAACTTAGAAAGGATTGGTTTGCTCAAACAACCCCTTTTATGGCCTCTGCAGAAGCTAACAATATTTCCACTGTTTACTGAAGTCATGTACGTACTTCTCCAAACAACAGATGACATATAATGAGACCTACCACAACCGGTGGCAAAATGGCGTGAAAGACCAACAATGAATATTATGACACAATGAACAAAGCCCCGCTATGAAGATAGAACCATTCTTGAAATTCCATATAGTGCATAGTGGACTTATTATAAAGACATCTGGATGAACCTTTAACTTCTTTTAATTCAACAGCCCATTTAATGGAGACCAGCAACGAAGAAGTAAGGAACATGGGATATAGAAATATTCATCAGTCATGCATTATATATATTTTTGAAGGAAATATGTACAGTACAGCTGTACATTTATCACAGGCGAGGTTTTATATATAGGTCATGCAGCACAATTATTTAACACAAGGCAACGGAGATGAAAATGACATCTGGCGACCTTAAGCTAGTGAAGAATTTGGCACCCAAATGTGTTTTCCCCACTGTAAGTAACATAAAGAAACCCATCTTCATCCTTCTTCTCATCATATATGGTAGACATTATTGCCCCTGCGATATCAAATAAGCAATATATATCTGTAAATATAGCAGATTTACTTCACACTTTGAAACCACTAAGAAAAATTAAAATTGCACAACATAAATCTCTAAAAAAATTATAAATGCTTATCTACGAGCCTAATAGCTTAAGATCGCACCATAAATTTAGGCCCAAATTTTGAAATTCTTCACACTTTGGAACCACTAAGAAAATTTAAAATTTGTACAAGTTTACATTGACCATCTTGTTGTAGAACAACTACAAAGCACTAAAAGAAGAATTTAGTTTAGTTTAACCAAAGTCCAAAATATCAATAGGAAATACTAATTTGAAATTAAGAGAAAGGGGAAAAAAAACCACGAAGGTAGAGGACTTGTGTCTTGCCCTAATGCAATAGCTCTGGAAAAGAAGGGCTTAAAATCCTAAACTGAATAACTAGCAGGAATCCAGAATAGGAAAGGAAGATACCTGTAGGTGGAAGGACATTGTCCACAAATATGAAGATCGCTTTCTCAGCACTCAGCTTAATTCTCTTCCGGATTACGTACACAAATTGTCCCACAGTAAGATCAGCTGGAACAAGGTATCTGTAATAATATTACTCAAGTTAGGGGAAAAAGTTACAATAGTTATAAGCAAACAAAAGCTCATATAACCATTGGCCTTCTGGCGAGGGTTATTAGCTGCTGCTTTTTTGACATTCCAGTCAATCCTCATCTGTATACAACCATTGGGTCAGCCCAGACAAGGCATCCATGGTAATTTTATTCAAATCAATGAAAATACCTCACTACTTTTAAAGCACATAAGCACCAAAATAAGCATTGTCCCTATGGAATAGACCCGACTCATCCAGGAGAGAGTTCTAGAGCTTGAGTCTTGAAATTGAGCAAGCAACTGAAAGAGATGATGTGACAGACTAGCATGTAGCCGAGGCTTAAGGTTACCGCTTGCACAAAACAAAACCCCCCAACTCCACCAAAAACAAAAAAGAAGCTAAAAATTAAAAGAAGGAAAGACAATAAGGAGAAGAAAAAGAACACTAAAATAGTCTCCTTGGTCAAGGTCAAATCCATTACTGCAATTTTTCCCATTTTCCTCTATTTCAAGGCATAGTAAAGAATATTCTACAAAGCTATTACATTTCAGGACAAATGTTACTGGTCCTTTCCATTATAAATTTTTTTTTTCCTTGATAAGTATCCCTTGCATTATAAATTTATAGGTGAAGAGAGGAAAATGGTGTACAGATTTCCATGCCAAAATGATGATTTCTCATTCACTACTGGTATGTATGGTCGATATGAGGATGATAAACAACAAACGATAATACTTAGAAAATGATGAGCTAGCTTGACAAGCGTACAATATCAAGTTGAAAATCAGGGGTAAATCATCAGTTGATGGAAACTTATACTCACTTTTTCTTGTCAATGTTAGGAATATCACTTCTCTCGGCCTTCTCCACAATCACCTTCAAAGCAAGAGGCAAACATTAAAAGAAGCATGACTTTAATCTCCACATGACATTCAGAAGGAATGTTTCTTTCTTGTAACTAAAAGCATAGGGTATGCATAAAATTATCATTCTAGTTGGGTTATTGTTATATCTCCTCACTAAATTATCATTCTTCTTGGGTTATTGTTAGAGAGCCTTCTCCCAGCCCAACCATGTCAGGCAACTCATGGTTGAAATCAACAGAGACAAAAAGTAGGTTATAGTAATATTGTTGCTTAGGGCATTCCATGATGAGTTTCAAAAGAACCACTGAAGAATTGCCAAGTCTTAAGTGTGCCAAATCTACTGGAAGCTGGCAATAAAAACAAACATCATGCTCAGGCAAGAAAGTAAAATAGTTTTAGGCTTTACAACTTTGCAAGAGATGTGAACAACACCCAACCTTCACTAATACACCTAAAATATTGTGCAAGTTACATGAATATGACCTGAGAAAGCATATGGTAACTTTAAGTGGTCATGATTACGTCCAAGGAATGTGACCATCAGGGGTGGTGAAAGAACAGTTCAACTTACTATGGAGACAATAATGTTTGTCGGATGCAGATTCCACACAAGATCAATATTGTGGAATCAGTAATCACAACTCAAAAAATCTTATATAAAAACAGAATACCAACAGAAGCTCTCTAACAGAACCCCAAACAACCAAACAAAGAAATTAATCACAAATCATTGGATGCAAGAGGGAAAAAAAAAAAACTGAGACACAAAAGCTTCTAAACTATATATGATTATTCTTACCGGAATTCTGTCTGGGTATTTCTCCCTGATTCTTGCAGCCTCAGCATGCCTCTTCCCTGAAAATTGTACCACAATATTAAGGACCCAATGAAACCATTGATGTAGCCAAAGAAGAAAAAACAATGTCATGTCACGTACCGAAGTCATGCTCTTGCTTGAAACAGCTCTTAGTCATCCTCGAAACAAACTCTGCATAAAGAAGAGGAAAGAATCAATGGGAGAAATAATAAATATAAAATAGCTTGAAATACATATTTCCAACTAGCACTTAATCCTCTTCTTGAATTTCTAAAATTTTGATTTTAAAGAATGCATTTTGCCCATGTTCTTCTATAGAAAAGAATCCATTTCAACAGACAACCATTAAAAAAGTAACCTTCTGAATGGCAGGGTTGCTGAAAATAACAAACCCATCTCTAAAAACTAATAAACAAATATTTAGGGGAAAATGTCTAGTTAGAAGTTGAAAAAAAAAAACCCATGACTGAATTCAAAAACAAAAAATTAAGAGCAAAAAAGATCTGTATACAACAGAAGCAATGCAATACAGTTGACTAAATTCATATGAACATGAACCCCAAAACCCACTAGTGAGAAGGTCAAAATACGCGAAATCGAGAAAGAAGACCAAAAAAACAAAAAAATTGATTACAGACTGCAAAGTTTTGGGATCGAACAGATTGGTCAGAAAAAGAAATCAAAAAATCGTAGAATCATTATACATCCACATGTGCAAATATATCTGCGCAAAGACTAAAAGATTTCAACAGATCAATTGCGATTAAGAAAATAAACGAAAACATTAAAAGGATAGACTTACACACCAAAGGTTGAATCCACGAACTGTTAAAGAAAGACTAGAAGAAATTCTCTCTATTGCAGATATGGCGAGAACTCTATGTCGTGTCTTTCGGATAAAGACTTCGCACAAATAACGTTTGATAAAAGGGTTTAAAATATTTATACTCAAATCGATCAATCGGCGGTGGCATCTTTTAAAGTCATACGTTATATAATATACCCTATATTCACGATATTTTATTTTAATTCCTTAAAGGGTAATTACAAAAATACCCTCACTTAGTATTAATAAATCCCTCTAAACTCCACGATACATTGACTCTTTAACTATTAATTTGAATCAATTAACTTTTTTTACAAATAATTTATTTAAAAAATTGTTATGTGAATTATACATATTTACAAAAATATAATTTTATATTTAAATTAATATTTTTTTATTATAATAATTATCTATTGATTGAAATGTTTTTACATATAAATAGAGGAACAGTCTAAGGAACATTTCAATCATTAAAATCAATAAATAAAGATATAATTATCACATAACTATCGATAACTATTGATTTTAACTCTTTAAAAATAAGATCAATAAAGAGATAAGGAGTCTTGTTGAGACTCTCTTTCCCCCACAACTATGCAAAAGCATTACCCTCTACTAGTTGAAGATAAGCCACACAAGTCTCATTACAAGTCTTCAAAGACAGGTCTGCAACATAAAGAAAGTTCTATCGGATTAAACTTCAAAAATCCCTAAAAACCTTTATTTGCCTAAGCATTCTCGGCAAACTATTCGATCCTAAGACAATTGTTCATGACCAAACTCCATCAATCCCTACCATGCTTGAATCTCAGAAAATCAACTCAACAAGTATTGTGATGAAATCTTGCAAATTTATTATCTTCTCCTAATAAGCTAAAGAAAATTTTATAATTCGACTTGGAACCATACTGTTAAGCTCTCAAGTCAATTCTTTACAAATTTATTATTTTATTTTACCAAATTGAAGAAAATATTGTAATTTGATTTGGGAACAAGCTGTCAAGCATTTAAGTCAAGCAACACAAATTTATCATCTTCTCACCCACGGTGAAGAAGATTTTGCTGTTGTGATAGGGGAACAACATGTAAAACCCTCAAGTCAGTACCTATTTTTTGTTAAATTAATAAAAAAAATTATTCTACTTTTTTGTTTTTATTTTGCAAACAAAAATTTTTTGTGTGTATCGTCTGATCTATTTTTAGGTCCTAATTTTGACATAACTGTTACCCTCATTGTATTTAGTGGGTTCGATACTTCAATACTTAAATTTTAGTGATAGTAATTGACATTACCTTTTTCACTGAAAATTTGGTCTCAGTGAATGAGGTAGCAATTCCAACACTAATGAACTATAAATTGACTTCAGCAGCCCAATGGGCCACAACATGGGCTGTGGGCAGATAGAGTTGAGAAGCATTTTACGAGTCCGCTGAAGAGGGCCATGGAGTTAATCCAAACACCAATAGTCCTTGAACATCAATGTATACATCAAGATTACGAAGTTCACTAATATAGAAGCTAAACCAAGTTAATATAATTTCAGTCACTAAGATTATAGTCTATACTCTTCTTTAAAAAACGTCTAGGAAATTAATGAAAGAGTTAGCTGAAACTATCCCGTTGTAAATACATCTCTCGAAATGGTTGGGCTTGGTTCAATTTGAAAGAAAAAAATTAAGGAATCTATTACTAGATGTCTGGACCAGCTTTGGCCCAAAAACTAATTTAGGAGCCTGTGTAGTTCTACCCCCTACATAAATCAGAAAATTATTGAGCCAAAGGCTCTGAGATAGCCTCAAGGAGTTAGGGCCCGTTTGGTATAGCTTTTTTATCAAGTGTTTTTTAAGCTTACAAGTAAAAAAGTCAAGTTTTTCTATTTTTTTTGTTTTCTGACTTTACTTTAGCTAAATAAAAGCAAAAAAGTCATATTTTTCTAGCTTTTTTGCTTATAAGTTTTAAAAAAGTTAGCTAAAAAGTTGATACCAAACGTGCCACTAATAGCACCTAAAATGTTTCAAACTTGAAACTTACAAGGAGTAGACCTCTAGGCCCCTGGCCTTGACCACTAGCCCAATCTCTTGGAGCTTGTAAGGTTGAATTTTCCATCAGATGAACCAAGAACCAGAAGGAAGGAAGAAACAAAGAAGGAAAGAATTGTGTGAGATTAACAACCCAACCCAACCCACTCTCTCTGTTCCACTATTATTTTTAACCAAGAAGGCTGGCCGAATTCAAGTTTCGGTTGGATTCAAGCCCAAATTACTCAAAGATGGCCGGTTTAGATCCGGCATGGCTGGGATGGCCCGGTCAACCTAGAGACAAGGTATTGCTAATTAATCTTCTTCCTTTCTTTCTTTGGGGTGTGGGGAGGAGGACACCAAACGACTGAGAAGTTTTCAGTTACAAAAAACTATTGGGGTGATCCTATTGCCGGAGCAGTTCTTATGCCAAATCAATTTTCTCTGAATTGATAAAATTATCCTCGACTAAGATTCATTAATAAGTCATAGGAAATCATTTTTGTCAATCTATAGAGAAATTGCCCTGGAAAAACCCTAAGGCTGGTGGTGATGCTAAGTTTACTAAAAACACCATAGCATTCAATTAGAATTGGAAAACAAATAAAAAGCAAGCCAACATCCTAATCCCACTTTGGCATTAAGTAATTGATTATGTTAAAGGTGTTCATCATTACATCTCATAATGTACAAGAAAATTAAAAAAAGGTTTCAAGTTTCAACATGGACCGCAATTCATTTAACCTTTTTAAATTATTTTATGAAAGCTAAAACTGTATTTTAGTAAGCCTTTCCGGCTTTATTGGTGGCTTTGGTTAATGCATATAGGTAAGTACTTTTAGACCATACAATTATTGAAATAAAAAGTTGATATTTTGTTTTATTTTGATTATTGAAAATAATAAAGCACTAACTGCAAAAAGTTGAAGCTTGTCTTGCTTTCTCTAATTGAAACTTTAATAATCTGCTTTTGTTGTTGGCTTTAGTTCAATGACAAACTCCCTAAGATAGCTTGAATCATAATTCAAATCTTGATAAAAGAGGGTTGCAATATCAGCCTCTCACTCATGCATCACTTTAGTATGTTTAATACACTAAGCTCTAACCTTAGGCATTCTTTTTTCATGCATTTATGTTCTAATCCCAAGTGACATGCACTCACTGAATTGCACCAATTTTAGGTCTATAATGCAAATGTATACATGAATCTATATGGATCAATTCCTTTTTTTTTTATATTTTTATTTGGACTAGTTTTGGCTGATTGATCCCGTGATCTCGATGCGGTGGTCACCGCATCGCAGGGTTGCTAATTGGCCTTAATATATTCATAACCCATGTGAACCAATGGAAATTGTTTACATGAGTTTATCAATCATTTTTGTATAGCCATTGAAAAACAAAGCAAGAAACTAGTTTATTATTGACCATGTTAAAGCCTCCCTTAGCTGTTTAGAGTAGTGGTTGGGGTGTAGGAGGGGCTTCTTATACTTTGAATTTGATGTGTTTTCTAATCACGAGTCCTCAATAAAACAAACCAAGTTTTTTATTACTTCGTGACAAGTAATTTTGGCTTTGAAAATGTTTCTGTGGCTTTAGTTGTTTAGATTGGGAAGTTTTTTTGTGTTTGTATAGCTTGATGAGAAGGGTGCCTTGAGAAGGGAGAAAAGAACATGTCATCATCTTTTTTAATCAATAAAGAAAGATCACTTATGCACAGAGAGAGAGAGAGAGAGAGTGTGTATGAAATTAGGAATGGAAATCTAAAAGAGGAGAGGCAAGCAAAGAGGGTTTGAGTTGGGTTCACTTTCCACTTCATGGAAGAAAGGAGTTGTTAACTTGTTATCTATCACATGGGGAAGGTGATAAACTAAGTCTTTCTTCCTGACAAATCCAAATCATAGTTTTCCTAAATTATTCATGCCAGACCTCAGCGTGTCCCCCCTTCCTTCCCTCATAAATACCCAAAACTTTGATCTTGTCTAGAAAACTAAACCACCCCCTATTTTCAAGTTCCCACAATGCCCTTAGGATTTTTTCAAATTATGACTATCTCAAAGCAAGCATGCTGTATATTTCCTATTAAAAGGGTAAATAAAGAAGGAGAGAAAGTATTGATACTATCTATGAACCTAAAGCAAGCATTCAAAAGCAACTTTCAAAAAAAAAAAAAAATGTTAATGGAGCCCCTGGCATGGTGAAGTATGGCATTTACTTAAGTTCTAGAACAGTTAATAATCGTCAATGCCTACAAGCGCCATAATCGACCATGCTACAACTTAATAGTGTTTGTAATAATATGATATGATCATTTAGAGAATCACAAAGCCTTCAGATTGAACTGATAATTAAATAACCTTTGAGCTCATTTCGTGCCATTTATCAGTTCAAAATTCAAAATTCTATGTTTAAAAGGTGAAACAATTATAGAGTTCATTGAACTTCCTTGAAAATATACTTTATATCTTAGAGTTTGAACTCTCACAAGCAAACAAACAACTGCACTGTTTACAGATATGCATGTCTGTCATTTCAACTCTCAAACAATGGGTCTAAAAGAACACCAGAAGTATATAAGGGTGTACTTGCTTGGGCATGAAGCGACATAGTTCTTGGTGGTTTTTCAAATGAATTTGTCTGATCAGATTCAGTGCATGCATGATAAAAAGTTTTTAATCTCGCATTGTTGTCTTTGCCTTTCATGCCTTAATTTAATGCTATTTTCAACAGAGAGATTTATTTACTGGGTGATATTTGAAGATTTCATGGGACAGTTTTCCTGTCTTCTTACGAAGAATTGCTCTAAGCTGTCTCTTGATTATGAGACCGATGAGCTGTAATAAAATGTAGGATATTAAACTTTAAAATCTTCTATTCAACTTTTATCTATAGTTTGATAAAAAGATTAATTACTTATGAATACGTGTCTTTGATTCATCTGCTTCTCACTCCGACTTCATGCAATGCTTCGAGAGTTTTATAAATAAACTCTTAGCTTCATTCAATTATTAACGAATTCACGTTATGTTCATCATCGAGTTTCGTGGCTGAATCTACACATTATATATATATATATATATATATTTCAGTACAAGTGCGAGTTACTTGAATCAATTTTGTGCTTCCACTTTGTTCAAGTTTAATCTCCAAGCTTTTTTCATTTTTTTTTTTCATGTTCGTCCATATGAGTTTTATGAGTTTAACATTAGGTGGAAAGACTTCAAATTCTATGACGGTCCAATTCTGGTGATTTAGATAAAGCAGAGTTTAGTACAACTTAAAAAGGATAACTTAACCCTAAGAAGCACAGACATGAATACATGACACAAACACGACCTGACTGGGACACGATAAAAACATGCTGACATGGTAATTTTTAAAATATACAAAAAACAATACAACTGGGACACAGTAAAAATATATTCTCTATAATTTTTTATGTCATATATATAGGGATTTTATACTCAAACATAATGAAAAAATTACAAGATAACACTAATTACAATTAGAAACCAAAATATTCCATAATTTAGACGTTAAATTAGGTGTAAATCACAATATTTTTATTTTATAACTAGATCCTAAATTATTTATTTTCAAACTTATAATGTGTTTTATGTGTGTCTAACTGATAAACATACGTGTCCTTCAAATATCCGAAGCGTGTTCAGTTGTAGTAAAATTTAAAAATAATAGGATACATTTGAACGCATGTTCGACAGGTGTCAAAGTAGTGTTCAACAAATCTTCTGTCCGATAAAATATCAGACACAAACATGGTACTTTCTTAGAAATGGCTTAAACTGTGCTCATTAGAATAACTACAGACCAGCGGTGTATGAAGTTTTGATTAGAAATGAAATATAACAATGAAGTAAGTAATAAACCGTAATTAAGGGCGAAAACAAATATACCTATGTACTTTACAGAACGCGTGATTAGAAAATAAGAACTGACCAGAACTTCGTTATTGACTACCAAAACTGCATCTGAGAGAATCTAAAACATATATAAGCCGTGTGCTTCAATTGTCTTTTCTTATATTTAAATCCAATACAGTATCATTCATTTGATTGAAATGGGACATATTCTCATGTATTCACCTTGACTTTCTGGAGCAATATTGGGTGAGAAAACAAATTCATTGAATGTAAAGACTTCATGCAATTGACAATGCTTGGCCTTTTACATGTTTATGACAAGTCCAAGAAGCAAGTTTTATATACAAATGTATGAGAGAGAGAGAGAGAGAGAGAGAGAGAGAGAGAGAGAGAGAGAGAGAGAGAGAGAGAGCTTATGGCAGTGCTGAGCTTTGATACATACAGATTTTGTAGAAACTAGAAAAGGCTTGCAATGGCAGAAAGCAACATAAAAAAGAATATGGATTCAGAGTATCAAATCTTTGTCAATGGACATGGCCTAATATAGGCAACAAATTAATAAGAACTGACTTAGATGCTCCAGGAATATGTATATATATATATATATATATGTGTGTGTGTGTGTGTGTGAATATAGCAGAAAACTTTTAGTCTTTTTTTCGATAAAGTAGACTTCAGCTTTAATCTAACATTTGTATGCCACCAACGTTGAGCGTTACATGAATGTTTGATGAAGAAGAAGCCTAACCTATATATGTGTGTGTGTGTGTGTGTGTGCGCATGTTGAAGCCGCGTGAAGTTCAAAAAGCTGTTCCGAGCAAATCGTATCTTTATAAGAATTTCTATGGATCTATAATGTCAAAAAGGCTAGTGTTGCAACAAGCTTAAGACTTGGGAGGATGCATGTGACCCCATAATGCTTACATGCATCGTTGCTGCATTATTAAGAGAAGAGGGCTTCAAAAAATTTTATTTTTATTATCCGAGACAATAAATATGTATATATATATCTTCATTGTGCACTATGCAACTGAAGATTCCATAAGGCATGCGAGTTTCTTGTAAACAAGAAATATATGTTTTAGCGTGTTTGGATTCTAAATTTAATGAACAAAAGGAAAATAAAAACAACAAAAAATAAAAAAAGAATAAGGAAATAATTTTAAATTTCATGCTCTTATTCGGTTATATTGAAAAAATAGGAAGAAATGCAAAGACATTTATCAATAACAATATAAAGAATCTAAATGAACAGGCATTTTTTGTTTCCTTTACAAGACCTAGTAAAGAAAATTAAGTGCGTTATCTAAAACTATCATTTATCGTTTGGTTTTATTTTTTGTTTATGTTTTTTGTTTTTTTAAAAATAAAAACATAAAAAAATATTAAAATAGATGTATTTTTTGATTCTACAACATTGATATAGTACTTTTAGCAGAACGATAACTTATAAATGTCATCATTAAACCATAAAAAATAAAAAATAAAAACATACAACAAAAAATAAAAATCGTAGATTGTGGACTTCCTTCCCTGGAATTGACAAAAAAGTCCTTGGTCATTAGAAGGAGCTGCTTTTTCATCCCTTGGTGTTACTTTTACCTCTTTTCGGCGGCAAAAAGGCTTTGTTAATCCAAAAAGCCCAAACCAATTGCCCCCATAAAACAGTCGAACTCAAGAGTCAAGACCCATAATGAAACTTTAGAAATCAACTTTCAATCACAGCCACACATCTCATTCCCCACCCAAAATATCTCATCCGTTCAAATCCTTCTCGTAATTTTCAGACCCACGCCCAATAAAACCTCTTTTACAGTTAAAATTACTGTAATACCCCTAAACTTTCCACCACCTTGTACTAAATATGCCGAAAAAGGAAGGGTAATATAGGAATACACCTAAAATACGACGCCATTTTGAGCCATTTCACCTTTCCTCTGGATCGTTGGCCTCAGTAAAAAAACAATATAACGAAAAGCGTGCAGTCATAAATGTCGTTCACGTTCCTTTTCAACGCGTGAAACAAATACTATTAATATAGAGAGGCTGGATTTAGAGCGTTTTTACACGCGCTATATGTTGCCGTGGGCATCGAGGGGGTGACAGAAACCCTACCAGAAAGATAACTACATCTATAGACCAAGCCACAAAAATTAAATAAAATAAAGAGAGAGAAATAGAAAAGAAAAAATAAATTAAAAAACAAAAGATAGAGAGAGAGAGGAGGGAGGAGAGAGAGGGAGGGGGCACTTTAATACTTTTTTTATGTCGCACGCATCCATGGCAGAAAACAGAAGAAAAACAGAGTACTATAGAAGGACGGGAGAAGAGAAGAGGAGAGCAACTAGCACAACCACAGCCAAGATTAATCTGATAAGAACAAAGATATACAGCAAATAAGGAGACATATATATATATATATATATATGCAGAAGAGCAGTTTCATTTGGGTGGTGAAGTGGGTTTCTTGAGTTGCATGCATTCAACAAGTGTTTGTGGGTCAGAAGCTTTGATTGGAGGCCAAAGCTCAGACCTCCACAATCTGCTTTGATTTATACATATATTATGTATATATATTGATACCAGTTATTTAAGACGTTTTGCTTTGAGCAGTAATTTATTTTCATCTGTCCTCTGTGCTTATATATAGATATATATATATATATATATTTTCTTTGGTACAGAACTTTTGGGTGGTCTCTTATTTTATTTTCTGGGTTTTCAAACCTCGTGGGGGAGAGAGAGTGTGTGGATTTGTGGGTCTTTGTTAGATGAAGGGATGCACTTACCCTTTGATTTTGAGGGGAAGGGGGTATTACAGCTTGTAGCAGAGGCTTCTTCTTCTTCTTCATTTTCTTCATTGTCTCCATCTTCAAATCCATTGGTGCGTAAGTGGAACAGCAAAGAAGGTTGCTTTCTGGGTAGAGAGCCTACCTCTGTCCTGGATACCATTGGAAGCCCAAGCCCTCCTACTTCTACTTCAACCCTGTCTTCTTCTTTGGGCGGCGGCGGCGGAGGTGGTGGTGGGTCTACCGACACGGCCGGAGTGGCGGCGGTTTCAGGAAAGCCGTCTCAGAAATGGCCGCCAGCGCAGCAAGGAAGCAGCAGCTCGAATGTGGGAGTTGAATCAGGCTGTGGAAGCTCGGAGCTCCAACCAGTTCCACCAGCACTGGAGATAGGCAGCAGCAACACGGCCGCCACCGCCACCGCAGGGGCCGAGAAATGTGGGCTGGGGATGGAGGATTGGGAGAGCGTGCTGTCGGAATCTGCAGCGGCATCGCCGAGCCAAGAGCAATCCATTCTTCGTTGGATCATGGGGGATGTGGAGGATCCATCAATGGGGCTGAACAAGTTGTTGCAAACCGGCGGTCCGGCGGACTTCGAATTCAACGGTGGCTTTGGCGTTGTAGATCAAGGTTATGGGTTAGACCCAGTTGGGTCTGTAGCTTCTGGCGGTGGGAATTTGATGGGCACCATTAACCCCTCTCTGCCGATTTCAGGGTTTTCTCATAACGCCAACAAATTCAACAATGAAAAGCTTGGTTTTGCCCCAAACCCATCAACTCTTCCAAATTACAAGCTTCCTAACCCTCCAAACCCTATGTTCTCTCCATTATCGAACAATCTCATGCCCATTTCGTTGTCTCCGGGCACCTTCAACCAGCCACAGCAATCTCAGCAACAGCTCGAATGCCCAGATGTAAAGCCACATATTTTCAATCCGCAGCTGTTAATCAACCAGCAAGAAGCTCAGCATACACAAAACCCAGCCTTTTTCTTGCCATTGCCATACACCCAACAAGAGCAGCACCTTATTTTGCCACCGCAGGCGAAAAGGCACAACTCCGGCGGCCTTGAGCCCAATCCTCCGATCCCAAAGGGTCCTTTTTCGGATTCTATGCTTCAGCTACAGCATCAGGGTCTCTCTCCTCAGCTTCAATTGCTTCCTCACTATCTTCAGCAGAGGCCAACAATGGGAATGAAGCCGAAAATGTCCGGCGATGAAATGGGACAAAATCAGCATCAGCAGCAGCAGGCGATAATCGACCAGCTATACAAGGCGGCAGAGCTGGTCCAGACGGGGAATTCGGTACTCGCGCAAGGGATATTGGCGCGGCTCAATCACCAGCTCTCTCCAATTGGTAAGCCTTTCTATAGGGCTGCTTTCTTCTGTAAGGAGGCTCTGCAATTGCTCCTCCATACAAACAACACCATGAACTCCTCGGCGGCTCATTCTTCACCTTTCAATCTCATCTTGAAGATTGGTGCTTACAAATCTTTCTCAGAAATTTCACCCCTGCTTCAATTTGCCAACTTTACTTGCAACCAAGCCCTCCTCGAAGTCCTAGAAGGCTTTGATCGAATCCATATTATAGATTTTGATATTGGCTATGGTGGGCAATGGGCTTCTCTAATGCAAGAGCTTGCCTTCAGAAGCGGCGGGCCGCCCTTGCTTAAAATCACTGCATTGGCCTCTCTTTCAACCCATGACCAGCTTGAGCTTGGCCTCACTAGAGAGAATTTGAACCACTTTGCAGGTGAAATTAATATGGCATTTGAATTTGATATTTTAAGCCTTGATTCCTTGAACTCTTCTTCATGGTCACTGCCTCTTCATGTCTCTGAAAATGAGGCAGTTGCAGTGAATCTCCCAGTAGGTTCATTTTCCAGCTACCAATTGTCCCTTCCTCTAATCCTTCGCTTTGTTAAGCAACTATCCCCCAAAATTGTGGTCTCTGTAGATAGAGGGTGTGACCGAACTGACCTTGCATTTCCAAACCATGTAATTCATGCCCTTCAATCTTACTCAAACCTGCTCGAGTCTCTTGATGCTGTAAATATGAACCTAGATGCCTTGCAAAAGATTGAGAGGTTCTTGCTGCAGCCGGGTATGGAAAAAATTGTAATGGGTCGCTATCGTTCCCCTGAGAAGACACCGCATTGGAGGAACCTTTTTTTGTCAACTGGGTTCTCCCCATTAACATTCAGTAATTTCGCGGAATCACAAGCTGAGTGTGTAATCAAGAGGACTCCGGTTAGGGGATTCCATGTTGAGAAGAGACAATCTTCACTTGTTCTATGCTGGCAGCGAAAGGAGCTCATCTCTGCTTCAGCTTGGAGGTGCTGAGGAATGGCATCTTAGTGTTGGATTCGCCAAATTCATTACCATCAAGAAGGTGCCGCATTTTAGTCTCTGATCATTATCCATCTTCTTGCCTGTGATTTCCCTTTGCTAATTGTCATTATGGTTTAGGCAGATTATTTCGGAGTAACAAAAAAAAAAAAAACCAGACATTTTAGTAACTGGATGGTGTAGTATAGTTCTCTTTCTTTCATCTCTTATGTTCAATGTGGCTATTACTGTTATTGTGCTTTCATGCTGTTGTGGCAAGGAACAGCTACTTGGTTCTAATTATGTTGTATACTTTACAACAAAGCAAAATCAGAAATGGGAAAAAAAAATGAAGAATTTAACTGTTTAATCGATGTCTCTCTGTTGGGTGCTTTGGATATATTTTTCCATTACTGCTACGCATTATGATCTTGTAGTTTGGAGAAGGTATCTTGATAGTATTTTCATCTACCATGCATGGCATTATCGGATTTGTCCTGCCTCGTATCCTTACTGAATTTGTCACACCACCCGTATCTTGACCTTTTCAAGAATATTTTTAGTAATTCTCATATTCTGTGATATTCCTTAAGCTAAATATTTCATGAATCCTAAATTTGTCAGTTTCGGAGTCTGGGGATTCTCTTCCAACGGAAGCATCTTTACATTGCAGGCCTCACCCTTTTCCAACTCAGATTGATATTCACATTTCATAGTTCTTCATTGCCTACTCTGGGCAACCAATAGTTTTGCTAGGCCTCCCTGATATTGAATTTAGAGTCTACTCCACTCCGCTATTTGTGTTCTTGCAAATAGCAGGGCAGCCCAGAGCAAAGGCTCCCACCACTGTTAGTCCGGGGAGGAGGCCTCACTTGTGTAGATGAGCCTTCTCTCCATGTAATTATCATAGTTTTGAGCTAAACTTAGGTCGCAAAGTTCTTGTAGTTTGCCATTGTTGTTTTTATCCGTATTTTTCGGCCATTGTTGCAGAGTATCTCCTGTGCAGATGTAATGCCCCAGTCTGGATACATAATCCAACCTTCTAAGAATGTCAAACACTGTTTCTTTGGTTATTGGAACATATTTTTTTATCATTCATCTTGTTTCTGGAAAAAACTGGTATAAAAATCGGACGGTTATTGACGATGGTGTCCATAGATTTAGGGAATTGTAGGTCTCAACCATCGGATGTTGGCCTAAATTCCCTGTAGTACATGCATCCTTAGAACTCCACCATTGACTGTTATATCTCCTGCTAATTATCTATTATGGTTGGTGCATTATACTATGATTGTCATTGTTATTTTTATTGTTTGGTTTTATTTTTTTTCATAATCTATCATGTTATTTATGCATGCCAACACCTGCATTATTATACATTGAATATGCTGTTGGATTAGTCAATTTTTTATGCCTCTCCTAATCAAATCACATGGGACGTGTACCTTTGGACCCCTACATGATTAGTTTAAACTCATCTGTTTCATCTCCTTGGAAGTCCTCCATTTGTTATTTTATTTTGCTTTCTTTCGAACATAAACACAATATTAAACCATTGAGGCCATGTTGCATGAGAGAGAGAGAGAGAGAGAGAGAGAGAGAGAGAGAGAGAGAGAGAGAGAGCTAGCTAGCGGTGTTTGGCTCTATTATTAGTATTATTGTTTAAAGGAAAGCCTAATACGTCGGCTCGATAAGATATGAATACTCTAATGGTCCTGCAGACAACCCTATTATTATAATTATGCAGTTTAGCTTACTATAATTATTTATATAATTGTTTAAAGGACTCAACCACCACCCTTTTCTAATAGGGTCCCCTCCCTCAGTGAAGGCCTGAAAAAGCCATGATTGCCGATTTGTTACAGCACATAGCCACATACCAGTGGTCCAGTTTTGTAAAGCAATGCAACACTGCCCTTCCTTCACAAGGTCATCCTCCCATCGAAAGGGTATTACGTGAAAATGAAAGCATTTCATTGTGTTGTGTCATGGAATTCAATGACTTTGTGTCGACTCATTGGTTTGTTTCCAATAGCTTCTGCAACAGAGTTGTAATGTAAACCATTTGATTATGTTTTACAACTGGCTCTTGCTTAATGGGTGTTTAAGGTTGTTAACTAAAATAGAGGTACTTTACCCCTCGTGATTGAAGCGAAAATTACATGATTTCTATATTGTTTAAAAGTGAACAAATAATCTCATATAGTTAGGACTTAAATATAAAATAAGTGAAAACTATTAAAATTATGGATAATTACAGGTTCATTGTAATTTTGGCAAAAATTTAAAAATGGATACATAACTCTTTTATAGTTTGAACTTATTTATAAAGTAAAAAGAATCATGATAGATTTGGTGAAATGACAAAAATATTTTTGTGAAGGATAACTATTTATTTAGACATAAAAGAGTTAAATTATTTTTTAATTCTCTATTTTAGAAAAATAAAATGACGAAAATATTTCTATAACAGAATCGCCCTTAAAACTGACAGTTGTCATTCATTTTACAATTAAGTTTAAGTTATAGAGAAGTCATGTATTTATTTTATGATTAAGTTCAAATCACAAAAAAAATTATATATTTATTTTTAAATCGAATCATTTAATTTTTTTTCAAATCTAATTTTTTTTCAAATAATAAGAGGTTAAAGTGTAATTACGTATTAAAATAAAATAAGTGAACTTCTTTATTAAAGGGCTTTAGGGATGGTTATATACAGCCGCTGGTGACAGACCGACATGTCTTCTTTACCCTTCAGCTCACTCAAGGAGTTCTTATTAGAATATGGTCTTTTAACTTTTGTGTAAAGCACTTATACACAAGTGTGACCCACATTCCTGATTTGTGGGTCCACATGAATTGCATCAACCAGGTTGGATGATCATTGAAGCTTTGATCTGATGAATGTTCTGTATGAGCAGAATCAGATTGGCTACCTCCACTAGAACTAGAAGAGGCCTTTATTATTATTGTTATTTTAGGTAATATTCCATGTGAATAAGCATTTACAAATGTTCAAGTTAATTTAAGTTTCTTGAAACAGAACTTGCAGTCCAACCATGATTTGCTTTTTTGTTTAAAATTGTCTGTTGTGTGTCTGAAGACTTTGTGCAATATTAGTTTTCTATGATTCTACATAGTACATACCCTAACAAAGGATTCAAATATGCTAATGCAGACTATATACATTGTACCAACAACCCCCAAAAAAAATTAATAATAAAATTTTTTAAAATGGGGACTAATGATAAATGGTAATTATTTACTGCTTTCTAGAAAATTGGGATTAATGTGTCATCAATAATTCATGAATTCATGATTAACATCTTGAATATTTGGCATAATTGTTTGTATGGAAACCAGTTTTCCAATTCTTTTTTCTTTTTTTTTTTTGACAGAACTGAAATGGCATGTTTAAAAATTTGGCTCTTGTTTTACCAACCTTGGTCGCTTAAGCAAGATATCTCGGTTTCAAGCCTCTATGGATGTAGCAAACTTTCTTGGGAGAGGTTCTCGTTTCGGCGCCCGATCATACCACGGAGATTAGTCTGGGTCAAGCCTTTAAGTGATTAGCCTGGGAATACTTTGGGAAAGGGAAACCAAAAACAGAAGAAGTGAATTGACTTGAATGAGTAAATCTCATTAGAACTTACAGGAGAGTATACTAATAGCAGGGGGAAAAAAAAGGGAGAGAATAAAAAAAAAGAGGAGAAAACCTTTTGCTCTAATGAAAAAGTTACCTGTTTTTAAATGAAAATACCTTTTGTCTATAGAAGAAAAAATACCTTAATTATCAAGGACTAAAGAAATACCCTGTTGGTAATTCTTACGATAACTTTGGATCTATGATTTGTGAAGAGAAAGGAAAATGATAGGAAAAGAAAATAAAGTAAAAAAGTTGACTTTATTTTTTGTTTGTTGGGATAGGAAAATGAATAGGTATTTGTTAAAAAAAATTTTAAAATTTTATTTATTTACCTATTAAAAAAATGGATATGTATAACTAGTTTTTATCTCTTTTCCCTTCAACAAATTTAAGATTCAAACAAAGCGTTAGAAGTTATCTGAAGCACTGCTCTTTATTTTTGTTTTTTTCTTTGCCCTTAATATTTTACACCAAATGGCCAAAGCACATGGAAATTAAAAAAATTCTAAATGATCTACACTGCATGGCATTGTGTCACGGGTTGGCAGGCCGGGCACCACACGGTGACAGTAATGCGACCCGCCATGATCATACGCAGCGGAATACACCCGTGAGGCGACTATGCACCAAGCAATAGTCCCGCCAAACTCAAACACCAAGGCATAAGATTATGCGCTTATCCAGGATCCATCCGTAATGCCCTGCATATCTCTTTAAGCTCGGACCTCTGATGCTCAAGTCATAAGGCAACCCAAGCTATAGGCGACAGCAACGCCACTCAAATGCGCACACACACGGCAAGCAATGTGTTTAGCGCCAGTCCTTCTTGAAACACAAGCCAGATGGTCATGTGCAACTAGACATGCAGGCGTCAGCCAAGCATCACCTGTTAGGCACAACGCCTCCATCCTTGAAACTCTTAGCGCCCCGCGTCAAGGTTGCCCGCAAGGAAAGGCACCACCGAATAGCGACTGTTAAGCCTAAAGCATAGTGCCCCGCGACACCAATGCTAGCCAAACCAAGCGGCTGTGTGCACAAGCGTGAACCCAATGCGCAAGTGCACACGAGACACACGGCATGCAAGTGTGTACACCGAGGTCCAATCCGTCATGGACATAAGCCCCACCACTTTATAATTATGGCATAGCGGGTGCGAATGCCACAACCCCATCCTCGACGCCAATGCCCAACATCTGCCCCACCGGGCACAATGCCGCCCATGTAGCCCCTTGGCTAGCATGAGGACTGCAGCCACGTGCCACAGCCGGCCCCCAAGTCTCGCCCACTCTCTTGGGGGACTCACTTGAATGCTGTCCCTTTCGGTAGCACCAAAGGGTGGCAGAGTCAGCACCATGCCCCCCCTTATAATAGCATTCTGAGCCATCTCCAAACTGATAGGAAGAAACATCCTACCCCCTCGAGAAGTCATAATTCATAAATCCAATAAATATGAAAAATACAAATTACGAGATTGCCGTGCCATCGGCCAATCATGCTCAGACATGCCCCACGCCAAGGTCCCTCGCGGCCCCGGACGTGCCACGGGTGGCAACCCGTGATACATTGGCATGTAACTGTATGAGTCATTGTCATAAAGTATTTTATGGTTTTATATTATTACCTAAAAACTTAACTTTAAAAATTGAATTAAAAATGTTTTGGGTTGTAGGTAAGATTTGACCAGACTACCTGACATTAAACTGCATGGAAATTAATTAAAACCATAATTAACGCTAACAATCGAATCTATCTGTACTAAATAAATGTGGATTTGGGGGATCTAAGAGTGGTTGAATTAAAGTTACATCTAACCGAATTTTGATAAAACAAATGACATTCATCGCTGAAAAATAAAACATTCAACTACCTAAGTCTTCAAAAAAAAATATAATTTTATATGATATGATTTGATTTTGCTACTATCATGATAAATTATTCATCATGATGTAATTAGGGCAACTTTTTTTTTTCTTTTTTTTTCTATGTCTCTTTGGTTGTGGTTTTGGAAAGTGATGTACCATGTTAAGCTAACAACTAGCAAGTTGTTGGCTTTTGTGACCATGGTATGAAAAGAGAACTAAAATAAAGGCAAAGGACTTGCTAAGAAATTGAAACTTCACCTTAAATGATTAAGTATGATTTGTAAACATCTTGAATTGTGTCAAGTATATTTTTAAACTTTTCATTTATCAGAACACATAAATTAAAACCCAAAAGTAAAAACACTACAAATGAAAATGATGCTAATTCCGTGTTTATTTAAAAAAGTAGAACAAATTTTCACTAATACGATAGTATCAAATACTTTCATTCAGATTTAAGTTTTACAATAAGTAACTCATTAAATACAATAATGATAAAAAAAAAAATTATAATGAAAGTGGCATCTAAAAACCAGGTGTTAACTATAAATAAGTTGAGTAGCAAATCGTTGAAGCTTTGTTTAAAACCTAAATGAGTTTCAAAACATATTCAAGTATGATTTGTTGATCACTCAAACTGATTTTCAACAAACTAACCATAAGCTAAGCTCTAAGTAATTTAGGGTTTTTTTATATTATTTTAGAGTACATAGAAGTTTATCTAGTAGAGTTGAAGCTAAGTTTATAAAATTTTAAAAATTTAAAAATATATTAAAATTTGACCTATTTAAAATATCAATTAATTACGATGACAGCATACCTCTTCCACTTGTTCTCTAAAAAAAACCCAAAGAGAGGACTACTAGTGTTTTGCTAAGCAATTGAGAAAGGACTACTAGTGTGTGACGTGCGGATAGAAGAAGCCTGTGCCATGTTCCTTTGCCGTACACGTGGTGATCACACAATTCAAAGGGACCCACTCTTCGCGCTTCTGATTGGGCTCTCTCCTAGTTACAATGTTCCCAAGCAGGGAAAAGTATTCAATAGGTAGCTACAATTCTTATTTTTATACTCCTACTTTTATTACAATATTCACCTTCAATATAATTAAGATTATGGGCCACTTACCACAATCTTAACTGCATGAGTTTCAAATTATAAAACATGAAATTCTAGTTGCATAATTACATCATAATTTCTCCTCCAAACACAGATCGAACGATAGGGACGGATTGTCTCATGTGGTGGATTGTTGGGAAACAGCCGGATGAAAGTGACAACAGATATCCTTAAAACAACAAAAACTTCTTCTGTGTGGGTCCCAAAATTTAATGAGAGTAGTCTCAATCGTCTGTTGTGCCACGTGTACGGCTGATTGCAGTGCCGAAGGACTTTGAACAATGCACCTACATCCATGATAATCAATTCAAAATTTACGGATCTTAATGGTACAGTGACGCGGACGCCACTGTCCTTCTAATCAATTTTCACCATCCTCCATGGTGATGGTGAAATGTCCTTATAAAAAATCCACCACTTGATCGTCACCGTCGGATCAGTACAGAGCTCATTTCCTTCTGGTTTATCAATGATGACAACCCCAATGGTATCTACAGTCCACTCCTCCCTTAAATTGTTATGTTTAGATTTTAACTTTTGTTGAGAATGAAAATAAAATTAAAAAGATAAATAAAATTTTTAATTCGAGAGATTGTCCTACTTTGTCAAGTGGGTGTCAAGTGGATGTGCTCTTTAAATTAGCCGATTCAAGTTCAATTCTTGGAGACAAGCAGCAAGGATTTATTTTTTATGAATATCTTAGTTCGAGCGTAAACGATTTGTCTTTGACAGGACTTGAGAACAGAATAGTTAAAATAAACGTAAGATGACCTGAAAACCCCTAACTGCAAAAAAATTTAAAAAAAAATCGTTGTTCATTAATTTTGTTTATAGGTAACCAAGGAAAAAAGGGCTTTAGTAAGAAATTCATGTTCATTTTCTTGGCCGAGTCAAACAAGAGTATAGATGCTCCCTTTATATTTTACTCTTCATTTTTTTTTCAGTGACCAATGCAAGATCCAAAAAGAACATAAATGAAGTTAAATTGAGAGAATGGTGGTTTGGAGAGCATTAATTTTATTGCTCTAATAAGTTTGAGCATAGTCTATTGCTGCTTTTTATGGGAAGAATCCAAAAGAAAACACCCAAACCTTGATCACCTCTTTTGTGTTACTCTCCTCTCTTCTAGATAAAATGGGGTTACATATAAGAACCATTGAAAAGGGAACGAAAAAAAAAAAAAAAAAAAGTCCACTAATTAGATAGTATGAAATCTTTCATATGAATTCTTATTAGATTGTGACATCTGTCATTTAATCGTGTAAGAAACACTAATTTGTTCTAAATGGAGTGGCTTTTAAGAAGATAAATATCACATGACGGATTCTTTTATGAGTTACTCTTAAGCTGTTATAAATATATATATATATATACATATATCACATAAAAAATTTGAGATGTATGCATATAAAAAAAACCCTATACGAGCTACCTACCAGATTTGTTTTTTTTCCCATTAAAAGATACCTTAAGTGGGCCTTTCAAATTATATTGATTTTCATGATTGCAGGATAAAAATAACAACAAAATTGCCACACGAGGAAGTTTTTGGGTGCATGCATGCTTAAGGGTCACTATCCTCCACCTACCTCAAATATTAGTTTCAAAGAAGGAAAAATTGAAAACCCAAAAAAAAAAAAATGGAAAAAAGAAAGGAATTGAAAGGGAAGAAAAAACTAAAAAGTGTTTTAACTTGTCTTCAAGAGTCAATGCCATGCCAAACTTCAAAAGCACCTTTTCTTTCTCTCTTGTAAAATTACAAATTTGGCAACATGGGTCTGAGGGAACTACAATGGAGCCCTCTTTTGAATAGCTTCTTGTTTGGAGGAGGCAGTGCGCCAAAGATGACCTGACACAGCTCAAAGGTTAAAGACTTCACAGTTTAAGCCCAATGGAACACCACAAGCAACTCATTCCCATTGTCAAATGAGTTTTTATTTTATTTTCTTCTCGGCTGCAGATTAAGTTCTGTAACATATCTAGTTTGAGAATGGAACAACTGTGTTCAGACAACGATCTTGCCACTGACAACCAGATTCTCTCTCTCTCTCTCTCTCTCTCTCTCTCTCTCTCTCTCTCTCTCTCTCTCTCTCTCTCTCTCTCTCTCCATAATAATTGGAGTCAATTTGTTTTAGATTTCTTTGTAACACTATTTCAAACACCAATTCAAGTTGATGGAAGTTCATAGTATTTCCATGGTTGCACTCAAACTTGATTTCACTAGTACTGTGTTCCCTTGTGAATCCTAAGGGATTCCAATTTCCAAACTTGGGAAAACACTAAAAGAGAAAGGGTCCAAAGCTTTGGAGTTTTTGGTGAACCAAGCAAATGCTTTTCTTTCGGCTTTTCACCCAATTGATCTCTCTTCAAGCCTCAATTTCAAGCTACAAAAATGCTAGCACAATTACCCCAGATATAGTAACTTAAGATCCATTATTTTGTATATGCCTTTCCTTGATAAGTTGCAACTGTCACAGGATGGGATAAGGAGAGAAGAATTCTAGGACAGTTAATGCTCGGATTATAGATCTCTCATAGGGTAATTTTATAATTTGACATCCGATTCCAAATCCCTAAATTGCTTATCATTAGATCATTTAATTCTGTGTATATAAACGGGATACAAAATCCTTTTTGTATTGCTTATCCTGATTTCTGGCCTTTTGTACAAGCAAATACGGGATAAGACCAGCCGACCAGAGATTAGTAGTTCATTATAAAAGACAATTATCATTCAAGTGCTTACAACAACTTGATCATTTGGAGGTTATACATCTCAATTGCTCCAAAAAGTCTCCTTCAACATGTTGAGAAAGCTGTGCCAAATGCTGCCTTTAAGTCAACAACACATTGCACTTGTCCAAATTATTTGAGAAGCAACAACAATTGTGGAACAAAGCCATTACTTCTCTTTTGATTGCATTGAGGGATAAGTTGTACAAAAAAGCTTTTAAGATCTATGGTAGGAAAAGCAAAGTATATGGGCTAGGAACAAAGGGAATTTCTTTATGATATAAAAAGTCAATGAACAGTCATTTTCAAAACCTTAAAGGGTTTCTTAAGTACAAAGAATACCTGGAACACTTTCCCTCCACAAAAATGTTGCAGCCCCTCTTGAATTAAGCTTTTCTATTCTTGTCATTGCACCAGAGTTAAGATTGAATAGGCTTCAATGCAGAAGTTTACACCAAGATCAAGGCCTTAATGTTGATCAATAGCTACTCATTCAATCACACAAATTTTGAAATTCCTAAACTCAAATTTTATAACAGAAATACTTTCACCGACGAAACATAAATTCATTGATTCACCAAGTATAATCGGGAGTTGGCACAAGGGCTTTATTGAATTGAATTGAGTTGAGTTGGTTTGAGTTGGACAATCGATCTTTTAGATCATTGATTGTAAACATGACAGCCTTCACGTGGCACAAAAGAACTCACTAACAATTTTCCAAATAGGAGAAGAAAGGGAAAGAACACAAGCAAATGGATGGAAAAAGATTAAAGGAGCTTCTCCTCATCACTCTCAAGAAACCAAAATTCAAGTAGTCTTGCTCTTTGAGGGACCTGCCATTGTTGCCTTTAGTCACCTCAACTGGGTAGAAAGCAGATTCTAGAGAAAGAGGGAGAGCACTCACAATGAGCATCTTCTTAGATATAGAAGCCCTAGAAAAGCACCACACTTTTCTCAAACCTCTAAAAATCACCCTTCCATGGAAAGTATAATGATAGACAACTTTTCATTAAGGAATTGAGGTGAGCACTTTTGTCATGGAGAAGCCTCCTAGGAGTGAGGGATTCTCAGTCTATTTAAAGAACATATATATATCTAAATATATATATGTACAGAGAGATATATGGTGATGATTCAGACATTTGAGCCAGCTTTTTGCCTTCTTCAAAGAATACAAAATAGAAAAATGTCTTGGTAAAACCATATGATGAGTGGGTCACTAACTAATAAAGCCTATTTGAATAGCCATATCCATGCATTGTCATCCAGCCTTCTTGCACCAGCTATATATATGTATATATGTATGTATAAAGCCGCAATCACTTTGGTAAAATTCCAATATCATTTGTGATTTACAGAAAGCAAAAGAAGAACCCCACGATAGCCCGGTTGGTTTGCGGTACAAGAAACTGGATAAATAATATTGTAAAATTATAAAAATGAGAGTGAGTGATAAATAATACTATGATGTGATGAAAATTATTCATACTATGTTTGGTTAATGTAGGATAAGAAATAATATACTTAATTTTAATATAATATTTTATAATTACAAAATAAATATTAATATAATAATTATATAACATTAAATAATATAATGTAGTATATATAATAATGTAAAGGGTTGGCAAAATATACTTTTTGTGCCTTATTCCCCATTTTTGGATGTAGCATTCTACTCCTCATGTGGGATGGCTTATCCTCCATTTTGAAAATTACATCTTCCTATAATCCCATGGGAGATGTAATCCTCCTCTATTTTTTTTTCAAATATGGGATTAGGTGGGTCTTAAGAATGACATTCCAATCCCCTATCCTATATCCCAAAACAAGCATAGCCATAAGGTAATGCTATATATGTAGGAAATTTAGCCTAAATATCTATATAAAATGATGTAGTTAAATGAAAGTTTTTTTTACTTTACAGCACAACACTCGTAACAATGACTTTTAATTATAAAAATATTATTTATACATCATTCCGATAAGATTTTTTATACAATTTTCTTTAAAAAAAAATAGCATTTCCCATACATATTTAGAAAGTAGAAATCCATGACAAATATAAGTTTTCCTTGATAGTTTCTTTAAAAACTCACTACCTCTTGAGTCACCAAAAACCTCTAATTAAAAATAAGAAAGGGGTTGATAGCTTGGTGAGTGGATGGATTAAAAAAGAATGAACCACAAGCCAAGGCTAAAGCCAAAAAACCAACCATGTGAGCATCCAAGGCAAATGAGCAAAGACAAGTAATGAAAAGAAAAGGAAAAGGGTGTGTGAGGTGGAGGGTGGTGTGGGGTGTGTGTGTGAGCTACATGGGTGTGGGGTTGTCATCTGGCAAAGCTTTTGCCTCAGTCTCTCTCTCTCTCTCTTAAAACTTTTATAGATGCTTGGCCACCATATCTTCTCCAACTCTTTCTTTAAGTTTCCTTCGTTGTTTTTTGTTTTCTTTTTGGCTTCCGTTTTCATATAGTCAGCTTAAAGACAACGCGTTCCTTCCTTCCCACATATTTCTCTTGTACCAAAACCCAAAAGCAAGCACTCATTCTTGTCAAAAGCCACTTATTGTAGGCCCCTCAATAACAACACAACAACCCCTCATTGGTCTCCCGGGCCCTACTCTTCAAGCTCAAGACTCTCTCTCTCTCTCTCTCTCTCTCTCTCTCTCTCCACTATTTGGTGGACATGTGGCTCCACAAAGACATTGCATGGATGAGTTGGGAAGCCTCCATTTGCATGATTTTCTTTCTCTTCCTTTGTAGCTACCCCATCTTCTTTTCTTCTCTTATCTCCATCTTCTTTTCTTTTCTTTTTTTTTTTTCATATGAGATTTCATTAAGGTCAACACAACATGCACTTGCTCATGTCTCTTTCATGCTTGTTATTGGTTTCTCCATTTCTTTTTTCTTTTCTTTCCATCATTAATCTCAACTCGGGGTTGGTATGGTTTCTTCTCATTGTTTCCTTCCCTAGTCAATGGTCTCTTAATAATTAACACAGTATTTGCTCCTGTAACCGGAAGTGGTATGGGATTTTCCATGCATTTGATGGAAGATTTTGATAAAATTTATTAATTTACATCCCTACTATTCCAAAACGCTGAATTCAAAGATAACAGACCCTTGGAACCAAAAAAACAAAAACAAAAATAAAAAATAAAAGATGGGGAAACTCCGGCACATAGGATACTCTACTTTGGCTTCTGTTTTTTAGTCGAATCCACTAAAAACTCTCACATGCATTTTAGTTGGATGCAATAAATTAATTATGTTGCAAAAATAGCAATTTTCTTCAACATTTAGCATTTTTCAGTACTTAATTCCAGTAAACAAATCCCAGTAATCTGAAGTTTTATACTTTAATTTGCGGAGAAGTTTCATCTTTTGAAGACAATAATTGCTATAATAATTAAGTAGTATGATATTCATAAACATCAAATAAATATACAAAAAAAAATTAAATACAGACAATTATTGATGTCTTGGGTTGTCACTGCATGTCTGCAACCTTAGAGGCTCTTCCATACCTTATATAGGTGTAAGAGAAACATGTAATCTAACAAGCAACTTGTGAAATGTGGAATTGATAAAATGTTATTAAAGGATAAAAATAAAAATTATTCTTAAATGTTAATTAAATTTGCTTATATATATATATATATAGTTGGGCCGTTAAATCCACAGTTCTTTTTGATACATGGTGAGATTACATATATATATACATATTATGCATCCATCAAATTAAGGGGGTCTTTACCAATTGCGTTTTGCCGATTCTTAAATTGCCATGCATTACTAGTAAATCATGACACGATGAAAAATTGTTGCATGGGAAAGTAACCCTAGTAGATATATGTATATAGATATAGGAAGACTCTGAAGATGACAACAGGAGGTTAACAAAGAGGAGACAAATCCACGTGAAAATTAGGAGCTTTGCCTCCTCTGTTTTGGAGCTGTCTTGTCTTGTCCAACCACCTTTAGAAAAAGTCTAATGCCATGCAAAACCTTTCATCATCATCATCATCATCTCTGTTTTGTAATAACAGAGGTCTTTTAAAGTAATCTAAAGTTCATACACCATGCACAAAGGAAAACTAGTGGCCATTACAGACTTGAGAGTTGAAAGTGAAATGGTTTACTATTGTTCTCTCTCTCTCTCTCGTGGATAGAGTAGGTTGACATGTGTGAAGCCATATATCCCTCTCACCAACAAAGATATTGCTAACAAAATGCCAGCATCAGCCATAAGTGTTCACCACCCATCTGTTGAGGTGGCTAGCGCCATCTGATTAGTGATGGACGCTCCAGCACACTCAATGACAATTAATAAGCATGAGCCCTAAAAATTTCGTGCCACATGACAACTAAGACTTTCTTTTCCAGCTAAAAGAGTTCATGTTTTATGCATGTAAAGCCTAGACCATTGGACTAATTTTTTTTTAGCTTTTATGGGAAATATATATATACAAATATACCTATGAAATTTGTGCTTAGCTTCTCTACGTCAGTGATTTTCCAAATTTATTCAATTAGAACCAAGCCCATGGGCCTGAACATAGGGTCTATAACTTTGGTACCACCAAAAATTTGGGAACACCCCACTAGTCCACGGGCCGGCAAATTTTCATGTTCTTTTAACCACACGAAAGCAACTCAAGATCGTATCATCTTCGGCAACAAGAGAGAAACGGCAGATCACAATCCCAATAATTCTGTGCAAATCTGGTAGAGAAAGAGAGTTTCTATAAGCAACCATGCAGATGAGCCACTCAAGAAGACAATAGCATGATGATGCAATTACTAATTGCAAATCTTTCAAGCCTCACATACTTCAACAATTCAAAAACAGTAAACAAAGCAAGCATCAAAGTTGAAACGAACTAAGGTTAAACTGATTTTCTCCATTTTTTTCAATCTTAACATCACTAAGAAGGCCACATGGGTTATCTTTCTTCAGCCTTTGAAGGTTATGTCTGCAGAACCAGTCCACTTCTCATCTCACTCAATGATATTCTGTACAACATTTAGATACAAAATAAGATCGAATGTAATCTCAACCCCTTTAAAACTTAATTCCGTGTCTGATTAACACTGATATGAATATTTTTGCCTGCCAAGGTAACTATAAATAACAAGTTGCTCAACTAATATATCTACTTGAACAGACATGCATGCAGGTAATTTCTCTCCATCCACACACAACTAAAGCAAAATATTATTCCAGCCTGCCCAGGTAGCTCATCAGCTACTTCCATAAAGCATATGCTCAGATCATTTGAAAATTGAAAAGACAAAAAAGCAATCTCTATGCCAAAAAAAATTTGAAAGGGCGACTTGTTTCTTGTAATATTCGTAACTTGTTTTTCATGCTTAGAAAATAATCATCCCCTAAATTTACATTCGCAAGAGGTCATTCTCTTATCAAGGAAATTTACAAAGCCGGCAGCTTAGCCCAGAATACGATTGCTCTCATGTGATATCAGAAAAGACATAAAATGGAATATTTTCCCAAGCTAGGAATCAGGTGTGAATTACCTAAACCTGGTGGAGTAGCAAATGCAGTCTTAGATGACTTCTCTGATATTATAAACACAATACCAATTTTCTTCGCCGAACACTCTGGTCCAAGTTATTGGTTATATGCTTGTGCTCGCTCCTAGTTTTATTGAATGAAATGAGCAGAAAAATTTCACCTTCCACTTTGCAACTTTCACGGTGGTTCAATATCGAACTCCACTAAGTGGTAGGAAAGTTTTGACAAAGGAGTAGGCAAGTGCACCGGTAAATATGTAGCTGTCTACCCTGTCTAGTATTCCACCTGCACAAAACACGGCCTCAATTTCTATAATAATGACTTTGTGAAGAGTAGAAAGAGTATGAAACTTAGAAAAGAGAATGATAAAAATAAGCTATTCAAAGTCCAGAATATGGATAGTAGTTATTTGACAGAGTGTTGAATAAAAAGCAAAACTTCATAAAGTAGGCACTGGGGATACACTCAAAATTGACTTCCCCTTTAGTTTTAAAACAAAACCTAATTTCAACCTTGCATCTCATAACCAACCAACCAACAGTTGGGTGATGGTCCAGGGTACTGGTCAGACCAGAATCAGAAATTAATTACGTATACTAGTGTAAATATACACGTGTATATACATGCCAAACAAATCAATCTGCCCAGAAAGGACTAACGAGCACTTGTTCTGTCGGTTGAAGTGTGATGAGGACATATGTGGGGTTCAATTCTTAACAATGAAATTCTTCAAAGGGCTACTAAAAAAGTAGAAAATTTTGACTAAATGAGACATTACTCATTGCTGGATACTTTTTCCTTGTCCCATCAGCAATATGGATTAACTTGTCACAAAATTTGGGCCAACTCCTTTCTAATTTAGGGAAACAAACTTCAATCAATCAATCAATCTCACTTTGTTTATCAAGAATGTGAAGGAAAGATTAACGGGGGGAACAATCACCAAAGTACAAGAGTACAATATTCAAAGAGCAGAGGATCAAGTATATCACTGTCTAACCATATTAACATGTAGCAATTCAAGAATGACATTGACATAACATTTTATTCTTCTCTTCCCCTTCAGCATTCTAATTTAATATCTAACATCATCCAATTGAAAAGCCATTACACCTTTGCCTCCTATTCCGAAGCTCCAAAGGGTACCTACTTCTTTGTGTGTTATGTGGATTATTTGGGAAAGCAAAATCAAAGATTCTTTGCAAGCATCAAGGAACCATTATTTCTAAGCATAGACACGAACAAGGGCACGGATATGGACACAAGACATAGGACACAACGAGGATACAATAAAAAATAAATATTTTCATTTGCTATTATATATATGTAACGTCCCCAATGTACAAAAAAATAATTAAAAAATACCACTAATTCAACATGAAAAGCACCATTCAAACTATATTAAACATCATGTAATGTAAAACAAGATGAAAACAATTTTACAATTTAATAGGTACAGTCCACATTGTTTTTGTTTTATGATTGGATCTGAAGTCATATTCTTTAAATTTGCAATTTGTTTCTTGTGTGTGAGTGATGGACACGTGTGTTCCCTTAAGTGTCCAAAATGTGTCCAATTGTAAAGAAAATTAAAAAAAATATGACACATTTGGAAGCGTGTCTGATACGTGTCGAGAAGTGTCCAACAAGTGTCGGTGTTTGACACAGATGCGGCACTTTTTTAGAAGTGTCCGTCTTTCTTATCATTAATTAAATTGAAAAGTAAATTTATGTTCATTTTGTATAGTTGATATTTTGGGGTGGTAAACCATCCTTCAGCAATTTTTGGATTTTATAGAATCGTTTGCCAAATTCAAGATCTGTTGATGGTTTTCTTTTGGTGTTTCTTTATAGTTGTTGTGGGCAATTGGAGGCGATATGGACGAGGGTGCCTGAGCTGGTTGGATGAATGGACTGAGGAAGCCCCTTTGAGAAGTTTATAGTAAGCGCTAAGACAACGGAAACTACTGGAGCCGGAGGAGAGAGGGAGCTTAAGCGGTCCTAAATAGAGAGAAAATGGCAGTGGAGACAAATGCTCTAGTCCAGGAGATGGAAAGACCAACAAGAATAGGGGTTCTGGGATCATACACATGGAGATGAAGACTTCTCACTCAGGGCCTTGGGGTTCCAGCTCACTCTGGGCAAAGCCAAGTGCTCGGATGGAGGCCTAGAGGACAAGTGGCTCGTCCTCCTTGGCCTGACAATCTAGAGGCAGCACTTGCTACCTTTGTAGTGCCAAACTCCTCAGAGGTGGTTAGGAGTTTGGCTAATATTGTAGAGATTGTCTGGGGTGGATGAGTGTCATTTATGCTATCTCTACTCGTCTTTCGATGAAGATCTGTCTCTCCAAGACCGGTAAAAGGGCAAGCCCCTCAAGAAGGGTGAGGCAAGCCACTTTGAAGAACCCCCAACTCCAACCTCCAATCCACAAATTTCTAGTGGTCCTGACGAGAGAGTGACCCGTAGGGGTCCCTAAGTTCTGCTCTCAACCTAGATTGTGTTGAGCTACTGTGGAGAGCCTTGACCGAGTGATGGTGCAGTTAAGGCCCAGTCATGCTCAACGGTGAGATTCCATGGCCAAGTTAGGGGATGCCAAGCATGGAGCCTTTAGAGGGGAGAAGTGTGCTCGGATGGATAGATCCTCGACCCAGCCAAGTAGGTGCCTTGAGCACGATCACAGGTGAAGGGCCCTCAATGCCTAAGCTTGAGGATGAACCGCTAACACACCATCCTCAATTGCCAAGACTCAATGCCATAGTGGAGCTTATGGAGATGTCTTGCTGGTCCACATGTCATCTCACAAAGCTGACACATGGCACCAGGCCCATAGAGGAGGAGGCGATGTGGCCTCACTGAGGGAGAACTGGATATGTGTACCCACATTGTACAAGGGTGGCATCTCCCTTGATGCTTTTCTAACATACTCTTACTCATCAAAAAGAAAAAATGTTGGGTCTATTTAGTTGTCTAAATATGGAGACAACATGAATTTCTTTGAAGATACTGTTGTGTTTTCTAGCATAAGATCAACATTTGAAAGCTTATAGGATTTTTTTTCCGATAAGTAACAGATTACAAGGATAGTGTCAATTACGTCATAGCAATGCAAAAAGCAAAAACCTCAATGCGATAAACAGATACTAAGACAGGATACACTAATGGGGCTTAATATCAGGCAAAATGTATACAAAATGATTATAGACAAGTTATTCCATGTGTACAGTGTTGTGCCCCTTGTGGCACTTTTCTTTAATATATTTATAAAAAAACATTATAGACAAGATGAAATGTGGTGTTGAAATTAGTAAATTGAGGAAACAGGTCTTGGAATGGTACTGAAGAAACGGGTTGGCAGCAGAGTTCAATTATGGCTGACACACTACAGTAGATCAAATAGAAGGGGGTGAGCAGACCAAGTGAGAACGATAAATAGGCGATGCACCATCCTTGCTGCTACGTACATTGACCTTGGCATGACAGATTCATCCAATTGAACCCACACTAAAGGAGGACCACAAGTTCGGGCCTTGACAAAACAGAAAGTATCAGTGTTAAGAAACTTCTTAAGCAAGACAGTTGCTCCTCTCCTAGCTATAGCTCCTAAAGTACTAGCAAGGGCTAATAGCAAAAGCAAAGCATCCAAAAAGTCCCAGAAAAATCCCAAAACTAATACTACACATTAGACCTGATAATTATTGAACTGTGTCAATTAGTAAAATATAATGTCCAAAAGTTCACAGCACATGCTATAGCATTGGGCTCTTGGCCACTACAGTAATTAAAATCAAAAGTTAAATACACTTAAGTATATGTGAGTGTTATGACTTATAAAAGAAAAGAAGTGGATATGAGTGATGTAAAATGTCTACCTGCTCAATCACCATTACATGTGAATTTGCTGATTTTCTGTATATCCAGCCTAGATTATACTTAATTTCCAAAAAAAATTATATTATGCTGCCCTAAAGGGGAGGATATTGAAATACTGACTTATCACTCTCTCAAAGAATCCTACAATTGCTTCTAATCTTATTGGAGGAAAATCCAGAATATTGGTTCTTCATAGAGAACACGAACACCCCCTCTCCAAGAAAACTAATAATATTACTAATAATATGTGCAACCGAGTGCATTAGCATTCTGAGAACATCAAGGCTCAATCTAACTTGTATCCCAGGAAATAAGCCCAGTTCATCCCTTGCTGATAACAACACACCAGGTGACACTGTTAGGTGTCAATCAGTAATTAAATATCATTCATCACCATAGTTTCCTACGCAGTATTTGTTTGATACATGGATCATGGATTTATAATATTTGACATATATACCCACCAAACAAAAAATATTGGACAGAAATTCAAATTCATATTCCTTATTATCATCTCAAGCGTCAGCAGTATTAGTTCAACAAACACCGTTCATTCATCACCATAGTTTCCTAAGTAGTATTTGTTTGATACATGGATCATGGATTTATAATATTTGACATATATACTTACAAACAAATAATATTGGACAGAAATTCAAATCATGTTCCTTATTATCATCTGAAGCGCCACCAGTATTAGTTCAACAAACACCATTTCTATGTGCTTCTATAATGAATACCAGAAGAGAAAATTTAAGCTGTCCATTCAAGAATAAAGTAGATTTAGCAAGTAATGATAAATAACTAAGTCAAACATTTCAGAAGTTTCCAAAATAATTTGACAGTAACAACTGGTAGATGCACACTTACAGCCCATACACTTCAATACTAAAGAGAAACAGCATACTAGTTGAGTGATGCAACCATAGTTAGCAAAATAGGAAGCGGAAACGGGAGACACTAGGGGAAATAGAAGTGGGAAACATGACCAAAAAATATAAGGGCAACAGGCAGCAGGTAAACTATCAATAATTGATTGGAAACTTAATACGAATATTCGTAAGAAACTATTGCAAAACGTAGAGGAAACTTACTGGAAACCTATATGAATACTTCAAAGGATATTTTATAATGTATAATGAATGCTTAGTTGGAACTCAAGAAACAATGATTAATCAAAATGAATGATTCAAGATTCCAACTAGTTTCCTTAGAGTTTCCTCCCAGTTTCCACTTAGTTTCTGTGGAGTTTCCATTAAGTACCCTAAAAGTATCCGAAATGTTTCCTAAGAGTTTCCAAAACGTTTTTCCAAAATTTCAAAAGAATTTCGTACCCATACTGGAAGCGTGTTTGCCCTTTCAGATTGAGTTTCTTGGTAACTATGAACCCAACACCTACCCGAAAGATTAAGCAGCATAATATGTTTGTATTTCTTTTAAGTAAATAAAGGAAGAAAAGCTTGCTATGAAGTGTCAACATATTAGTACACTGTACAACTACAGAATTCAACAGGAGTCAGAGGAAGTTACCATGGCCAGGTATAAGAGACCCTGAGTCCTTAACACCCGCATCACGCTTGATCATCGACTCAGTAAGGTCACCAAATAGTGATCCAAAGAAGTTCAGAAACCCAAAAGCTATCGCACTGACAACCATCCAAGAAACTATGTTAATGCATGTCATTAATTTTAAAAGGAAAAACAATAATAGTTTCAGATTTTATGAAACAGTAATCCATTAAGTCAATAGATCACCAGGACACTAAAATACAAACCCATTGTACTATATCTTATATCTTCTGCTAAATGACATGTGCACAGGAAATCCTAGTGCGCCTCGATTAATTTTATTTTTAGAAACTTTCATTCGCCTCCAAGAATGTATTTCACTCTCTGAAAAGCCAAAGCTAACAAGAAGATGAGGATTGAAACCAATGACAGACAATGTGATGAGGAGATTACAGAGTGTCGGTCCCCGTGAAATGATGGCGCTGGGAGGGGAAACAGAAGATGAGATATCCAAAATAACTAACATTCTGACAATGAAAATTCAAAGGGATTAAGTTTGTAATATATTAACAACCCGTTTGGTAGGAGAGTAGAAAGAAGAAGAGAAGGGAAAATTATTGTTCTCATAGTTTTCCATTCTCTTCAATAACATCATATGTTTTCCTCACTCTACGTTAAGAAAATGGATGCAAACCTCAAACTTCGAAGATAGTTTTTCTCATAATGACCTCCATCAACTTTGAAAGAATACAGGACACTCTACAAGCAATAAATGACAAGGCAAACAACAGAAATATGTGGAATAACAATTGCTTGTTAGCAATTCCAGAGTCTAAATCTTTCTTGTTTTTATGCTTGGTGCAACTGTAAAAGCTCCAGCTAGCAAGCATGACAATGCAGGTCCAAGTTTGAGAGCAAACCTTTTGTGAAAAAATATGAAGGATTAGGTTTTTATCTAGTCTTACCCTGCTATCAAACGGACCAACACTGGGTGTCTTTTTAAACTGGTTCCATTCACTACTCTGCAAAACTTGAATAAAGTCTATTCAAATTGTCTAATTAGACACTTTTTCACCTATCAAACTCGGATAAAATGCTATGCAATGAGGAAGTTTGATACAAAAAAAATGAAGGATAGACTCTGATGTTAAGCAGCCCAAGCAAACTGTACTGGCTCTAGTTTGACTCTTAATGATCAAAGGAAACTTGTATTTCAGCCAAACTCAAATAAATAAAAAAACACATCCAGAGGAGCACCACAGGAAGATCCTCTGATCCTCATCACCCAAGTGAAAGTTAAAGTTATTACCTGATTAAATAGGATTAATGTTAACAGTTAAAGGACTCAAACAAAACTCGTGAACTAGCAGCTAACTAACCTTAGCAAAAGAAAACACAAATTCACCATATTACCCTTGATCTCATAAATTACAAAAAAAAAAAAAAAAAAAAAAAACCCTCAGTAGTCTAAAATCCCACTTTCCCACTTCAAACTAGCTGGATTCTTTTGGGTTCAACCATCATCTTGGATCATGTGATGCTTATGGTGGGGCCTGTTGGTCCATTGATGAGGCCCAGATGGCCATGCTTTCTTTTCTTCCTTTTCCAATCCTGTACTTAAGAATTTGATCCCATCAAACAATCTTGTCTTAAACTTTATCTATTTGCAGTAACAGATTAGGTAAATGTGGTAGGGAAATTTTAAATCAATCTATCTCTTTCTCTCTCTTCTTTCCCTCCATTTTTTTTGTAAAACCAAACAGGAAAAGGACAACAAACAGTAATTTTTCCTTCCCTTCCCCAAGTTCCAAACAGGCTATCAATGTCTACGTTCAAGTCTTCCCAGCCACATTTCTTTCTTTTTATACTAGAGAAGAAAAGAGTTTGATCTGGTCAACGTGGACAACTCTGGTCAAATCCGGTTTATTGACCAAACAATCCAAATACTTGAACCAAACCGGCCAAGGGTCGGGTTCCCGTTCTAGTTTTGATAACTATGCCCTACACAGTTTCCAAAAGGTCAGTAAGTGTGTGGGCAAACCCCCAACCTAAGTCACCTAGTTCGCATGAACTAGGTGATGAATTGTGCACTGATCCGCGGATTGGAAGATTTAGTGCGAAATCCAGTGAAATTTGCGGATTTTATTGGTCAAACTTGCGCACTCAGCCAGGTGAGACGCGGATTTATCGCGGACACCATTTAACGTGAGACATGTGTCAACTTTATGGGAGAACAGCACACACAAGATCATTTACTTGTACAGCTCGAAAACCTGGGATGATGTTAAACATCAACTGCATTTGGCATGGCTCGAAACCAAGACCCCACGCAGAATTCAAAGCACTCCAGCCACTACACCAAGCTGCTTCTTTGTATAATAATGGTCAAGTAAAATATAAATATGTTAACTACTTGGTATAGAAATGATATCATTCACAAACTTAATAACATAAAGTTTTTTATAAATATGAAATAATACAAATACTACTTATATTAAAACACGAAAAAATATTTAATATTAAATTTTAATTATATTAAATATAAAAATAATATAATAAAGGCTCTCCAAGCGCTCTCAACCTCACGGATTTTGAAAATTGACGCTCTCACGCACACGCAACCGCTTGTGCTCCCGCATCGCAAACTTGTGACTTAGCCCCCAACCGCATCCCCCACCCCCACCCAAAAAAAAAAAAAAAAAACCCCACCCCGTTCTCACAAAAAATAATCAATAAATGAATAAATAAAAAATAAAACAAACAAATACATGTCTGAGTGCACACACACAGAGGATTGATGCACACATATGAGCTTATGGCTTTAAGAGGACAGCATACCATCCAGTAATATGTTCATCGTATTAAAACTCCTAGCATACCCTTGAGTTGTTTCATAAAATGAATTTATTACATATTCCAGCAACTTCAATTCTTTTCATTTTAATTGGATTCTAAACTCCATAAACAACAGCGACACAAATGTGAATACTACCAGTCAATCCATTTTCTATTAAAGAAAGGGAGATAAAAAAAAAAAGAAGACAAAAAAGACACCTCCACTATCCTTGCACTTCAATGTTAAAGAGGATTAAAGAATTGATCAGTCATTTCCTAAATGAATAACAATGTGTTCCCCAAGGCAACAGCGAAATAAAAACAGTATACCTTAGAAAAGATGGCGGCCAACTTAGAATCCTTGATAATAGAACAGAAGTGGCTATACAACCACCTAAGCCTGCAACAGTTCCTTCCCATGTTTTCTTCGGACTAATAAGAGTAAGGGGTGTCCGACCAAATGCCTGCATTGACATTCAGCCCGATATCATATTCTCATTACAAGGCCAACACGTGTTTATGTAGCTAATCTTCCAGATTGTTTAAGTAGATGCATGGACAGATGATAACAAAGAATAAGACAAAATCTATAAGTTCTATGTTTATTCAAGTCGTCAACAAGCAAGCAGATGATATATGGATATTCTCCAACATTGAAATTCTAGCATCTGTAAAATTTCCTCAACATGTTCACAAGGCTATGAAAGAAATTACATGTTTAGATACTCCGCTACTACGTACGAAACATGTTTAACAAATATTATCTGCACTGACTTCTAGCATTTTTTGACAAGAAAATACCCAGTAGGCAAGGTTTCCACGTTGAAACGCATACACTGGGAATTTATACTTTTATAATCACCTAAATAAACTGAGCATGTAATCATTTAAAAGTCAAGGGTGAAGGAATAATAATAAGGTCAAGCACAACAAAGTAGATTGGTCTCATTACTTGTCAACACTGAATTGTGGGACAACTCCTCAAATTGAAGAGGAACATCATTGTTCAGTGGTCATTAGTTATTTTACCGAAGAATTTAGAAGCATGGTTCTCTCAATCAAAGCTGATGACAATCTCTCTGCAAGGCCACCTAAGATGGCATATTAAAGTGCCCTAGTAGTGATGAGGATTGTAGAAAGGTAGGTAGCCCAATCTTGAGGAAAAAAAGATTTTAGAAGAAGTTATATGTCCAATCACCAAGGATCTGTTATTGTTTTCAAATGTTGCAAGAGAAGGTAGAGGTCCAACTGCTCAACTTCAGAAGCACAAATACCTTGCCACCAATGAAAGCATATGTATCTGCCGCAATTATGCTGCAAACCGAAATTAACGTTGCCACAAGACCCACTGTCCACTGACTTTGGCCACCAAGAAGCGAAGGCCATGCTGCTCCCAGTCCTGCAAAAGCTCAACTGGTTAGGAACTATAATGTAATAAGGCACCAATAAAACACCAAAAACTTCAAAGTTAATTATTTGAAAAATATAAAAACAATACCATAAACAAAATAATTAAGGCTTAGCCTTAAAACAGAAAATCAGTCTATAATGGAGTATCATCTGAATAAGCAAAACCCATCGTATCAGCAAATTAACAATCATGAAGCAGTTACTTTTATGCAAGTACCAATGCTACTGACAGCAGAACTGAACAAAGCATTTCAATAAAAAAATGCCTCATGAACCAAACAAATTGAGATCATTGCCTAGTGTGAGTGTAGGATTCAGAGTGATAAATTCTTGCAAACAAGCATTTCAATTTAACCATTCATATATAGATGTTTCCCCCTTATACTCACCCATGGGCATATTTTGGAGTGGTGCACCTATTTTTTGGCTACCTTTTCAATACAATCAGACAAAACGCACTCACATTGAGCGAGCAACTTCATTTCTAACCCAAGAAGCACAAACACTTCTAAGAAGGTGGTGTGTCCGTGTCAGACACCAACCCTTGTCGGACACTCCCTCAGCATAGATCCAAACGTGCAATATTATTTTTTAAACTTTTTAGACACGTAAATGTTTTAGATACTTGAGGGACAAGTGTCCATCACTTAAATACACATAAAAACGTTACAAGTTCGAAGAAAATAACTTGAAATCCAATTGTACAATACAAACAAGATGGGTTTATACCTAATTTAACATTTATGGATTACATGGTTTATAATTTTAATTAGTATTATCTTGCAATTTTTTATTATCTTTGAGTAAAATATTCATATACATGACATAAAATATATATTTTTGTCATATCTCTGTCATGTCATGTCCTACATTTTTTGAAAATTGCCATGTCTGCATGGCCGTATCGTGACCGTGTCCGTACTTCTTAGTTTGTAACAATTATATACGACTAATTTCTCTTTTTCTTTATTCAAGGTGGTGGTGATGGTTGAGGGGGTTTTAGTTTTCACTCATGCTATGAATGCAGAATCCAAGTTAAAGTGAAAAAAAAGACCTACAAAAAGACATCATTTTGTTACAAAGGGACCATTGCTATAAATAAAGATAGTTGATGCAGCAATTAATGGTATGTAACCAAAGAGTCACTTGCTTCTTTGCACATTGTTTAAGTAAATAGAAGGTTCACTTGTTTCTTTGCACATTTTTTAAGTAAATAGAAGCAAACAATTGCATAAGTGACTAAGCATCCAGATAAGTGTCAGACATCACTCACAAGAGGACACTATTGCCATCTCCACAAATGTTTGACATAATAGGGAGAATCTTGACAGTTAAGAAAGAAGAATCCAGTTTGACAATTGTACCCTATTTCCTAGGATTGTATGGTTCCAAGGTTTGTTGTTCTTCTATACCAAAAAACGAAAAATTGACATGATCAAACCTCCTATTGAGTTTTAAGCCCAGATGCATCTCTTCATTAAAATACCATTCTTGGATACAATTGTCAACAATGATATCTCGTAGAACAATGCAGCCAATAGGAAAGGCCTAACATAGCATCTCGGAGCTTCAACTAGCTCCACATTAAATTACATATCTCCCCAAGGAAAAGAATTTAATAAACAATGCAGTTACGATAATTCACAACAAAGGTTGCTTTTAGTTTGATTACCAAAAGATAAAGAGTCATTCATCAAGCAAAAGGCAATAATTGATAAGAACAACCCACTGAAAGCCACCCAACCTAGAACCTTCTTAAACACCACCAATTGGCCCATAAATTTGGCTTTCACCAGCTCCAAGTTAGCCCAATCCTCAAATTTGAGCCAGTGATTACATTTTACAGCAGAATAAGAACCTATCTAAAAAAAAATGTTTACAAACGTAGGATGTTGGTCCTTTTATAAGTAATATTCCATCATCAACTCAATTATATGAATTATGGATTCAATGTATCTTTTTATGTTGAATTAGTATTTTTTTTTTTTTTTATAGTTTTGGTAGCTTGTGGATATTACATTCATATACATAACAAATAAAAATAAGAAATTTATTTTTTGCCGTATCCCCACTATGTCCATGTCATTTTTTAGAAATTGCTATGTCCCATGCCCGTATCCGCAACCGTGTCAGTGTCCATGCTTCTTAGTCTGTACTCGAGTAACAAAAGCTCAACAAGATTACTTCAATAGAATTTAGTTATAAAGCATACAAGATCGATCCATAGAAGTCAGGGTGCAGTGAAAAACAATTACCTAGACTGAAATTTTGGAAGCGCATGGGCAAATGGCTACATGAATGCAAAAAACTGCACAATCCTAACCCCCTCCATTAGAATTAAAGGAGACTGATTAATACAAGAAGTATTGTAATGCGAACTATAGCTCAACAAACATATGTAATGGGGGGCGTCCAAAAGCAATGACAAATAAATGGATTCTTACTTATTACCCATATGATGTCAAAAGTTCTATATGACTAGCATTGCAAAGTATATATGCTGATATCAATTGAACAAACCAGCTTTGCCAAAGGACATATGGCCCCAAATATCTATTACACCGAAAATGAGGATAAAGACCCATATTCTTACTGGTATTTAAGGCTGGGGCTGCTAAACCACAACGAAGCTTAACCCAAAAGCAAGGCAGATAACCGCAATAAAATAGCCCAAACATGGTACTACTGAGCTGCGCAAACCGTGGATTTTCCCTCTGCAATAGCAATGCCATAGCTACAACAAAAGCCGCCGATGTCACAGAAACATCAATTTGACCAAAATACCTGACAATAAATTAGAAAATCAGTCAGCAATAGAAACCTATGAAAACAATATGAGTCATAAATCAAAAGTCATGCACACAGGAGAAAAAAGCCCTTTTTACCAAGGCTCACCCACCCTCTCAAACTCAAAATTCGAAAGTTTCATGTATGCTTTCAGGCAAATGACTGACTTCACACTTAAGTTGGCAATTACTGACTTCACACTTAAGTTGGCAATTACCATTAAAAACAAGCATGGAAGGGTACAGAAAGATGAACTTATACAAACAAACTCAAAAATCTAAGAACCAATTGATCATCTGTGTGGCAGAGACCATCACAAGAAACATCATTCACCACACCATACAATGTTATCACCATAAGCAAAGCTATTTCAAAAGTGATCAGGATAACACCAAGAAAGTTGTTCACATCCCCAAAGGCATTCCTAACTTAACCTCAAATCCGGATGATACAACTGAACTTACTGACTCAGCGAAATCTGAAGATTTCCCATGAACTCTACCATCAGCAGATGCACTATTGGTTTTGCTCTTCAATGTCAAAATATCATGCCCAGCTGTAGATCAAAATGAACAACAAGGTTCATTTCCTCACCCTATAGGGCTCTCAGGAATACTGGTCATGTCCTCAACCCAAGGTATTTCAATGGACTATGACTAGCCTGGAAATAATTTCACCAAGCTAAGGCAAGTGTTTGGAGCAAGTTAGGTGCTGCTGATGCTCTTTGTTCCAATCTATGTTAATTGGACTCGGGTATAGGTGTCGGGTCCGGATACGTGTCTAGGTATCAGATTGATCTAATTCTCATGTCCAAGGACACTCAAACACTACTAAATTTCATATTTCTAATCTACTTCTTTTGCTTTTTCAAAGTAAAATGGTATTTACAAGCTAAAATATAGCATTTCATGCATAAAATGAAAGTCCTATGCTTAGTTCCATGATAAATTCAATTACTTATACATGCTTATTAGATGCATATACAACTACTCATATCGGACACATATCTCATACCCTTTTCTAAGTATTGAGTGTCCGACACGAGTATTTCACAAATTTACAAGAGTTTAGGTAACATAGGTCCCAATACCCTATGAACATCACCCTTATTTACACTTTAGTATTATCAAAGGGATGCAAGTTTCATGCAGGGTTTTACACGAAGATACAAAGTCAATATTTGTCTTCAACTAAGGTGGAATATGTGCCCATCATTGGATCGAATTGGACTGAAACGGCACACAATTTCCCTTCCCAAAGGGCTTTAAAAAACAACATAGTTCAGGTATTGAAGGAAGCTTCCCCATGTCGTTAGTTCCTAAAACAGACACACTAGGCAGCTGTGGAAAGCAGCAAAAGAAGAAAAGGGAAGATAAAACAAGAGAAAGAAAATTGGTTCTTTCACCAAAGTGAGAAGAAGGAAGAACTCACATTCATAGTAAATACAGCTTTCTGAAGAGACTGCTACAGGAGTAAGATCTCCTGAGAGTTAGAAACAGAGCAAAAAAGAATAGAATTTTTGCATGCATCCTACATAATCTTAAAACATAGGAATATTAGTGTGAGAACATGCATTAAAAAGAGAGGTCTCATGGACAAAAAGAATCAAGGCCTAGGGACCCCCTGAGGGTTGGTGCCACAATCATGGGGCATCCGAGAGACCCCATGACCCTCCCGTGGTATGTCCAGGGATATGTTGCTTGTGGCTTGAGTTCAGGTTCTTGAAGTTGCCATGGTAGAGGAGATTGGTTCTCAAATGATATTAGGGGGCCTTGTGGTGTGGGGATATGGATAAATATTATCAAAGCCAAGGAGGATTTTACCAAACTCACCTACTTTAAAGTGGGGAATGGGAGTAGAGTGTTGTTTTGGCATAATTCTTAGTGTGACCAAACACCATTGATGGAGGTCTTCCTGGAGCTGTATAGAATCACAGGCATTAAGGTGCATCAATGGCGGATTTTCGGTTCTCTTCTCCAACGGGTAGTTTTTGGTCTCCTCTTTTCAAGAGGTCTTCGTAGGAATAACAGATAGAGGCTGTTGAGGTGTTTTTGAATAGGCTTTATGATTGTGTGGTGCAATCAGGGTGGAAGACTTGTTGGCTTGAAAAGGTCTTTGAGAGGAGTGTTTTCAATCTCCTCTTGCTATTGGAGCTTAATTGGGAAAGGAGACACTTCCTTCCCTTGGAAATGGTTTCGAAAATCAAAGGTTCCTGTCAAAGTGGCTTTCTTTGCTTAGATAATTCTCCATGTCATTCATGTATACACTATATCTGTCAAAATAACTCTTATCCTCCATTGATAAGCAAAGAACAGGAAATTTCATACCCCAAAGGCATATCCTATCAACCCAGTTTTCAAAGTTAGCACTCAAAAAAATCATTCAATGGTTTATTTTTCATTTAGGTGACCATTATTCATGTTGGTTTAAATCCAAGTATCGGACATTTTTGCTTTGATTTCTAGATTATCCAATTTATTTTATGACTAGCGATGTATCCTAGGATATGCAACAAGATAAACAATTTGACAACTATGTCTCTCTCCAAAACAAAAACCACACAAACAAACAAAATTTGCAAATTGATGGCTTGATTTTAGTCAACTTAATGTTTTCTATCTCTTGTAGCATTCATATAAATTTTCATAGTAAAGGAAGAAAGAAAGAAAGAAAGAGAGAGAAGGTTTCTGGAAATCACAGGTTGAACCTTTATGTTGAAATCAACTAAAGTAGGAAGCATAGTTCACTTTTAAATATATGTTGTCATTAAATAATAATTGTTGCCAAAGACCTTGTTTCAATTGGTTTAAATGACAAACACTACCATTTGAATATCAAGTCAAAGTATATAATCAGTATGCAGCAAAGTGCTAGCATCCAATAATAGAGATATTTATGAGCAAAAAACAAATACGTTACATATTATATATACCACTCAAACACACCTCCTAGGTAAGTTTAATGATTCATACAAGAGAATATTTAGTACTTGGTAAGAGTCACTCATATCTCCAGCATCCAGTTGTTAAATTTGGATGGCACAAATTGAACCATCAATGTGCCAAAAAGAAAAGGGATCAAATGGATATAACAAAAGCTTTAAAACAGGGTTCCATGAGTAATAAACATACATTAACAAATCTTACAGGGTAAGTATGGGCATGAAAGAGCAGATGACAGAGCAAACTCGTGATAGGTATCGAGGAGGAGGTGTCATTCCTGCAGCTATTCCACGACTCCTAACTAGCTCAAAGTACTCCCGTGCACCAACAAAAACCGCAGCGGCAATAGCCACCGTGAAAACCCATCCTCCAGCCAATATCACACCTCCAAAAGTAATTCCAATGCCAAGCCCAAAAACAATCCTGTTCTTCAACTGACCTGCTTTTTGTTGGACCTCTAAAGTTGAATCTTCCTTTGTTAGTGGATCATTACCTTTGTCAACTTCCTAAAACATACCCATCTCAGTTATTCCATTCAATTATCCATGCAAGCTTAAAAGAAGTAAACAAAATAAAAATGAAAATATAGTAGTTAGATTCACTCTAAGAAATTTCCAAATAATCACTTGAATACCAAGGATGTACAGCGTCATTCTACAGCAACTGTTGTTTATCCAATACCCTAGAATCATTGGATCACAGCATTCAATGGGCAAGTGTTAAATTAAGAGTAAACTGTTCTAGAAAATGGTGAGAAGGGTGGCTTTGGCATTTGATATATCATATCTTGTGAAAAATAGCCTAAGCATTCTGAAAATATTTGTAAGGGTAAGGACAATATGATGATGATAATTTCCCCAAGCGAGGGTTCATGGGCTTAAAGATGCGAAAATAGGAGCTGAGCAATGAACTAGACCTTTTGGCATTGTTAAAGCTACAGTAGTTTGTTTGTTTGTCTTAGCTTTTGTGGGTTGAATTCATTGTCATATGAGCGTTTCTTTGGCAATTTTTGATTTGTTGTTGACGCTTACAGGGTACCGTACGCCCCCTGGTGTGTCCTGCTTTTATTGGCCTATCCAGTTGTATTTTTCCTTCCATTTGAAAAAAAAAACCTCTATAACTTCGCAAGGATTGAAGAACTTGGCTATAGCCTCTAGTGTGTTTAAAGTGGCTCTTATGGGTGAAAGAAATAGGATATTTCAAGGATTTGGGGAGCCTTTGTATAGATTGAAGAACTCCTTTGAGGCTATCTTGTATAGTTGGACTTACAGGAGGGTTTTAGCTTTGCCCTTTTTGTACATGGGAAGCATTCCCTTTTGATACTTTTCTCAATTAATTTACTTATTCAAGAAAAAAGAAAAAGAACCTCTCTTAACAAATCAATGAAAAAAAAATCATTAATAGTTTTAAGTTGGATCGATATTATCATGCATATTATGACAATTTATGATTTCTTCCGCATACCAAACATATTATAGTATCTATATTTAACCCACATAATGTATAGTTTTCCTTCGAAAAAAGTAACCTTGCACATGCGTGCATTGCACAGGGATGGCCAAATGAAGGGGGAAGGTGTTGACATTCAGATACACCACTTAAGTGTGACAAAATAAGTGACAAAGCATATGACGATGCTTACCATATGTAGAACTCATACCTAACAAAGATTTAGGTTCAAGTGTTCAACATTCACAGATAAATACTTGTGTCCACCCATTCTGACTCTGATTTACTGATGTACATAAAAACAGCATTTTTGTTAAGCAAACTACATTTTTTCATACATGCGGAGAAGCTGCCACATCTGACTTAGTTGTGTCAACTCATGTCGCTATCAACATATTATAGAAGAACACACAATTGGTCATGGATGCTTGCCAAGCCAAACAGGAGGGAGCAAGAAAAACACTCTGGTCAAGAGTGTGATACAGAATATGCATGCCTTATGAACAGCAATTAATTGCAACATTGTGTTGGAGAAAAGTATAAATCATCTGCTGACATATGTGATGCAGCAAGGATGGGAGAAGTTGGAAGCAAGGGAATGGACGTTGTCACATCAAGGAGTAACTACAAGAGGAAGAATCGGCTGAGCAGCCCAGGCAGGAAATTACTTCATTTGCCAAACCAATTTAAACAACAAAAGCATACATCCCATAGTTAGTAAAACATGTACTAGTATTTGTTGACATGGCTAAACCCAATATGAAAGAGACCATAGTGAATTAAATCAACTAATATTTTTTACTCTGACACACAGATTGAGTAGTCCTCCATTTGGCTTCTAAGAAACATGAATCCAATCTTATGCCTTTTTTCACTTTAAAAAAATCTCGTCAACTAAACTAACTAGCTCACTTGAGTTTGTTCTAAAATTTTTTAGTTCAGGCCTAAAGTTTTCAACTAAATTTAAACATATAAAGAATTGAGGGATCCCATTTTCTTGCTTTTCTTTTTGTTGCTACAGTTTTCTCAGCAACCAAATAAAGAAACCAAGTTCTTCCATTATCCCACATTTTCCGATCAACCAAGCAATGAAGCAAACCAATAAATTCTCAACCGTACTTATTAGAATTACCTCTTTGGTTTGGCCTTCGTCGAGTCGGTCCGGTTCTGTACTGGCCACGGCGGTGATTACACGGAGGCGGTTGACCGAAATTCCCCTGGGCACCCGGAAAGTACCTCTGGAGCCATCAAAGAAAAGCCTGAGATTCAATTTGGACGAAGTGGGTCTAGTTAGAATTAGGGTTTTCGGCGATGATGACGAGGAAGAAGACCAAGGACGAAGAGAGTGGCTGGCACAGATAGCGGGGAAAGAGAGAGGGATGAGATTGCATCTGTCGATTTCTACATAGGACGCCATTACAGTTGGTATTGGTGCGCTTGCATCGAAGTGCTAAGGTAATTCACAAGCATGATGGGATGTATTTGGGAGACGAATTATGACATAGCAATTAATGGAGAGAGAGTGGGGTTCATGGTTGTCCGTGAGGAACAGAGAGAGAGAGAGGTCGATAGTTTTAGGAAGCAGTGTTTATTGTGTGTTGTGGTTGGTTGGTTGGTTGCGTCTTGGGGTTTTAAACGGAACGGACGTGAGAAGTCCGTGTGCTAATTTTGGGTCTAAATCAAATCACCTCTCAAATTTTTTTTATCTTAAAAAGGATGGGCGAGAGTGGCCCACTATATATGTTTTCTTTTGATTTTTTTCTTCTCCAATGGTTTTAAGACTTGTATGACATTAAAGTGTTAAGGGGTAGCTTGGATTGTCAGGTGCTGGGTTTGCTTTCACTGGTAGTTAGTTCGATTCTACTTAGGACCATTCTCAAGGCAAAGTCCCTGTAATTATCCTGTTTCTACAGGAAAGGCATGCTTTGTATTGTAGAGTGTGTAATTTTTAGAAGCAATTTTGTAGCTTTTGGTGTGTTTGGATATATTTTTAAAGTATTTTTTTTGTTTTGTATCCAGGAGGGACAAAGCTAGGAGAAAGTGAGTCAAATCCATGAAGTGTATAGGTAGAGACGTCACTACTATAGGCTATCTCCACTCCTTAAGAGTATTTTGAAGACTAGAGAGGTTTGTTACCTAAAAATATTTTCCGGCAAAACTATAACTTGCTTTGGTAGAAAAGAGCATGTGAAAACTCAGTATTAAAACCAAACAGTCTTCCCTATACTCGTATGTTTACAAATATTAAGCATATATGCTGCAGTAAACAGCAAAGGCCTGTTTGGTAGTGTCTTTAATCTGGTAAGGGCTTTTGTACCCTTTAAATTGCTTGGGCGTGTTTGGAAGAATCTTTAAAATACTTTGTTGAGGCTTGTGGCTTGAAAACACTTTTGAGGGGTACAAAACAAATATAATTTGGCAAAAGAGAGCATGTGAGTACTCTTTTTTAAGTGCATCAACCAAACAGTTTTAAACCCCGTGTTGCTGTTTCTGTTTTCACGCTAATCAGGTCTTATAGGAAGTTTGGGGTTGCAACATACGCTCTAATGCCTTGTCTTTATTGAGAGAACACCATAACTAGTGTTCTTCATTAGATGCCTATATTCTTGACATATGCATCTCCGAATTGCCCCAGCAGCAGCTCCTGGATTATTCGCCACCATCGTAATAGTAATTTTGTCATGATTCAGCACGTCCTGCTGTAATTGGAATTATCTGAAGCTTGGGTTTGGAATGTGAAGCACAGTTCAATGATCAAATTCCTGCATTTTTCTCTGGCTTCTCTCTCATTCCAAGCAAACAAACAATATTCAACACCCAAGAAGAAAGCCCGTCCAGATGCTTATGAGCTACTCAGATGAGGCTTCAATGCCAGTACATAGGTTCTTGAACATTGATCGTCTACTTGTTGGATTCTGGTTCTGCAGCCAAGCAAAAGACTGAATCATAAGCCAACCATGGACCTGTTGTTTTGAAATTACGGTGAAAACAATTTGGTTTTTCCGCACTTCCGTTAGTGGTTACCTAAAAGAGGATGCTTCATGTCATGCACAACGGGAAAGAAATCTTGAAATGAGTGAGAGAGAGAGAGAGGAAATAAGAGTGCATGATGGAAAGCCTTCTTAAGTTACCAAAAGAAGCATGTTAACAAAGCAGCTAGTCACACAGAATTGCTCTTTGCAGTCTTGCCCAGGCAATTACAAAACCCATCAAACCCGTTTCAGCATGTCTTCTAAAGTCAATTACATGTCAGCTAATGCAATAAATCTTCCTGCTATTGATCACACATTTTTCTTCTTCAATGTTCTGAATCATTTTAAACAACAGACAAACGAACAGAAGGCAATCTCCAGGGATCATGTTCTCTTAAGAATATACCCCAAAAGGATGCTAAGCACGCCAACAACAGCAACATATATGAACGGAATACCGCCACGGCTTTTGTTGCCTTCTCGTCTCAATAACTCCTGCACATGGTAAAGACCAGAGAAAGTAAGTCTATGGTTTAAAAGCACTTTGTGCCTGATAGGAGAGGGCTAAAAAAGATGGGAGAAATTTTTATAGCCATATCATTAATAAAGAATTGTATAATTGATATGATTATAACATCTAATACCCCATCATTTCAGCATTACTATTTCTATCAAATGGAGCAATTGTTAAATTAGCAGAAAAAGACCCTGGGGGTGGGGGTGATGGTTTGTTGGAGGGGTTGCAGCTCTCTTTCATCTACATAGCACCTTCAAGGAAGTTTACACTAACCAATGCTTAAAACGTTGATCTGTGATACATCTGACAGATTTGAGACATTCAAGTGAGTAATTAAGGACCTGCTACAAATAACCATTACCATATTACAAAATGCCTCTACATTTTGCAATCATGATCCAGAGGAACATAGTTAATCCATTCAGCTACTCAAGTCGAAGTTTGGATGACGCCGAAAGACGAGTATTGTCAATAAAAGTTGCGTGATTATGTAAAAATTCTATATCGTCATAACCCCCCATTGAGATCATAGTTCATCCTAAGAACATATTCTTGTATAAAAAAGATTATGTAGGACAGTTTCTTGTGTAAAAAGACCATATGCCATATAAAAAACCCATATAGGACAAGAAGAAGAAGAAGAAGAATATTAAGCATCGGTTTCCACAATTTTTATTTTCTTGACAGCACGACTATGTTGCTCTGTCCATGGAGGAGGATTTTTCTTAATCTTGTACGAAGAATAGCAGTGTCTTTTGCTGACAGTCCATAATAATGAGAAATATAATTTAGACTGCCCAACAACCTTTGTAATTGTTTTTCATCTTCAATTTCATCCAGAAATTTGGATGCAAATTCAATACTTCTTTTCATAGAAATGATTTTCCTTGACAGATAGGATGACCCAAAAATCTAACTTTTGTCTAAAAAAATTTCATTTTGGGTGCTGGAATAACAAGACCATTGTTCCGAATTACTTCCTTAAAGATCTTTAGACCTTCAAGCAGTTAGGATGGTGGGATAATTACTTAGTCCCAAGCCAGTTGTAGAGGAATGGTACTAAAATATCTCAACTTTAAGCATTCTACTTAGGCCTTTAATCCAACTCTAATAACTAACTTTCACATGCCTTTCAAATCCATGAATTTCAAATCTATTTATGCAAACGTACCACTAAGGTGTAAACCTTTATCTCCTTTTAGGTGTTATATGGATGTTTTTCTAGTATAAGGTATGCAAAGGACTGATGCAAATAGTGAACAATGGACGAAAATATTCAAAATTGTCTTCCTAGGAATTTTTCCATGAGAATCAAAAGAAAATTACATGAAAAGCAAGGCAGCATGCTAGTTCCTTACGAAAAATAATAATTATGGCCAATTAATAAGTCTTATCGTTCAGGAAGGTCTTGCTTTATGTAATGTAAGAAATAATAGGCACTGGGCCTAAAATCAAATCCGAAGCTGACCCACATAAACATTAGATGTTGAAGCCCGCCCATTGGACCCAAAAAAAGTTTTATAAAAAGTTTTTTTGTCACAAATTGAACACAAGTGATGTGTTAATTAAAGTGGTTTGTGTGTTTTTTATTAATCAAAAATCAAATGTTAAAGTCTTGTAACTAAATTTTTTTAATAAATATATTTATTTTCCAAAAATAAAGTTAAATAACATCAAATGTAAATATATTTCGGGTCAGGCTGGGCTTTAAAGAAAATCTCCAAGCCCATCCATTATCATACTCGGGCCTAAAAAAATTCCCAATCCTATAAAAGATGGGCGGGCTTAGCGGGCCATCGGGCCCATGCCCACCCCTATTTAATCCAAAAAAATCTCAACTGAATCCAGTAAAGGCAGAAAACCAGAGAAATGATTCCTCTGGGTACAATTATTTACAAGCATTAATTATGTGGTCTGACATCAAGACAATTTTGCCTGCTTTTTATCCTTGAAAAGCTAGTTCAACTACACCCCACTATGTTAGTCGTACAATTCAGCACATGAAACTACTTTGGTGGATTCAAAATTTCAACTATCACATCTGCACGGAAATTTCTATTATTGTTTTGGACTTCAAATTGTTATTTTCAAGTCTCGCTTTGTCTTTTTATAGACTTTCAATATTATGTTTTGATAGTGTATTTTAGTCATTCTGTTAGATTTAATTATTATTATTATTTGATCCTTAACCAATTCTAACGTTAAGCAGTATAGTTAGTTAGTCTCATTGACAGTGTGGTGAGTTTTGTAAGAAGTGCTTCTATAGAAGTTACCAACCACATCACCAAACAAGCCCAAAGAAGAGTAAGGAAAGAGCATAGTATATTTCCTGTTTCAACAGATAGATAAACATAGAATTCTACCTTGAGCTTCTAGAAGGGAACCTTGTATTCATAAGTGCACTCTATGACATACATGGAGCACTTGTGTAGATTGAGCTTCGAGAAGGAAACCCATTAAGATAAAATGCACTTACATTCTACTGAAAGATAGAATGCACTAAAGTAATTTTTTTCTCTTTCCCAAAACAAAGAGAATGAACCAAAGAATAATCAAGTTATATCGTACAACACAGATTTCAATATATGCGTAGTCACATTCATCTAACATGCAGCCATGGAGGTCAATTCATCATAAACTATTGGGGAATGGGAAGATAAGTTGAACTCATTCTACGACCATGCATAATTGGGTGCAAAGGGAGTTGTAATTACTGCTTTTCCTCCATGCAGCATCCAGTGAACACTTCCAACGGAAAGGTGCCAGAGTGAGCAAGAGAACCTTTCCCCTTTATCAAAATTGGCAGCTTGTCATGATTGTGGAATAGGTAGTCTTATCAAGGACGAGGAAAAGCTAAAAGCAGCCTACGACACTTGTTGTTGAGATCACTTTATTTTTGGCCAGAGAGCGAATCTCAATTCGTGTCTAAACATTTGAGAGATATGAGGTTACAGGTCTGCATTCTGCGTAGCTTTATTTTTGCCTTGTGTACCAGGGTTGGAATCCCTTTGGCATGTTTTGTCAAAGAACGCCTTACCCAATAAAAGTTCAATAGTTCGTAATCCACTAGATGATCATAAATGAAGTTTAAATAGGTTAATTGCAGAAGACAGTACAGTGACACAAATTTGCTGTTCATCAGAATGTTTCATCGTGTATATTTCTCCTCTACAAGGCCACGTACATGTACTGTATACAGAAAGCATTAGCATTTATGAAGTGATTTTTATAGCATCCAAGGGAACAATGAAACAAAATCAATTGGAAGAATAATTAAAAGGTTCAGTCACAAGCACTACAGCAAAGAGACATATCAAGATGGTGCTACATCTGTCACATAGTTCTGAGCATTTGTTTGTTTCCAGTATTAGGGATGCCTCTACAATTAGGAGGGTTGTTATTCAAAAGAAGTATTTACATACTGAATGCCTTACCAATTCTTGCTGAAGCTTATTCTTTTGCTGAATTGCAGAATTTTTCTCCTGAGTCAGCTTAGAAATAAGAGCCTTTACCTGAAAATGGATGAAAGTATTGCTTAATTATACAACACAGAATTGTGTGACTATGAAAGAATCCAAGTAGTTGCCATGATTTAAAGAAACTTTAAATCCATTTAGTTCTACCAAGAAAATTGCTTTTGGAACTCAGAACAATATCGAAAGAATGACCATGCACATGGCCTGCAAAGAAAATCTAAAAAGGGGATTTGCAGTCACCAAAATAGAACATGGAATGTTCTATTTGGTGACTGCAAATCCTCATTTTTTACAACTACCTATCAAAACACCAAAAAAAAAGAAAAAGGAACCTGGAAACTAATTGAACTATAAATGCACATTTTATAGAGTAAGGTTTTCTTGACAGTATCATATAGTTTCAATGACTGCCAGTATGAAGAAGCACGAGAAGAAACAAGATATACCCAAAGAAGACAGATACAAAAGCCAAAAAGTTTACAATGTTTGACACGCATATTTCAAGAGATACAAGATTTCCAATAATTGGCTGTAGAATCAATTTCTTCACAACCAACTCTTATGACAAATAACCATCCAATGTCCTGAAATTCCTATGCATAGGCATAGATCAAAATAAAGGGCAAAAAACAAACTTCTACATGAGAGAGGACTCTTCACCCCATACCCCCACTTGGCATTCAAAAATAAATAAATATAATAACCAAAATGCACAGCTTCACCCCGCCTACTAAAAAGACAACACACTGAGCATATAGAGGATTGTAAGAATTAACATGGGTAAAAACTTAAATTTCAATGAGCAACTTAGAATAATAGTTAAAATAAAAAAAAATTTAACACAGAGATAGAAAAAAGGGGAAGCATGCACGCATGAATGGGATTGAGAGGTCAATCACAGACGCTCATTCTTTAAAAGTAATGGGCTAGGTGACATAAGAAAAGCAAAAATAAAGCCTTCTGAAATCAGCATATGGTCACGAACAACAACTTCCTTATCAGATGTATATTGCTCCCTCAAAACAAGAGATACTGCATGAGGAAAACAATATGCTCTATGTCCAACAAGAGAGCTATTAAATCTAACCACTTGAAACTGAAAGAACCCATTCTGCAATCGGATAAGCTTTCTAACTTGTAAGTCACCAGTGTTACTTGCACATTTCGACCATATAATAATGATCTCACCCTTGCCGTACCATAAACTGCAAGTCTAGAAACCCCAGATCTCCAAAATCTTTTAATTTACATAAAGGATTCAAACAGCCATTGATTTATAAGGCTTGAAACCAAATATATGCATGGTAGATCAACCTAAAGTTCCAAGGGAAATATTTCCAAATATAATCAGATTGTGCTATATACCAAAGATGCTATTTGGAAGAGACTAACATGAAAAAATTTGATCAAACCGCCTCCTTCACCATTTAATCTAAAGCCCTAGACATGTTACAAACACAGAAAGAGTCACCCAACCATAGTAGAAGTACCAAAGATTCAGACAATTTATTTTTAGCACTTCAATACGAGGCATCATAGAAAGAGTCATCCACTCACCAAGAGAGAGAACACAATGTACAAAAAACAAAATCAATAGGACATAAAATACAAGAAGATGGTCCAAATATGAACGTTGCTCAATGGTTATTGTGCACTGTCCTTTACATTGAATCTCCTTTCGCAGTTTGGAAATGAATTATAAGAGAAAGAGAAAAAATAAAAGAGGAAAAATCAAGGCAAAATATAGACAACTGTCGGCACCAAAGGTATAAACAACTGTACTATTTGTGTGAGAGTTCAGAGAGTCCAAAATGCAAAAGCATAAAATCAACAAAAGAAACCCTTTTATCCTAGGTACTGCCACCAAGAGACTACCAGCTAAGCCAGTAGAAATATATAAAAGCAAAAGGCACCAAGGGGTTGCCACTCATCTACAAGAGCCGAGGAAAGCCTATAGCATCTATAAAAGCAAAATTACTCACAATCACCACAAACCCAGCACCTTCAAAATGCCCTCAATAAAGAAACAAAAAATAGAATCACTATCGATTGACATCATTACAAAGGGAAGCCTCTCAAAGAACATAAAGCAATGTTATACAATGATTAATTTTATCTCACCAACACCATAGTTACTAAAGGGACACTTTGGCTGAAGAATCCATAGGCTTATCAAGACACAGACAAGAAAACAACTCATTCTATGTCAGCCACAATCCTCTTTCGGTCAGGTGCAAATAAATCTTCATGGACACATTTTTTTAGGTTCCAATTTCAAGACAAGCACACCTGTACTCCTTAGGAATCCAATATTTTCCATTTTTTTCTAAAATGGGTTTATTAAAATGCCCCATATCATATTAATGTCTTAACAGAGTAGATCATAAACACCAAAAATGTCACAAAGGTGAAACTCCATTGTCTTCCACTTCTTCACCTTCTACTGCTTTGTTCCTCTAAACAACTAGTTTCATCTCCAGAGATAACAAAATTGTTACATGTGAAAATTTTCATGGACTTCTTTATCTCATTTGGTTCAGATTTGGATCAAGAAAACGGTAACCTTTTTCTTTTTTCTCTGTGAAACTCTTTGCTGACTTCTGTCTTGGATAATGGCTTCCTGTACCCATATCATCCCCATGTTTTTTTGACGTGGGTAGAGTGGGTACAGGGCCTACAGACAACTCCATGTAACTAATGTTATCTACATAAGGATGAAGAAACTTGTCCAACAAGATTTCAGGGAAAAGGAAAACTAGTGTGATGTAGAGCAACTGAGATCCATATTAAATAGAGACACAAGAAGAAGCCATGATCACAAAAAAAAAAAAAAAACTCACTGGTTAATTGATATTGGAAAATTCATCAGTGCTGCTGAAAGACATCAGGCCCAAAAGCCATCAGTGAAAAAAACTCTGTGCTGCTGAAAGACACGTAAAAGTGTAACAAAATAAAATATTGGAAAATTTTAAAATTGCATGAAGAGTGCTAAAATTTCACATAAAGAGCCAAGTGTATGAAAGTGTACATAATAGAGGTACAAGAGAGAATTCAAAAATGCAAAGAAACTAGAAAAAAATAAATTAAAAAACATCTATAAAGAATGATCAAAAGATCTTATTAAAGCAAATTTATCCTACAACAGTAATTTTGCTACTCAAAAGCGATTTCTACAATCGCAAAAAATTGGAAGAAACTTTGAACCAAAATGGGGATATGGAAAGAATTGTACACCAGTCTCAACTAATTCTCTCAATCCCAGTAAAAAAAACCCCACTTCCTCTTCTTATGGATGTTCCATAAATATTTTCTCCTCCAACTTCCCATGAAGGAATGTTGTTTTGACATCAAGCTTCTGCAATACAAGGTCAAACATCGCTACCATAGCTAACATGTCACGAATGGAAGAATACTCTTCAACAGGAGAAAAAAATTCATTATAGTCAATTCCCTCTACTTGCATGTACCCTTTAGCTACAAGTCAAGCCTTTAAATTTTTTTCCTTCGTTCTCCGATTTGGGTTCCTTTTTCCGATATACCCATTTGCAACTAATCATCTTTCGTCCCTTGATTTTCAACAAACTCCCAAGTATTTTTCTTGCGTAAAGACTCTATCTCATCTATCATTGCAATCATCCACTTTTCACTTTCTTTGTTGTTGACGGCATTCTAAAAAGAAAATGGATCTCTACTACCAACAATTAATGCGAAAGAAACTATGTTGTCAAAGCCATACTAAACTGGTGCCTTATGGGTCCTTTTCTCTCTTCCAGCCAGCAACAATAGTAATGGGTTCTTGCTGCCTTTCATCATCAGATATTTCTTATAAAAAATGTTGATGCATCATCATCTCTACTAGGCCGTTATGTTTCTTTTGACTCCACTTGAACTGATAATTTTTCTCTATAAGCTTCCACCTGCTTATTGGCTTCATCCCTATTAAATTCAAAATGTGTTTCATTAAAAATGACATTTCTGCTAATCACAACCTCCATGCAATTGGATCCTAAAGTTTGTACCCTTTTACGCCTTTTTCATAACCAACAAATATGCATTGTTTCGACTTTGAATCTAGCTTTGACCGCTACTGCTCCTGCATGTGAACATAAGCTGCACAACTAAATATTCTCAAATTAGAATAATCAATTGGTTTACCTATCCAAACCTCCTCTGGGACCTTGGAATTAATAGCCAAAAATGGTGACCTATTAACAATATAACATGCCATGTTAACAGCCTCAGCTCAAAATGATTTTGGCAAGCCTGCATCTATTCTCATACATCTTGTTTTTTCTAATAGGGTCCTATTCATTCTTTTTGCTACACCATTTTGTCGTGACCTCTTTGGTGTAGTATAATCACAAGTGATCCCTTCCGTCTTACAAAAATTTCTGAACTTATGGTGTTTATACTCCATCCCGTTGTCCATCTGCAAGTACTTGACTTGCTTTCCTGTCTGTTTTTCAACTTTCGTTCTCCATTGCTTGAATTTTTTAAACATTTCACTTTTATGTTTTATAAAGTAGACCCAAATTTTCTAGAAAAGTCATCAAGAAATGTGACAACTCCTTTAGATCCAGGTAATGATGATACTACTCTATGGATCATCTCAATGTTTTCAATAAATTAATTACTAAACTTTTAAGTATTGAGGTTAAAATTGACGAGGAGGATAAAGCTATTTTTTTCTTGGCTTCTCTTTCAAATTCTTTTGATACACTTGTGCTATACTTTTCGTTGGGAAAGATATTCTTAGTACAGATGAGGTGGCAATGACTCTCTTGGAGACTGAGACACTCAGAAAGCCGGGCAACAATTTTCAAGTAGAAGGGTTGGTAGCTAAAGGAGAATCAAGCCAACAATGGGGAAGGAGCAACAACAGAGACTCTGAAAATAGGGAAAGGTCACGTTAAAAATCAAGAGGAACGAGTAGTGAAAAGTTCAAGTGTTACTATTGTCAGAAGGAAGGACATTGAAAAAGGGACCGCATGCAAAGAAAACGAGATCTAGAGGGAAAAGAAAATCCCCAAATTCTGATCAAGCGAGCATTGTGCAGGATAGTGCAAACAATAATAGTAATTTATTATTAGTTACCACAAGTAGGAATTATCTTGCTGACAAATAGATTTTGGATTACGGATATTCTTATCACATGTGTCCTTATAAGGAATGGTTTGATACTTATAAACCCTATATCAGAGGAACAGTTGTAATGGGTAATGATGCAGCTTACAAGATTGTTGGAATTAGAACCATTAAAATTAAAATGTTTAATGGTATAGTGAAAACTCTAGGTGATGTGCAACATGTCCCTAACCTCAAAAAGAATTTAATTTCTTTAGGTACACTTGACTCTAATGGTTTTACCTTTATAACAACAGACGGGGTCCTAAAAGTTGTTAAAGGCCCATGGTTGTCATGAAGGAGAAAAGACAAGAAAATTTGTATACACTGTTAAGGAGTGCAGTCACAAGTTCAAGTTGCTGAAGCAAAAAAAAAAAAATTTTCTCTCTCTGCCCACAAACTAATTTGTTGGAAATTAAGTTTTGAGCACACCAGAGTCTTCGTCTCATCAAGACGAGTCGAACGTACAAAACCGAAGCTTAAACGAAGTTCAAACGAGTGCATACAAGCCGGTCAAAATTTTTCTTCAGCAAGTCAATGTCAGCAAAGTCTCGACACAAGAGAAGAAGGGGTAACATCAACGCTGCATCAACAGTGACTTCATCGCTGGCATCAGCACTGACATCATCGCTGACATCTGCCTTGCATTAACAATGATGTCAACGCATAGTCAGCAGGGAGCAATTTCATAATTGTATATTCGCCCTTGAGGGTTTCTGTAATTACAGTTTGGTCCCAAAAAAACCTAAATTTTTTTCAGATGAGGCCCTCATAAGGTTGTTCGTCATTCCAAACACAACCGTGCACTTGTTTTGCATGATTCAGTCCCTAAGATTATGTTTGATCTATTCGAAGCCTAGCTAACAGAGAAGAGCTGTACAATATCGGCACCGACGAAACCGAAACGAGTCTTTTGGGCTTCAAATTTGATCAATGATAGAAATTCCTCCAAGAAGACATGCACAGAAAATAGAAAGGTCAAGTCACTAAATTTTACAAATCAGTAATCTTTTGCCAAGCACCCAGTGAGAGGGTGCAATCACTCCAGAGGGATGCAATTGCTCAGTGACAAAAGCGAGGAGATGGCAAAGCAAGTTCCAGTAACAGCGAGAGGCGAAGGATATTTCTTCCGTACCACAACGGATTGTTGAACAATTAAGTCGAAGAAGTCTTGTTCAGACGAAGATGAACAGTAGGAGGAATAGCTATAAATACCCCCTCAGGCAAAGGCTTTGATGTTTGTCAAGTGTCAAGTGTCAAGTGTCAAGTGTCAAGTGCCAAGTGCTAAGTACACCAAGCACGTCAAGGGGCAAGTCTGGAGAGCAAAGCCCCCGGTGTAGGAATGCAAGTTAGGGGACGAGCCAGGAAAGTAGAAAGAGAGTTGTTCCTCTGTAAGTTCTTTTGTTACAGAGATTGAAATTCTCTGTTGAAGAGACTGTGAGGATGAGAGAACGCAAATAGTGAGAGTTTGTGAAGGAGAAAGTTTGTGCCATGTAACTCTTATAATCCTTTGCCCTATTTGTTCATAGTGAAACTTTTCTCTAGCCCGTGTAGATGTAGTCCTAGTTGTTTGGGTGAACTATGTTAAATCTTTTCTCTTTGGTGTGTGCATTTTTGTGATAGTGGTTCCAAGCTTTCACGTATTGGTAGATCTGGCAATCTCAACAATAAGGTTTCAGAGCTCCACTGAAATATCTCCCCATTCATACCCATCAGATGAGAACGAAATCAGGCATTCGATAATTGGCATTCATCTGAGATATATCCCTAGCTCGCATCCGGGAGTCTCTGTGGCTCCCCCTCAACTGGAATCTGGGAAGATCTCTGGCTAGCTCCCCCTTACCAACGACGGCTAGTATCTGTGAGACTTTAGATATCATCTCAACAAAATCAATATGCAGTCCCTATTTAGTAGAGTGGGTTACTGCTCCCCCTACTCAACACCTTCTGCATCTCCTCTTTTGCTACTAGAACTTGCTTCGCCATGTCCTTGCTCATCAACGGGCGACTGCATTCCCTTCCAGAGTGACTATACCCTCTCACCGGGTGCTCAATAAAAGATCACCACTTTGTAAAATTTAGTGATTTCACCTCTCTATCTCCTAGACATTTCTTCTTGGAGGAATTTCCATCACTGATCAAATCTGAAGCCCAAAAAACTCATTTCGGCTTCATCGGTGCCAATATTGTACATCTCTTCTCTGCCAGCTAGGCTTCGAATAATGTAAACATAATTTTTGAGACTAAATCGTGCAAAACGAGTAAGCAATTGTGTCTGAAACAGCGAACAATCTTAGGAGGGGGCTTATCTGAAAAAATTCAAAGTTTTCAAGGGCCAAACTGAAATTACAAAAACCCTCAAAGGCTGATATGCAATTATGAAACTACTCCCTGCCCACTGGGCACTGACATCACTGCTAATGTAAGACAGATATCAACGATGATGTCACTGTTGATGCAATGCTAATGGCAACAATGATATCACTGATGATGCAATGATAACGTCACCACTTCTCTAACGCCGAGACTTCACCGTCGTTGACTTGCCCAAAAAAAACTTTGACTGGCTCGTACGAACTCGTCCGAGCTCTGTTTAAGCTCCAATTTTGTGCATTCGACTCGTCTTGTTAAGATGAAGACTCTGATGTGCTCAAAACTTAATTTCGAGCAAATCAATTTATGGGCATAGAGCAAAAAAATCCTGTGTTTTTGCTCTGACAGCTCAAATCTAGCTTTGATATCACTATTGTTGCATCTGGGTGTTCACACCTATCTTCGAATACATTCGAGAAGAGAAGGCGGCCGCACCTTCAAGAAGTGGGCTGCCAAAGTTTTCGAAGGAAGCTGTCAACCCATTCCCACTGCCGATCACTGATTGTCAAAGCCGATGTCTAATTTCGTTGGATTGTCAAATTTGAAGGCTGCCAAACCTTGACAAACGGTGCTCCTCTTCCCTATAAATATAGGGTAGAGTTGAAGAAGAAGGGTGTGACTAAGAAGTGTTTTGATTTATTTTATTATTATTTTTCTGTCATTCCTATTGGCCAATTGCTGCGAGAATTCCCAATAGATGGGTTTATCGGCCTTAAAGAGAGATGGAATGCATGCCAAGGTAGAATTACATTCTTAAAATGAAAGAACTATAAGCAAAGATGAGGAAGATAAATGCAACCCGAGATCAAATGGTATCTCTAAAGGAAATTTAATACACATAGGAGAATTGAACTAATTGGTTATTGGCATCTCCTTTAGTGTAAATCAAGCCAATGAAAATGGGGAAATAGATGAATATATATAGCAATTATTAATATAGCAATTATTAAGATAACAATTAAGCTTTTTAAGGAAAATGAATAAAGGAAACTCAAAGTCTTAAAAGCTCTCTTTGTAGAAATGGAAGATAATAATAAACTGTTAGAAGCACATACCTGAAGCTAAATTTATGAAAGAAAGGTACGGAAAATAAAGAATAGTCTTTCAAACTCAAAACTCAAGAGGTCCACCAATTGAAATGTATCAAATTCACAAATAAGTAGGCACTAAAAGTCCTTTCAAAAGGGAAGGTGATAACCAATTAGCGGAAGCACATTAGATTAAAGAAAATTTCTTTAAATGAAGCTACAAATAAACAATAAATGTCCAGGTGATATGCTTTCAAAAGTTTAAGTTCCAACTTATTAGACTGCACCAAGCTAAAAATAGATAATACCCAGCAGGCAAAACTTGGTTAATAATGATTGTTAATTATATATATCTTCACACAATTCCATGATAAACTATCATATAAGGCTGCCAAATCCAAGGGCTAGAAATGGAAAAGGTAAAAAAATTAACCTCTGATGAATTGTCTTGAGGCTCGACATGTGCCCTTTCGACATATGCTCTTGAAGGCTACAAACATAGTTACACAGGTTCGTGTCAAAATGCAATCCAAACATTAACAATACAAAGACAACTTATTTTCAAATTACCACTGTATGACATCTCAAATACTCACAGCGGTATATTCAGTTGTATTTACAGTCCCATTGTCGGATACTGAAGCCCTGGGTGAAGAACCTTCCTCTGATCCTTCTCGCACTGGTGATGGTGGCTGTGGTGGGGGGACATAGGCAACTCTCAACTTGCACTCCTCAACATGATTCCCAGACTCCTTGTTGAACTTCAAATTAAAATAAAATAAAATAAAACACAACAATTCTCTGAACTATAACACTTATATTTCAGATTTTAGAAACTTGCATACATAATTATATAACAGTATACAATTACCATCTCTGGAGTGATATCCTTTGGAGTAGCTCCAGGACTTGCGACTGCACTTTGAAGTAAGAACTTGTCCTTGCATTGCATGTCAGGAGGAGCCTCTTTTTGTGCTTGCATTGTAACTAAACCACAAATTTTTTGATAATTAATCACCAAATTTACACACACCTACACAGAAAGGGGAACAAACTTGATAGAAAGGGTGATGATGAGATATAATTATGGTAAGAAACACAAATCAAGATGGAGAATTGAAAATTAAATACCAGAAAGAAAAGATAACTAAACGCAGAATTGCACAAAGGGAGAGAGACCTATGACATCACATGCAGAATGTGGCGACACAATTCCAGTGTTAGGCCGAACACAATACTTCTTCGGATTCGTCGTCTTGACCTAAAAATCGCCAGTTGACAAAGAAAAAATTACACATCTCAATCTTTCTAGATTTTGATAAATCCCAAAGCACTTCATGAAATCACAAAGGCAAAAGCCCGTAAATGATATACGAAAAATCAAAATTAATACCTTGTATGCAACATAGTTGTCGGTATCGTTCTTTAATTGCAGAGACGACGAGATCTGCTTCTTCAATTCAACTTTTCCGAAAGGAAAACAGAAACCAATTAAAAAACACTCGTTGCATAGAAAGCAAAAACACAGATCTGAACGCAAAAGCGAATCGTTGTATAAAGGAGTTTTAAAGAATAAAATTAAAGAGAAAGTAAATCAGAGAAAGTTACATGGAAATTGAAGCTCCTGAGGTTCGATGCTGAGAAGTTCTCCGGTACTCATTTCGACGCGATCGCAGATAGAGTAACCGGAGACTGAAGAGATGAGCGATTTCCGGTGAAATTAAGTGGGTTTCCGATACCGGCGAACGGTATGACTATGGTTTGCCGGTGAGTAAATTTGACAATGCACAGAGAGAGAGAGAGATCTGGAAAAGCGAGTCCGGTTTTCGAATTTTGGAGATGTCTGGTTTAGAGAGAGAGAGAGAGAGAGAGAGAGAGAGCTGCAAAGTAGCAACGTGGGACAGTGTCGTTTGTCTCTGTTATCTCGTTCTGCGGTTATATAGGATACTCCATTTACAGTTCGTGCGGTCCCTGTGAAGGGTAATCTTGCACTTCACAAATTCACATTATTATGGGTTTTTTTATTCTAATTTTACTGAATTTCATATCATTATTTTTCAAAGCAAAAAAAAAAAAATTTATTGATTTGGATTTCAAGTCTCACTGTAAGAGTATAAAATATAAACACAGTCTTATTTTTTTATACTTTTAAAAACCATTTTTTAAATTTTTACTAAAAATGAGAAATTTTAAGTTTATCTTGGATAATGCAACCAACAAAGTTAACCAACCAACCTTATTTTTTAAGGAACACAATGAATATACAAAAGTATGTTTATATTTCTACCTAGGTGATAGAGAAAGGAAGGTTGGGGCTTAAACCCAGATGCCAGAACCATGAGTGGGGTGATAAGGTCCGTTTTGCTCTTTTTTTTTATATATATTTTTAAAAGTAGTGCTTTTTTTTTTTTTTTACAATTTGACTAAAAATAGGAATTTTTTAAACTTTATGTAGGATAATGAAATCAAACCAACCTCCAACCCTTAGGCTATGTTTGAATGGAGGGAAAAAAAAAAGTGTAGGAACGTTTTAGTAGGGGAAAAGGAAGGGAATAGATGTACCCTAGCCTTCTTCTTGTTTGATTTGACAATAATTAATGAAGAAAATATAAGTATATAATTATTTTTTACTATTATATATATTATGTAATAAACTCTAGTTTTTTTGGTAATAAATTGTGGGTATAATTAATAATTAAAATAAAATAATAATAAGTACTTCACTTTTTCTCTATTTCTTCCCAATTTTGAAAAAAAAAGGAAAGGAAGAAAAAATGCTTAAAATGTGAACCCTCTCTCACTTCACAATTTTTCATCTACTTTCTCTTTTCTCTTTAAAAATTATCCAAACAAGGGAAGTGTTAGGTTGTAATAGGTTTATCCTTTTGCTTATTAACTTTTTGTTTGTTTAAGTTTATACTTTTAACTTTTTTTTTACAAAAATAAAAAAAAAAACCTAAGCCAATTTATGAGCTGATCCAAACGGCCTATTTATCACCAATAAAACTCAAAAGTCAAATTAAAAACGCATAAGCAAGATAGAAATTGAATTTCAGTTGAAAAAAAAACTAATAGAAATGAAAAAAGAAAAAAAAAAAAAGAAAACTAGTTACAAAAGCTGATCCAAAGCTTACATATAGTACATTGCTATCAAGTCATCATTAGATATATAGCATATACAAAGGCAGGCTACTGCAATAAACATATGGATACTGTGTGTAAATTCAATAAATTGATATTCTCCCTTGGGTTGGATTGAGCCACCCTGAAATGGATCCACATGATACCATCCAAGTAACATTTTAAGACCCAAAATTCAACAATTAAGTCAAGTTACATGTTAAAATACTAGCTAAATTTGGGTTGATAAATCTACCTTAGAGTTCAGACAGAATGAGAGCACAGATCAAGAAGCACATGATGATGATGATGATGATGATAGATATATACATAAGGATATTTCTTAGTCTAGCCATTGAACTGCATGCAACTCTAAAAATGATTGTCAGGTGCCAGTTGCAAGTGTGACTGAGAGTTGGAAACAATGTACGACTGAAAGTAGAAAGAATGGGACCAATGTAATCCAAATCGAGTAATTCTAATAGCTAAGAAGCACACGTGAAGAGGGCATTAAATTCAACAATGACAATCTAGCAAAATACAAAAGGTTAGGCAATGATGGTCATGAGAACATCGTGCTACTCGGCCGTATTACAGAAAAAGCAAACCATCATTTTTTGGAGCTTTTCTTCTTGTACGAATGCTTGTGTGAATTTCAACATGATGTGGCCCTGTGCAGCCTGACTAATGGGGCACCAACCTACAAACAAATAAAACGAAATGGAATGAATACGAGAATAAGAATAAAATGGTTATTTTTATTTTTTTATTTGTTTGCTTAGTAAGAATGAAATGATTATTTTTATTTTTTTATTTAGTAAGATAATTTAATAATATTAGAATGAAATAAAATTTTAGTATATAATTAAAAATTTTAAAATTATATTATATATAAATATCCAAAGCACTCTATACTATTTATTAACTCTTATTCGGCGTTTGATAATCAAATGGTGGCGGCGGTGGGTGGTGGATGGCTATTCTTACTTTTAAAAGATGGAATGGTCATTCTAACAAAATATGCGAATAAGAATTCCTAAGAAATGAGCATTTAAGCTTTAAATGGTATTACCAAACAAGAGAATGAGAATGCAAAGTGAAATGACCATTCCATTCTATCTCATTTTCTTATATCAAACATAGTCTAAGGGTAAAAATAGCCTTGGCACCAACATGTTTGACCTTCAAGAGGGCTACAAAATGACAAATAAAGAAAAAAAAAAAATCACTTGAGCTCGGTTTGTGTTAGCTCGCTGAAAGCTCATTCGAGATTGGTTCATTATATAAAAAGTCAAACTTTAATTCATTTTAAAGCTTGTTAATTTTTCAAAATTAGTTCAATAAACATTATAGGATCTTGAGCTCAACTTGTGATCAACCTGAATGAAATTCATTTGAGATCGGCTTAAAAATATTTAGAAACCAGTTGAGTTTTCAAGTTAAGCTTGAAAAACCTACAGCTTGGGTCAATTCATTTCTAGCCATAACCTTCGCTGCCCCATGTATTATCCTCAAGCAAATGATGATAACATTCTTCCCCTATGAATTTTTTTTTTTCTTTCAGATTGCCCTGTTGATTTGGCCGGGACTGCAATTTCCTTGTATGTTTCAGGTATCTTCTAGTCACCAGTGGGACAGATGATTTTTTTCCAGTCACTGCTCACTTTCAGTTTGCATCTATACTCTAGTTTGTTCATTATTAAATAAGAGTTTCTCCGTTTTGCCAAAGTTTTGAGTAGCTTTGTCCTCCTTGCCAACTAAAAAATGTGATATAGCAGAAATTGACTTTAAAGTTCACTAGTAGCAAATTCAAGAATTTTCTATTATATATATATATATATATTTGAATCCGGGAACATTCTAATGCTGCATTTTAACACTAGAGCATTTTTAAAATAGCCAAAGCTGACATTCATGAGTGGAACTCAACCAGATGAACCATGACAATGAACATGAAGAAAAAGCAATTTCGCTAAGAGTAAAAAACAATTTTTTTCCTCCCCAACTCTTTCACTACTGTCGACTCTCTGGTCAAATATTCTTCTTCTCCTTCTTCATATTTTTCCTCCTAAATACTAAAAACTCATGTTATATATATCCCCTGCTGTAGTATATCCCCAGAACCAAACAAAAGGGTTCACATATTTTTTTTTGGGAACCAGGGTTCATGTTTTCTGCTAGCCAATGACTAGATACCTCTACCAAGAAATGCCCAATAATTAGCCATGTTAGATACAAGCTGGAATAGCAACATAATTTGTTTTCTATTACATGTCCATCTTTATACATGAGCATACAAGTCTGTTCATACAACAGTACATGTAGAGCACAATCCAAAAAAGTAATAATAATAGTAAAATAATCTACCATATCCGAAGCACATCAATTCAGTTTGTCAGACCTGTGTATGAAGGCACCATCTTTTATTTGTTCTTCAGTGCATAGAAATTAATCAGCATCAGTAAGAGCTGATGACTGTTGTTGTCGAGCACGAGCACTGAAACCAGCATACCAAGCAACCCTCATGAGCTGCACACCAAGGATCAGAACCCACCAACATACCAGGCCCCTAATGGTGTGCATCATCCATGCTGGTGCATTAACCTCAGCCCCAAGCTTCAGCCCCCTCATCAGCTGCAACACTCGATATGCTTCGTAGATAACTGGTGTCACCAGCCACACTGGTGATTGCCAGTGCCATGTAAGCATCTCTGTAAGCATCTGTACCGACAGAAGCAGAAGGTAGGGACCCAATAAAACAGCGAATGAAATAGAAGGGAGCTGGGGTTGAAGGAAGCCCTTTTGGGAGCCAAACATCATTGACAAGGGAATAATAAAGCCCGTTATAGTTGCAATCATATTCCAGAACTGGTAACTTAAAGGAGCCTTGCTGGTACCGGCTTCAGCTGGGCTTTTTGGACGGGCACAAGAATCGGCCATGAGAAGGAAGAGAGATGCACCGAGATTAAATATGCAGTCAAGTCCTGTCAAGGAAAGTAGGCTGGCTATGTTGGGTCCAAGGAAAATGGAAGATATGGGTAACCATAAGGTGGGCACCATGCCTGTGGCAAGAAGGAGGGAAGGGCCCAGAACCCACATAGGCCATTTAAGGTACTGAAGCTGCATGAATGGCCGTGCTTGATTGGTTGCATCTGCAAGCTCTTCGATTTTGGTCACAGGAGCTTCATCTGTCTTACCAGAACTCAGGGTCTCAAAGATGTTGGTAGTTCCCTTCAGAAAGTGCACTCCAGCATCATCATTGGGAGCATATTTGACAGGTGAAGGTTCCCATGCAGACAGATTTGTACAGCAAAGAGGGGAATGCTTAATGCATCCATGGTGCAAGGTGCGCCCATTATGTGTATTTGGATATCTCATCAATTTTAGGCTCCTATAGTGTATTTGAGTAAAACTAATGGTTGAAATAGTAGGAGGTTGGACAAGAGATGCCATTCCGTGGTTCAGGAGCTGAAACCTTAGGAGCTTTAAATTGGAGCTTGCTTGTAACTATCTGAAAGTAAAAAAATGAAAAAAACAAATCAACAGAAATTATAATAATTCATAGAAGAAAAATGATGGAAGTTCTAATAAATCTCTATAGAATTATCTGGAAAAATATTTGCAAGACAATTCACAAAAGTTAAAAAAAAGAAAAAGAAAGAAAGAAGAACCAAAAACGAATGAATCAATAAACCAAACAAATATTCTATAATTGTGCCTTCAGCTTGTTCTTATGTCCTTTTGAAATGCTCACCTTTTGGAACCCATACCCCAGGCTAACCCATGAGTACTAAGTACACCCAACCCCACCCACAAGCCCAAGCCCCGGCCCCCCAAAAACCCAGGCAGCTTAAAACTCATAGTATTTTAAATCAAAATCTGCTGAGGGGTATTAACTATAAAATTGATTCAAATCCTAACAAAAAATTACCATACATAAACTTCCATAATTCAGCAATTAATTTGTGGAATGAACTACAATGTCAACAGGTTCAGCTACTGATATGAAGACTCGGTGAATTCTACCAATAATACACGGCTCTTGAGCAATTAGATTCAGATCAGATGCTGTTACATCTACATTGAAACCTATTGGCAACATCTGACAGGCTTGACAGGCATTGAGTCGAGGCATCCAACTTGTGAAGTGGGGAAAACAAATCGTCTCCCCAAATACAGTTAGATGAAATCACATCAGAAATATGGGGAAAGATGCTCCTAATTGAGAGCACTTGCATCCCCTATCAAAATCAGGGGAATCAAACATCAACATTGCAAGTTTTGGGTCCTTTGGACCTCTTACATCTAAATGAAGGCATATATATGTTTTACATACTAATACCCGAAGAAATAGGGTGAGATATTTATGACCACTTATGGTTTACAAATATTGTATGTTTTTGTCCAGTGTTTCTTCATATACGATCCATGCCTAGCAACTCACTTTAATTTGCCTCCCTTTAAACATCCACCCTTCTACCAGTAAACAGAAAATATCTTAATGGTAGACTGTGGGCCCAGTAGTGAAGAAATTTTAAGGGAGATATATGGTTAGGAACATTGAGTTAAGTGTTTTTTCTCAAGGACGTTAACTTTTAGTTGCCTATAGAATTAGTTTTTTCTTCTCCCCTACAAATGGGGGTAATCGTGAGCAACATATTCTACAATGACAATGACAATGACACCACTGAAAATGGCTGAGTTTCACACTGCTTCCATAGTTGAAGGCCAAAACCAATAAACCAGAATGAATTACGATAAAACAAAAATGTAGGAACTGCAAAGAATCACTCACCACCTAACATGATACTTTAAAAAGAAAAATACACACAGAACAATGCCCTCCATTGTAATACCAATATATATATATATATATATTTAAAAAAACTAATAATAATAAAAAGAGGGAGAATTATTGAAACAAGATTCCTATGGAATAAAGAATTAGAGAGATATAGATATATATATCCAGGTGGTGTACGGGGTGCTATGATTTATAATGCAAGTCCAAATCTCAAAGTAATCCTAAAAGCACACTAAAACCATAATATCGTTACAGTTATTCGGTGTCTTTGCACCACTAGAACCATAAACTAATTCAGCCTCGTGTTTTGTTGAAGAGGAAAGACAACTAAATGGAAACGGAAGCTCGATTCTGGGAAGAGTCACTTCTGGCTTCTCTCAAAGTCCGAGTTAGGTCCTAGAAGCCCTAGGCTGTTACTATTTCGATAACTTCTCAGACATATGAAATGTTACCTATAAAAGGGGTGAATTGTAAAGCCCAACAATAGCGTATTATCCAGTAAACAATAAGTTTAAATTTTTAATAAAACAATATTTAACAGATTTTGAGATAGCAAATAAAACAAGTTATTTTGAAATCAAAAAAAGTGCTGTAATACTCAAGATAGAAAATATATCATATATTCAAATTTCTAGCACATGTCATGTAAATATCACAAAACCATGTTATCTCGATAAGCAGTTATTCATTTCTTTACTGTGCTCACAGTAAACATCTTATCTCCCCTTTCTGCATACCAATTCTTAAGTCGGATAACACGGCTATTTAACCCTATTTAAGGCCTAAGCCAGGACCAAATCCGTATCGGTCTGCACCCAAGACCAAGTCCGCATTGGCCTGGACTTACGACCAAGCCCGTATCGATCTGGACTTAGGACTATAGTCTCCTAGTTCATTTTCATAATCATACTATACTCGTTCCATTACTGAATAGTTTATTTTGTCATCTCATGTACAACAGTTGGAAACATACAGTAGTATAACTCGTAAAAGAATGGAGGAAATCATATTTTTCAATTCATATGATTATACAATTCAAAATACGCATATCAAGATGAAAATAGACATACTGTTACTCTGGATTGGTACCCCTTACCTGATAGTCTTGCGGTTCAGGTAGTTCCTTTGTGCTTGTCTCGATGTGCTTGCAACTTTACCAAGCACAGTTGTTTACTAACATCAATTTAAGTATCTTGCTATTTAGTGTAAAAACTCTTTAATGATCTTAAGTTTATTCGTTGTAAGGTGGAATAACCAAAATGCCCTTATAGCCCATTCGACCTAATGGGCATGTTCTCTACCGTCTTTCAACTTTGAAAATTCTCAACACACATAAATATATAATTTGTAACAATTTAGAATTTGTAACACGAATTAAATTGTTCAAAAGATGTTTCAATTAAAAATCAAGAAAGTATATAGGATTTCTGGACTCGGCCAAATAGAATATAAATGGACTCTACATTCTTTGTGGAACCTACTGGTCCAAACTACAACCCAAGATCATGGTTGGGCCTTATTTGGCCACTGTTCATCGTCATCTTCCTATTTTTGCTTGATTTTGACAACCTTCAATAAATTAAGTTTTTCTTCCTCGTTTCTTAATGAAATCGAGCGATTTTTGAGCCTAAATCGTACTACTCGAAAAGTTCTACAACTTCCATGTCTTAATCTTTTAGATTGGAGGTTGTTTGGCCCTCCGAAACTGGCCTGCAAGTGCACAGTTCTGCCCAGCTTTTCTAAGCAGACCTACAACTTTGTTTATCCCTGATTTTCTCCACATTGCTCAGTGTGCTAAGGCCATGCATGACTAAAATAATAAGATCCTCACACAATCTACTAATTTAATGCATCAAAATCTGAGAGAATGCTATGATTTGATGTGCATGAACTCGAATTGCTAATATTTGAGTAAAACTCCTATCATTTTTTTCCATACCACCTAAATCTCCATGGCCGGATCTTAAGCTTCTATTTACTCCTATTAATTACCTCTTAAGTGTTAAAATTTCTCAATTTCTTAAGCTTTTTCTTCCTTGCCAGTTTCCTTGATACTCTAGCTATCCTCGTCACTTTCCAGCCAATGTTTGCTACATGCATGCATATGTATAAAAATGAAAATATTTGAAATGCTCTTATCTCATGTTAGTAAAGCCTTGATTTAGACTTCTTTCCCTTCCTTCTTCTTTGGCCGAACACCCTCTATTTCTCTCCCCTCTCTCTATTTGCTTCTGTCCTTTTCTTTGCATGAATTAAGCCTCCCCATTTGGATTCCTAAGGCATTAGTAACACTGTTGATACATGAAGTTAGTGGTGTGTTCAGAAAACAAATTAAATCAATGTTCAATGAGTCAACCAACATTGTTCCCCACACACTCTCTCTCTATCTCTCTTATTTGCACACTTGCACAAGTTGTCCCCCACTTATTTACTTTGCAACTTATAATAATCAATAAGCATGCTTAAGCATGCCTTTTTTATGGTCCCTTTGAGTTGGCTTTACGAAGTGTTTGTCATGCAATTCAGTTCTTCATCCCTTCTTTTCTTTTTATGTTTTTTTTATTTTTAGTCCCTAACTAACCTGACCCCATATAATATATATACATATCTATATATATATGTATCTCTATATCTCTCTAATTCTTTATTCCATAGGAATCTTGTTTCAATAATTCTCCCTCTTTTTATCATTATTATTATTATTATTTCAAAAAAAATACTGGGTATTACAATCTAACCTTCTAAAGAAAAGTTTGGTCCTTGAAACTTATATTATTTGCTACTAGAACAACTCTTAGTATTTGGTTCTCATTTCAATTTATGCTTTCCAAGTAGCTTTTTCTATTTCGTGGGGTTGCCATGATAGTTCGAGTAGATGTATGCCTTTCTTCCTTAAGACTTGTTCTTGAAAACTCAAGATTTGTAATGGCTTCTCATTGTAAGTTACATCTTCTTGTATTTGGATATCTTGTTACTTAATCACATGAGTTGGGCCAGGAATGTGCTGACGAAGTATCGATGCGTGAAACACATAATGGACTTGAGTCAATTGTGGAGGTAGATCTAGTTGATATGCCACTTCTCCTACAGTTCTCATTTCAAGTTTTGCTCTCCAAGTAGCTTTTTCTATTCCGTGGTGTTGCCATGGTACTTTGACTAGAGTTATGACTTTCTTCCTTGAGACTCATTCTTCATAATCTAAAATTTGTAATGGTTTCTCATTGTAAGTTACATCTTCTTATCTCTGGATATTTTGCTACTTAATCACATGAGTTGGGTCAGGAATGTGCTGATGACGCATCAACACGTGAAACATGTAATGGACTTAGTCATTTGTGGACATTTAGTTGATATGCCACTTCTCCTACCTAATGTAAAATCTCAAATGGTTTAATAAACCTTGGCGCTAGTTTTCTCTGTTCTCTAAAACTGAATGATCCCTTTATAGGTACGGCCTTCAAAAATACCCAAAAGTCATCTCTAATCGTAGTTCTTCTATTGGCTCTGAGTAGTACATAAACGTTCATGAATATGTTTAATCTTTTCAGTTATATACTAAACAATGTTTGGTCCATACAATCATCTTTCTCCAGACTCCAACCAATAACTAGGTGACCTACAGGGTCGACCATAGAGTGCCTAGTGTGAAACCATTTCCATATTTTCTTGGTAGTTATTATTGTAGACAAATTCCGCTAAAAGCATATGCTCACTCCACCTTTCTTAAAAAATTAGTACACAAGCACGTAACATATCCTTCAAGATGTGTATTACCCTTTATGATTAACCATCAATTTGAAAATGTTACGCGGTGCTCATGATCAACTGTGTTCCTAGTGCTCGTTGCAAACTCTTACCAAAATTGTACACAAATCGAGGGTCTTTGTCTGATACTATTGACATTGGCACTCCATGCAGATGAACAATTTCTTGAATGCATATCCTATCTAAGGTACTTTGGGAGTCTGTCATTTTCATTGGCAGAAAATCTGCATTTATTTATTTTTTTTGTAAGTCAATATACTATTTGTCTTGAGCAATCACGTCACAGAGTCTATGGTAATACACACTCATTTTCACTCAACATGGGTGAGGGTTGTAGCAATCCACCTAGTTGTTGATACTCTATCTTAACATGTTGACAAGACAGGCACTTTTCTACGTACTTAGTGACATCGTCTTTCATCCCCTTCAATAGTACTTTCTTTTCATGTCATGGTACATTTCGGTGCGTCGTAGGTGTATGGTGAATTTCGACTTATGTTCCATTGCTAAAACTCTTCTCTTAGTGTTGGGCCTCTAGCTATATACGGTCTATCCTTATACCGCAAACTCTTGTTGGGGAAAATTATCCATCCCATCTCTCCATTTCCATCCTGCACTTCAACTCTTATCATTTATGTCTCAACATCACTTTCTTAAGCTTCTATTACTCGATTTACTATGGTATGTTGAATCACAATGTTAAACAAAAAATACTTAGAATCTTCTTGCTTCTACATATAAAACGAAATCTCTAAGACCACCAATATATTCACTTTTATCTAATTGAAGATCATTGTGTAGCTTCGTTCCTCACTAAGACCTATATATATATATATATATATTTGAATCATCATCTTCAACTCCAACTATTTATTTTTATTTTTTTATTTTTATTCCCCCCTATATATACATATATCTATATCATATGGGGTCAAGTTAGTGGGGGAATAAAGTTAAAAAATAAAATAAAATAAGGGATGAAGAACCAAATTGCTGTTTGTCATGGAGTCTTCCTAAGCCAACTCAAAGGGACCACCAAAAAGGCATGCTTATTGATTATTATAAGCTGCAAAATAAATAAGTGGGGGACAACTTGTGCAAGAGCACAAGCAAAATAGAGAAGGAAGGAGGAGTGGGGGACATGCCGGTTGACTCATTGAACATTAGTCCAATTTGTTTTCTCAATACACCACTAACTTCATGCATCAATAGTGTTACCAATAATTTAGGAATCCAAATGGGGGAGACTTAATTCGTGCAAATAAAATGATAGAAGCAAATAGAGACGGGGAAGAGAGAAAGAAAGAAAGAAAGAAAGAAAGAAAGAAATAACATAAAGAGGATGTTCGGCCAAAGAAGAAGGGAAAGAGATCTGAATTGAGGCTTTGCAAACATGTGGTCAGAGCATTTCAAATATTAAAATTTTATAGACATGAATGCATGTAGCAAACATAAGCCGGAAAGTGACAAGGATGGCTGAAGCACCATGGAAACCAGCAAGGAAGAAAAGGCTTAAGAAATTGAGAATTTGATGACCAGTTAACCAAACTGAATTCTAACACTTAGACGTAATTACCAGGAGTAAATAGAAGTTTAGGACTCGGCCATGGAGGCTCAAGTGGTTCGGAAACAAATGATGGGCGCTTTATTAAAAAATCGGCAATTTGAGTTTATGCACATTAAATTATAGCATTCACTCATATTTTGATGCATTAAATTAGTAGGCTGTGTGACAAGCATGTTATTACTAAGCTATGTGGAGAAAATTAAGGATAAACAGAGTTGAAGATCTGCCCAGAAAATCTGGATAGAACCGTGGACTTGCGGACTTGCAGGCCATTAAAGTTATAGAACTTTTCGAATAATATGATTTAGGCTCAAGAATCACTCGATTTCGTTGAGAAATGAAGAATAAAAACCTGATCTATTGAAGGGTGTTAAAATCGAGCAAAAATAATAAGAAGATGATGAACATTGGCCAAACAAGGCCCAATCATGATTTTGGGCTGTAGTTTGGACCAATGGGTCCCACAAAAAATGCAAAGTCCATTTATATTTTGTTTGGCCCATTCCGGACACCCTATATTTTCTTGACTTTTAATTGAAATATCTTTTGGACAATTGATTTTTTTTACAAATTCTAAGTTGCTACAAATTATTGTGTGGCTTGATTTTACTCATTTACAAACTTTGGAAGGAGAGTGTGTAAGTTTTGAAAATATCTACTAATTATTATGTACTTTTGAACATTTCGAACCAAAAATACCTGCTTTCTGTATAAGATATAAAAATAAGAAATTAAAAAAAATAGCCACTAAAAAGATTTTATTTGAGCTAATATATTACAATAATAATTTTAGAAATCATTTTTTGAAAATTTTAAAAATTAATTAGCATTTTCTAAAAAAATTTAGTTGTCCAGAATTTGACATAAATTACTCAAATAATCCCAAAAATTACCTAGACTATTTATTTTAATAAATTTAAAGTACCAGAGGCTATTATATAAAATATTTTCAAAGGAGTTTAGAAAACCCTTATGTGTGTTTAGGATTTTTGAAGCTAAAAGACGGTTAGACCTAGGATCATTAGTGTTTTTACATCAAAGCAAGATACTTTAAGCTGATGCTAGTAAACGACTGTGCTTGGCAAATTTGCTCGCACATTGAGACTATCAACTACGTGAACTGCAAGACTATCAAGCATGGCGTACCAATCCAGAGCAACAATATGCCTATTTTCATCTTGATGTACATATTTTGAACTGTATAATCATATGAATTAAAAAACATGATTTCCTACATTCTTTATGAGTTATACTACTGCATGTTTCTAACTGTTATACATGAGATGACAAAATGAACTATTCACTGATAGAACAAGTATAGTATGATTATGGAAATAAACCGGGAGGTTATGGTCCTAAGTCCATACCGATGTGGATTTGGTTGTAAGTCCAAACCTATGAGGACTTGATCCTGAATCCAAATTGATGTGGGCTTGGTCTTGGCCCGGGTCTTAAATAGGGTTAAAGAGTCGTGCTACCCGACTTAAGAATTGGTACATAGAAAGGGGAGATAAGGTGGTGTTGTGAGCACAGTAAAGAAATGAATAACTGTTTATCGAGATAACAAGATTTTGTGAGATTTACATGACATGTGCCAAATATTTGAATATATGATATAATTTTCTATCTTGAGTATTGCAGCACTTGTTCTGATTTCAAAATAACTATTTCTATCTGTTATCTCAAAATTTGTTAAATATTGTTTTATTCAAAACATAAACTTATTATTTACTGGATAATACACTATTGTTGGGCTTTATAACTCACCCCATTTTACAGGTAACATTTCAGATAGCAGGGAAGTAATCGAAGGAGAAACATCAATAGGGCTTCTAGGACCTAAGTCGGCCTCTGAGATAAGCCAAAAGTGACTCTTCTCATAATCGAGTTTTGTTTCCATTTAGTTGTCTTTCCTTTAGTGTTAGCAAAACATGAGACTGAATTAGATTATGGTTCCAACGGGGTAAAGACACCGGATAACTAGAATGATATTTTGGATTATGGATTTTGTGTGCTTTTAGGATTACTTCGAGAATTAGACTTACATTATAAATCATAGCACCCGTACACCACCCACTAGCTCTCATTGGGAGAGTTAACGAAACCAATGTGGGATTAGTAGGCGGCCTACGTCACACCACCTGAAAATCCCTAAGCATAGGAAATCCGGGGCGTGACATCCATAAATTATAAACAAGATCCTACATGGAGTAGAGTATAGACTTGTTAAAAAATAAATGAAAGGAGAAATAAACTAGACCTAATTACTTGACGGAACATTGAAAACAATTGACAGAATCCATCTCCCAAAACCATCAGATATTTGCAAAAATGTGTCGTATATTTACCTGGCCTTACGTAGCTTTACCGATTATCACAAAAACCTGACTAACGACATTGCATATTTCTACAAACCATTTAAAATTAATATTCTAACTGCAAAGCTGTAAATAAAAATCTTCAACATTTGGTAGTAGCCAAACCCTGACTTGAAGATATATACTTCACTTTCAAGCTATAAAATTTAATTGCATAGAATTAAAGTCAGTCTAGTTATACCAACAGTAGGCCCTCTCATGTTAATACTCTAGGTGGGAATATATTTCATTAACACCGGAGAATTTTACAAGGTACCAATTAGCAGTCATCTTTATATGCCCTGTGTACTCAGGATTACAAAGGGTATGCATTATGAACAAGCTATAAACTATAGATTCAGAAAATAAGACAACATTTACATCATAAATTAGTTTATTGTAAACCATAAGGATGCCCTGTTGTTTGAAAACACATCATCCTACTTGTCTGGGGTTGAACTGTGCTAGCCAAGGTTAATGTCAATGGTGCCTTAGCCTAGAGCTAGAGCATTTAGGGCAAGTTCCAAGGGGCTCCTAGGTGTGCTTGGACAGCTTGCTCCTCCCATAATCAGCCAAGTAGACTGTAGCTACCCGAACGTGTCACATCTCCACTCCCATTCAGGCATGTGTCCCTGGCATGCCCGGGGTGAGCTCGCCTTCATGGCTTGACACCTCTATATGCAGTGAGCCTCCTCCACTTCCATCTCCCAGCAACAAATTTGGCCAAGAGACTTCGTTTCACCATCCCTGGACCTCCATTACTACCTCTCTCTCTCTCTCTCTGGTGGTCTAGCACCTAGGAAGTACGGACACTCCGTTGGAAGAGTCGTACTCGTGTCAGACGCTTGTTGGATACCGACACGCGTGGGACACTCGTCGAACACGTGTCCGACACTTCATTCTACGTGTCCAATTATTTATTTATTTATTTTTACATCGGACACTCCAGAAACACAGCTTAGACACGCGTGTCCCGTTTTGGACACTTTAAGGACACGCGAGGTCTCAACTATAAATTTTGAAACTAATTATTAGTTCGAAGAAGAAGAAGGAAAAAAAAAAAAGAAGAAGAAGAGAAAAAACAAATATGCTATGATGATGGATAGTTGATTAAGTGTAATGACGTTTTAATGTTTTTGATTATTAATGTGTTTGTTTACTTTATATTTTTTATGGAATGTAATTAACTAATTACGAATTTGTTGCCGGCTAAGTAGCGAAATGTGTTCTTTTTTATTTTTAATTTGTGTAATCTTCTATATTTTTCACTTTTTTTTATATAATATTTATATGTATAACATATAAAAAATATAAAAATATAGTCTTTTGCCGTGTTCCTGCCGTGTCGTGTCTAGCATTTTTTAAAAATTACCGTGTCGGCGTGTCCGACACGTATCGTGTCCGACACTTGTGTCCGTGTCCGTGCTTCTTAGTCTAGCACCATCTCAATGCCCACCATACTTCCGAGAAGGCTCCCCTAACCAACCTATTTACCACCTCCGTCCACAATAGTAAACATGGCAAGACAAACACAACCATCTAATTACGTGTACAAATAACAAATCAAGGAATCCAGCATCTTGGTCTACACAAGCATAAAAGTACAGCAACAGAAGTGATAATGGCTGTAGAATCAACTAGCTCAAGAATCAACTATTATTATGGTCATAGAATAAATAGAAAACCAAAGATGCATAGAAATCATTTTACAAAATCCTAGCTCAAGAATCAACTATCCATTGCCTAAAGACAATACACAAAAACCCATACCTACACCGTAGCAGAGAGATGGTAATGAAAGTGGTGAGCAAATAACTACCATCGCAAAAATTCATGCTGTTTTCACAAAAATAATTATATACTGCTGAATAAAGACTAGCAAGAGTTCAACAAATATATGCAATCACAACATTTACATATACAAATAATACACATATACAAACACAAAAAGGGGATTTCTCAAACAAGTGCTATATGCATACCGCTAACTCCAGTTAAACATAGAATTTGGAACTTTCAGCGAAGACCCTGTTTGGTTTCCGAGAAATGGAAGGGAAATAGGGAGCACTCGGAAACTAGCAACAAACCATGACCCGGGGTTTGTGGTTTTTTCTTTTACTCCGAATTCTCAGGAATCAAAAAGAGGCAGAAAGCCAGAACGTGCATTGAAAAACGAGAAAATCGACACGAAGAGCGATTAAAAATTTAGGGCCATTGTTAGAGATTACAGCAGAACTGAAGTTATAGTTGAGAGCCGTTACGAAATTGAAATTGAAATTGAAAGTGGGTCAAGAGCATAGAAAGGGATCGAATTTCACCTCATTAAGCAAGTCTCCCCAAATCGAAATTGATTAGTTGTTCGAAAGTATTTCAAAGTTCCTTCGACTAGATGAACTCATTACTTCCCACCCAGTGGTCTGCCAAGCTCCGCCGTCTGTCCTGTTCCCACTTATAGGGCTTGGAACTGAAAATTTGGTTCATAGGGCCGAACCAATTGAATTCTCAGCATGTTTGGCAACGAAAGGGAAAGGTCGGAAAATAATAATAATACGAAGGGTTGATTACATCACACTTCCTTTAATTGTGATTCACCTTTTACTGAACCCTCTAAATTTTAAAACGTGATAAAGTAACTCTTTGACCTATCAATTTGTATTAATCAATTCTTTTTATTAATAATTTATTAAAAAAAATAAAAATTTATTATTTAATTTTGTAGATATTCATAAAAGTATCATTTTATATTTAAATTGATGTTCTCTTATTATAATAATTATCTAATGACTAAAATATCTCTTAAACTAACATGTAAATATAGAGCCGATACAAGAAGTATATTAGTCATTAAATAATTATTACAAAAAAATAATTTACGTTAAGTATAAAATGAACTTTTGTGAACATGTACAAGTTACATAATAATTTTTCATCTACTATCCTAACAAATAGTTAATAAATTGCTAACATGAGGGGTTGATTAATACAAATTGATAGTTAAAAGGTCAATTTGTTATGTTTTAAAGTTTATGAGGTTTCAGTAATACTGTGCCATAGTTCAGAATGTGTGTTTGTAATTAATCCCGAATAATAATAATTTTTTTGATTCTATTAAATAGAGAAAAGGAAAGAAAAATGAGGGCAAGGAGAAAAAAGTCAAGGAAAAAGGAGGGAAATAATTGTCGGTTCTCTCTTTCTTCCCTCTTTCCTTTAAATTTTAAATAAGGAAACAAAATTTTCTTTCATTTTTTTTTTTTTTTTTACAAAACTAAATAGGAGAAGGAAAAATACTTTTTCTACTATTTCTATCTCTCTTGGTTTCTCTTTACTTTTCTTTCACAAGTTCCAAATCGGCTGGTAGGCTCAATTATTTTTCTAGGTTGTGTTTGGGAGAAAGATTTGCACTCTAACTGCCATGGAGTCTTGGACCGGCTATAAATACATTTATTTTTTTAATTTTAACTATTATTTATACAATTAATTAGCCATATATAATAAATTAGTCACATTTGAATTTTTTTCATAATATTAAAATGTTAATATCTATATTATTATTAAAAACCAAGAAGTATTTTTTCATAAGTTTCAATTTTATACTAGTACTATTCATGTATTATATGTAAATATAATGCAGGTTACTAACTTGGAGTACGGGTCCATTATAAATATGGTTGATTATATATATATATATATATATAAATGGCTAATAATACTAAAATTTTGAAGACTTCAAAGTTTGAAACAATTATTTCCTCAGGTTAGCAATGGATGCACGAAGATGTGAGCATGAACAGACCACCCAAAAAAACAAAACAAGATTTGTGATTGAGACAAGTTTGATCCTTAGATTCTTCAACTAATTACATGTCTCATTTCACTCAATACCGAGTTTTGTGTAATACTTTTTAATCTTTCTAAACTGTTTTAAAAGTTCAACAGATTATCAATCTGTGCGTGTCTTATATGATTTACAAAAACAAAATAGTAAAGTACTAATTCAGATTTTATAATTGGTCATTACATTTTTCCTCACTTTCTTATAATCATGGCTTCAAAGATGGAAAATGCTCAGGGGAGCAGTGATCAGGTTAGGAAGGAAAGCATTCTTACGGATAATCAAGTTTGTGACTGTGTCATTGTCCAAGGAAGGGTGGCACGCGGTCGGTGGGATCGTCGTCGCCACCTTCGTCTTCGTCTTCACCATGAAAAGTTATTTTCACAGTTCTCAATTAGTTCTTCCTACTCTTTTTTACTGACTTCCCCGCATCAATTCCATGGTGGTGATAACAGTCATCCAACTTTGAGTATGATTTTGGCTTCTCCGACACTTCTCAATTCAACTTGGAGAGTTATCATTTCTCTTCCCTTCGTGTTACGACCAAAATGAGACTTTTTCTCTAGATTTGATGTCTATCAAATATATTGTTTGGCCATGACATTTTTACAATTAAAAAGCCATGGTTCATAATGTACTGTTTTAAAGTTAAAGCTGGATCCGTCGTTCGTGTACCCAAAAAAAAAAAAAAAAAATTTGAAAGCTCCCAATTTAACAACATTTGTGCAAAAAATTTGTATATTTTTCTTGCTTGTATAGTATTATCTTTTTCAAACTGCTCAACACGAGTCTATTTCATACCCACACCAAAAATAGTGCTACTTCTAGATCTCGCATGGTACTCAAGCAACAACACTTTGACCTAGATGGGGTGGGTTAGTTGGGTTTTTTTCGCTTTTCATATTTTGCTTTCTTTTGTGGTTTGTTCCTCATGTTCTCTCATGCAGACTTACACCAAATCACTAAGGAAAAAGTAATTAATTCTACTTGTGTTAGTTTATTCAATAGTCACTAAATGGCTGGGCTACAGGGAAATCCTTTTAGAGAGCGAGGCTCTCAAAAATTCCATGTTTTATATACTAAATATTGTGGACTGATCCAAATTGTTATTCTTATTTTTCAATGTAATGACAGTGCAAGAGTGCAAGGATCCATTTCATCCACCACATACCATGTTGTCTACGCCTTCCTGGTTACATATTACTGATTGCCCCACTTCAGCTGAATGTATCAGAAGGATGTGTCTCCATGTGAAACACACCCCACAAATATGGGGGCTTTTGTCATAACCTTGTGCAGCTACTGCTTAGCATCAGTGGCTAAAATTACAGTCCGATCGAGGCCATCGTGCAAACTACTATCAAACCTTCGGCTATGTGAGTCTCATATCCGGAGCTCTTTCTTCAGTTTCGCCAGCCACGACATTCCTGCCTAGCTCATTCAGCCGCCTCATGTTTGTTATCTGGGCATTTTTGCTTATAATGGCATTGCGGCACGTAATTCAGACCACCGACCAATGGCTCTACCAGAGGACTAAAAATGCAGTCATCCAGTGCTCATGATATTCGCAAGGCTCATGGGACACAGATTGATGGGCCAGCAGCATCTGCTTGTGCGAATTTTTTGGCCTGCTGGACAAGTGTGTTTTGGCAGTAACCTAATTACAAGGGAAGAGGATGAGGTCGAAAGCTTAGAAGAAGGTGCAGGTAAGGTGGTATTGGGAAGAGATGGAACGGAATGCCTGAATATACCGAAGCCGTCCTTCAAAGATGCGTTGACGGAGACCAACCGAAACAAGTATACTGGAGCTGAGGATGAGGACGAAATCTCATGGAAGACGGCGAAGAAGATGAGATTCTGGAATACCCAGAGAGTTTATGGCCTCAGGTCACTCTGTACAAGAACGAGGCGCAGAGGCTATGAGCTCGTTGGCGTAATGCGCTCATCGTGAAACTTCTGGGTACATCAGTGGGGTTCAAGCTACTGTCACAACGAATGCAACAGGTCTCGGGCTTGAAAGGCTCCTTGGATATAGTAGGTCATGGAGAAGGGTATTACTTAGTATGATTTTCATCCAAAGAAGACTACTCTCATGGTAGTAATGGTCATTCTTGACCATTACTTGACCTTACGAGAATGGTGTCCGAAATTCAAACTTCTGGCAAATGACTGACCGACTTCGGTTTTCGGGACTCCAGATAGAATACTTCGATGAAAGCTTGCTTGTGAGCCTTGACAACAGTGGCTAGAGCTGTGAAACTAGACAATATGTTAGCGGCGAAAGCTCGTGGGGAGTTTGTAAAAGTCTGTATTGAGGTTAATTTAGCACAACCGTTCGTCCCAAAGACTAGGTTAGAGATGGCAGTGAACTAGGACAGGATAGGAATTGACACATTTATTTTTCGTATTTATTTAAAAAATTCATCTCCATTCTCGTCTTTATATTCGGGTATTTTTTTGGACGTCTATTCTTATCCTGCAGGTAAAAATTTTCACCCACCCCCGCCTCGCACCTGTCAAGCTCAATAACACTAAAAAAAAAACTCTAAAATAAATATAAAAATAAATAAAAGAGCAAAAAAATATGATTGACAAAATTTAAATTTTATTATTTACAAGTGAGCTCCTATTTTTTGTTTTAAAATTTATAGTAAAACCCTTTTTTTTAATTTTAATATTTATAATTAAACCCTAGATAATTACTAATTATACTAATACCTAAAGGGTATGGCGGGACGGGGCAGGACTCGGGGGGAGAACCTAAATTCATTCCTGCCTCCATTTTCGTTTTAAATTCTCCATACTCTCTTCATACGAAATAGGTTCAGTTGAATATCCATTTTTACTCGATTCACTGGCATCCTAGTTTGAGTGCATTATTCTTTATTCCCAGTGGAATATGAAGGCTTGCATTTTATATGCTTTGAATGCGGGAGGTATGGCCACAAGAAAGAAGATTGCTCTGCTTTGGTAAGGGTCCTGGTCAGTAGTATGACTTAGAACCCGAAGGTAGGGACGAAGACGTTAACAAACCAGGATATGGAGTGTGTTGCTAGGGCTCTAGTTTCTTTGGGTGAAAAAGACAAAAATTTAAATGCTACTGGTTAAACCGGTTTTGATCCATGGACAATGGCCAAAAGACGATCCTATCGGGGTGGTTTGGGTACACGTGATGGGCAAACCGACAATCAAGAAGGTAGGTATGCCAACCTGTAAATGCTAATGGTAAAAGCTTTGGGTTGTAGAGGTGCACAAGTAGTGAAGGCAGGTCTCGGCCTAACGTGTCGGCTAAGCAGAATACTGGCCCCTGTAGCCCCTTTGGGTCACGTTTTGACATACTGTCAAGGCCTCTGCTTTTTCGCACCCCATGACTATTTAAAAGAGTACTAAATTTGTGTTTAAAGATTGTCTAAATCTTGTCTAAACATTGTTTAAATAATGCCTAAACAATGATCAAGACAACTCCAAGTTGTACCAAGAATGGCTCAAAGAAGCAATATCGCGGGTGAGGAGCAGCCTAATCTCACTAGCGCTCAACCAAGAGTATCCAAGTAACCTCACTGTGACATGCCAGCGAGGCCCAAGAAAACCTCACTTTGTGCGTGACAAAGTGCAAGTCGGATGCTAGCAAGATAACCTCACCAACGTTAGCCACGAGACCCCATTTAATCTCATTTTGGCCTGATATTTGGTGTGGCATAATCAACTGAAAGTCTATAAGCAACTCTCTGATAATGCAATTTGCCCTCTTTGTGGTTTTGTGAGCAAGACTACCATCTGTTGCGCCTCGGTTTTCACCTCGAGTCTAGGTCTCAACTCGAACGAAACCTGATACTTTCTCTATTAGAACTCACCCTTTTTAGAGGATGAGTGAGACGGGGTTTGAATTTATAATGGATTTGATTAAAGGCTTTTAGAAAAAAGTTTGGAGTCACCACTTAACTTTGATAAAAGTGTGTTAGGTAACTTAAAATTAAGTAAAGTCTGTAGACCAAACTTAGGGTTTTTTAAAAGGTTTTGAAAAATTTTCTCAAGAGATGATTTTTGGAAAAACAGGTTGGTTGACAACCTTTGGAGAATGTTTAAGCTTTTTTAGAAAGTGACTTCATTGTTGTCTTTAAAAACAGTGACTCTAGGTTCGGGAGTTGGTTACATGTAGGGAAGATGATCGAAGACTATCACTCTACCCTACCCTTGTGATATCTATATGTCCTATCATCATAAGTTCACTCACTTGAATCTTCAGTTCCTAAATATCCATTTATGTCCACTTGAAAAGGTTTTGAAAACGGTGTTGTAATCACTTTTGGGATGGATGATGCATGATGCAATTTGAAAACGAGTTTGGGAGAAAGTTGATATTAGGTTTCGAAAAGCCCTTGTGAACTCGTCTCAAAAAGGTCTTTGAAAATTATTTTTTTTTTATGTGCCTTATGGAAGGTATGTTAATGTTTCATTGCCTTTGAGAGGTTAGTTATGTAAGAACTAAACTCCTTCAAGACTATGAGTTTTAGAAAACATTTTTAGAAAGAGAGGCAAAAAACTTCTCTTATTTGAATATCTCACTTGGCCTTGGACTACCCTAACCATAGAAGGTCTAGGGTTATTTCAAGAATGTGATATTTGAAAATAGTTTTTGTAAAATATTTAGGGTTAGAACCCTAGTGTGAACCTAATAAGTTTCATTTGATGTATCACTTTTCTTAAGAAACCCTAACCATGAAATGGTTAAGATCACCTCAGGGTTGTGAGTTTTTAAAGCCGTTTTGAAAAATAGTTTTGGAAAAATGGTAAGTGTCTAACCATTTTGGATTTAAACAAGTAGGAAAGAGTTTTTGAATATTTTGAAAAGGGACTTTTGGGTTGAAAAGATGGTTTTGAAAAAGGATCCCAAAGTTACAATCTTAATGCCGCCTAACTAGGGTTAGAAGTGACTTGTATTGCAAGTAACCTAGAGTTTAGGAACGATGCCTTGAGGTAGAAAATATTGATTTGATGCAATATGAAAAGATATGATTTTTAGTTGAACAAGAAAATTTTTATTTTTGAAAAATTTTGAAAAAAGAAAGTTTTATTTTAGAAAAGTTTTGTTATGAAAGTTTTGAAAAAGGAAAACTTTATTTTAGGAAAGTTTTGAAAAAGGAAATATTGTAATTTTGTTCTCAAAAAGAGAGAGATTAATTTTTTTTTTTTTTAAATGGAGAGATTTGATTTAGTTTTCAAAAATGGAAGATTTGGTTTGATTTGAAGTCGGAAAGATTTGACTAAGAAAGGGTATGATTTTATATGAAATCTTTTGATTTGGAAAGTTATGATTTTATGTGATATTGGTTAGGAAACAACTCGAGAAAGCTATGCACTTTTTTAGAAAGCATGATGTAACAATAATTTGAAAAACGTTTTGATGCAATGAGTGTAAGAATGAAAGTTAGGGACAAAATTAGGGTTTTCTAGGGCATGCGTTTCCAGGATTTTGACATTGACTTCAAGATAACAACATTTGGATTCACTTTGGAAAACACTTAAAATTGAGTTTTGGTAAGGATTAGAACAACTAGGTTTTGGAAAAGAATGGTTACGGTTTGAAATCCTAACGTGGCTCTTGGAAGTATCTTTGAATCATTTTAAAGTTATAATTTTAAAAGCAAGTTAGGGTTTGAAACAGTAATATGTATCTTAGTGGTCACATTGAATGTGTCACATTCCTAGGGAAATCTTAACTATAAAAATGCTAGAATCGCACTAGGGTTGTGATTTCTTAAAAAATAAGTTTGAAAAAAGCTTTGAAAGCAATTTTGGAGTATAGTTTTGGAAAATGCTTTTGAAGTCGGCTTTGAAAACATGATGGTCATGAACAATGTATGAACATGACAATTATAATGCAATAGGGACATGAACATTCAAGGTTGAAGGCTTTACTACTTTGCAATGGGTCTTAGGTCTATACCATGATTAGTTAGGCTAAAGGAACACCTCTGATATGAGGATCTCCCTAAAGCTTCTCCTAGTCATAGACCGAAGGTCCTCTTGTTTCAAGCATACAAGAAGAGGAAGTTTAAAAATGGGGATTAAAATAAAAGAATAGTCCAAGTGGACTAGGAGGGAGAAGAGAGAAAGGGGGATTACAGAAAATTAAATCAAACCATACCTTATCTTCTTGTTAAATTAATTGCTCCAATGGAGGACTTGCTTGAACCTTGTAATAGCTAGACTTGATCTTCAATGGAGCGAGAAAGCTAGGGTTTTAGTGTTTAGGGCTAGAGGTGGCTAGAGCTTTTGAGAGAACTAGGGTTTTGAGGAATTTCAGGGGTTGCAAAGAGTTTAGCAGAGCTTTGTTGTGATTTTTTGGACCTGGAATGCATTGGGGGGTAGCTTGTATTTATAGGCGAAATTTTGAAGGAGGTGGCACTAGACTAATTTTTAGCCAAGCGCCATTACTATTGGCCCCACCTTGGTATGGCAATGATTCTAAATATTTGATTCAGCTTGGGCCACAAGACAAAGATTTGGACGCCATTCCTAGTGGCTCCAAGTCTTTTTTTGGCATGACTTCATTATGAGTGGCTTTGGTTTGGTCTGGAAAGCTATCGAGCTACGGGACCTAGCTAGAAAATAAATAAGGGTACCCAGGAGTGCCCTAGGAGTTGCTGATTTGATACCCAGAGCCAGAATTTTTTAAAAAAAATGACCAATCCATTAGGGGCAAAACAGTTATTTGAACTGAAAAGTGTTGGCATGTGCCCAAAATGGGTCAGTATAGTATTTGAGGGTTGGAAACATTATTAAGAGTTTCCAGAAGATTACCGATTTGATACCTAGAGTCGATGTGGTTAATGAGGATGACTGGCCCACTAGGGGTAAAACGGTTATTTTGATCGGAGTTTACTGGAATGATTCTGGAATGGACCGAGATGACACTTGGAGATTGGAAATGCTTGTGGGAGTGGCTCCAAGGGTTTACCAGTTTGATACCCAGAACTGGTGTGTTTGACGTGGGCGACCAAGCGTCTAAGGGTAAAATGGTCATTTTGACAGAGATTGCTAAAATGGGTACAGATTGGTTCAAATGGCACTCTGAGCATGCCGAATTGTTTGGGACAATCTTAGAAGAGGTGGACTTATTGTTCTAAGGACTTGGGTATCTTGTTGAAGAGCATGCCAGACTGAATTGAACTGAACGATGCCTTAGAAGCATTTTAGTTATTTGGCTTTAAGTGGGTTTGACAAGCTCAAGAAGATGTTAATTGATTGGACTAGCGTTTGAAAAGATGATTTGAGCTTGAATGTGCATGAAAAGTTTGAATGTGAGTCTGGTCTAGCCGGAGATCACCGAGTGGGCAAAAATGGGGTGCTTACACCATTCACACTATTCGAGACTGTGTCTTGCCTCGTTGAAATGGTAGGAAGTCGTCTACCCTGGGGAGCAACATGCTTTCTTTGGCTTGGACCCTAAGGAATGGATTGATAGCAACTGGAAGGATACTAAATGGTCTAGGAAGGATATTGGTAACTGGGATAAATTCTTTATGGCACCTTTAGCTACGATATGGTATTAGAAAAATAAACGTGCCTTTAATCCCTCTTTCATTATCATAACGAATCCAGTTGCTTATATTCAAGCCCAAGTGGATGAAGTCATTTGTGCTCAAGAGATGGAGGGGATTGTTAGAAAACCAAAATTAAAAGACACGAAATCTCAAATTATAAACATGAAAAGATTCTCATATAAACATTTTAACAATACATAATTGAACAGAAACAAGAAAACGCAAACTAGCCGGGGCTCGTGTTCCACACGATATCCTTAAACCGAATTAGCCCCTCACCGTCAGTGCTTGAGTTATTGGGCTTTCGATTCCCAGGAAACAGCGGCTTCTCGGTGTTGGAGGTAGCACGGCCTCGTTCACCCGGCGAACTCGACTATGTTGTACACTCTCTCTACAAATGATTCGAAAACAAGGACAAAAACGATTCGGAAACAAGGACGAAGTAGATAAGATGCTTGAGATCGAATACTCTACACCAAAAAGAATGGCCCTTATATAGATGACATGGATACACATGAAAAGCCACCAACATTCATGGGGTATTATGGAATTGAATATGCAAGTTACATTCTTTTATCTTCGAGCACATGGTGAAATCTAAAAGTCACACTCTTTCATCTTTTAGCACATGGTGAAACTCTAAAAGTCACACTCTTTCATCTTCTAGCATATGGTGAAACTCCACAAGCCATTTTCATTCACACATGGTGGAATTCTAAAGGCCATTTGCATTCACACATGACCATTTGCATTCACTCATTTCCAACAGGGATAACTCATAGAAATTGTGCTGTCATTAAATTGGTCCCTCTACCTGTTCATTTTGTGAAATTAAATGTTGATGGCTCATCTATTGGAAATCTTGCAGATAGGGAATTGGAGCTTTGATTCGGGACTGTGAGATCCCAAATTTTAATTCATCAGTAATTAATTATAGTTTTGCATGGTTAGGTAGGATGTAAAATTATGTGGGTGCTTGGTGCCTTAGGCTTACATGTGATATATTGGCAAGTATAGTGGACATATACTACATCTATTAGTGGTATATGTGAACTTACAATGTGTGATGAAATTAGAAACATCTAGTATTGGCAGGACTAAGACTTGTAAAAAGTTAAAGTGGGTAAATGGTGGAGTGAGGTGTCAAGCATAAGTCTTCCATGCATAGAATTCTTCCATGTGTGGGACTCAAGTGGGATATGCAATAGCCAAAAAAAAAAAAAAAAAAAAGAAAAGAAAAGAAAAGTGAGAGTGATAGAAAGAAAGAAAGAAAGAGACAGAAAAGAGATAGAGATAGAGAGAGAAGGAGAGAGATACAGAGAGAGAGAGTTGCAAAGAGAGAAACAGAGAGGGAGCTGCTGCCATCGCAAGAATAGGCTGATTTCAGGTATGAAAATTCGTATCTTGCTATAGATCAAGCTATAGGTGGATAGATCTTGAAAAATTACTTGATTTAGATAAAAAAATTCATCTGATTTGGTTAAGAATTGAGAGAGAAACTTCTGTCCAAAGTTAGAAGATTTCTGCTGCGAAAATTTGCAGAATCAGCCACTTTCGAAGGTTGTTTGACCTCTTTAACAATCTGATCTGTGGCTGAAATTTTACACACTTGAACTTTGAGATCTTAGAAAAATTTGGGCTTTGGTTTCAATCAAAAATGTTTTATATTTGAATTACAGTGATTTTTCAAAGTTAAGCTGCCACTGTAGGAGTCTGATGCCCAGATCTGTAACCTCTGGTTTGATAAGGCATTCGACCAAGTTAGAGTAGCCCAAAAATTATGAAATTTTTACTGTATCTAGTAGAACGGTTGAAGATAATCTGTACCAAATTTCAGATTATTTCGATGTCTTTTACCTATGCTACGAATTTATCAAAGGTAGAGCATCTGCTGCTGAATTCAAGTTTCTGCAGCACTGCCCTGTTTTAGAAAATACCAAATAAATACTTAGACATGTTCAAAAAATGTAAAATTTTGTCTGGATACTCTGTGAGATGCCTATGTTGTATTTCTAAAGTTTTAAAATTTTTGGGTGTAAGCTCACGAAATTATGTTCAGATTAGGATACTTGTGTCAGTTTTGACAGATTAGAGGACTTATTGTATTTTGGTATTTTCAGCTCTAGCTTAACATTGGGAGTGTGATTAAGATTAGCATATGGTAGTTTTAATGCATAATTTCAGTGTTATAACTTGTTTGGAATATATCCATTATATTTATGATTATTGGAGTATACTTTGAGTTGCCTAACCTAATACGGTTGTGGTGTTTGGAGCTAACGGAGAGCAAGATCCTTCAACGTCAACCCAGAAGTGATCTTTGACGTAGTGTGCGTGCGGTGACAGGTGGGATCATAGGATAATCTTATTTATATAGAAGTGAATATATCTTGCTTGTGTTATTATCTATATTGGTGTTAATTATGGGATTGTGAGATTTTGAGATAATCTTATTCATGTTAAATGCATTGTGTATTTTCTATATGTATAATGGTGGTGAATACATATGAGGTGTTGAAGGTGTTTATATATATGAGGTGAAATTGGTATTATATGAGAAGTTCTGTGGAGACATTAATGATTTTATATATATGGTGGCAATGCATACCATTCATATTGTTTGTCTTGCATTGCACTGGAGAGAGTTAACCACGGTGGGTTAACCAAGGCTTAGTCATGGTGGACTAGCCTAGGGGTGCCACGGTGGGCATTCCTTGATAACGCGCCATCGATATATTGGGCCAACGTTATCTAAAATTGCGCGTACATGTGGGTGATACATGCATTGCATTGAGACATCCATGATATAGATATATATTAATCATTTCTACCTGTATGCATTTGGGTACTTATTATCATTTTTTATGAGTTTAATTATCTATCGTGAGCACGTTGACAATTAGCTCACACCCACACAGACTGTTTTGACAGGTAACTTAGAGATGAAGGTTTGGTTCACTGCAGTGTTGGTCATTGCCGTGGTGGCATTCATGTTGGTGTCCGGATGTCATGTCTCAGGGCTTGAGTAGTCTTTTCTATTTGTATTTTACTTTACGTTAGCTTGAGTTTGGGATTTGTCATAATTTGCCTATACTTGACATGATGTGTGTAAAGTTATAGGATGAGTTACTCCGACGTACGTTATATTTATGCATGATTGGTTTATGGTTTCATAAGGCAATGGTGTTCTTTCGTTGCATTATATTGGTTGGGTGTGGATTAAGATGTCGTTTGCAGGTACAGTGGCCTGTGCGATCACGCCCTGCCTAATATAACATAATTAATGTTTAATTGGGATGGGGGTGTGACAGGGACAATAATGACATTTGGCTATCTAGCTTTTTTAAAGGATAGGGAAATGCTCAGCCTTGGTTACGAAGATATGGGCAATGTGGCAGGGGTTAAAGCTTGCTTGGGAGAAGGGTTTTTGCCAGGTGATCCTGACTCACTTGAGCCGTTTAACTTATGTAGGCAAGCCTTGCCTACCCATCCAAAATTCAATCTCATTCCACACATTCGTCAGATGGCGAACAAGGACTGGGACTATAAGTTGCAACATGGATGGAAGGAAGGCAATGCATGTGCGGATCGGCTGGCCAAGGATGCTATTTAGGGTCCCCTGGAGATTCAAATTTTGGACTACCCTCCTCTTGTTGCCCAACCATTAATTGTTGGCTTGGGATACTTTTTGGTGGGGAAACTCTAGGCATATCTGTAATTAGTTGCTTGTTTTCAGGGCCTCAGCCCCCTCTAGCACAAAAAAATAAAAAAAATAAAAAAATAAGAAATAAAATGTGGTTTCAACTTCAGCAGAAAAGAGCCGACTCAATGAGCATGAAACTTATTTTGAGCTCCTATGTAGTGTATCATCAAGACAATTGACTTGGTATTAGTACGATGCTCTATATGCTCTCCTCCAAGGATATTTAAGATGTTGACATCTTGAGGATCTTGCAATTTGAAAACCCACATTTTTGCATAAATAATACAGTTAGAAACAAGGTTTTAAAGAAAAAATTGGTTAGCTCTTCGAAAACCTTAAAGTCCTATTATTTCATTTTTTTTTTTTTGTGGGTTAAAACAATAAAAGGAAGAATCCTATGAGGACTCGGTCTTCGGCCTGCTCGGCCGGGTTAGACCCAATTTTGACTTGGGTCAAGCCGACTTAAGGTCGCACTAAAATTCAGGCAGGGCGGACCGAGCCAAAACCCCTAGGACCAGGCCAACCCAAGTTTCTAAGAGGGAGGTTACAATGCTTGGGTTGGGCCATGGGCTTGGGTTTGGGTGAGGATTTGTGATATTTTAATAATTTTTAATTTCATTTTAAAATTTTTGAAATTCCTTCAGACTTTTTGGTTGAGTTTCCGGAGCTCGGGCCAGGCCGATCTCAGGCCAACTGTGTCGCACCAAGTTTACATCCTATTTTTTAAGAACTTTATTTATTTGATCGGTGGTAGCATGAATTGAACGCTAATTTTTCAGTATCTATTTTAGCTTTTATACATTATGATGCAATAACTTTGTCAAACTTTATTCAATAAATATTATTAACCTTATAACTTAAATGGTTATATATACAATCTCTTCTCTCGGATGGGATGAATTTTGCTGCGATTAGAAGTGTGCAGTCATTGTACTGTTACTTGATTTCATATTAATTATTATTTTATTTTAAAAAATAGGACTAATCATTATGTAGAATTTCATTTGATGTATTATTCTTAGAATTTTGAACTTGATATGAAGAACTTTAACCATTTGATTTTTCAAACATTATTTGAAGTAATTTTGAAAGCATTTTCTGACCTTTAAACGTTTTTGAAACAAATCATATGGCTAAAATTGTTAAATCATAAATATTTTTTTGTACATATGATCTCCATAGTAATATTCATCAACTAATGATTTCATATTTTCACAAAATATTAAATTTCATAATTAAAATCAAGTGACATACAATGACTGCACACTAATAACAGTAGCAAAACTCATCCCGTCTCGGATATATGGAACCTACCTTATTTAATGGCTATTTTGAAAGGGAGTTGCTAATTAATGATAAAAATTGAACTCATGAATCAGCAGCATACCTTCAGAGAATTGCAAGCAACATCCCCAAATTCCACATTTGCAAACCAAAGTCAACTGGGATGTGGAAGCACCAAAAACAAAAATATAGATGATATATACATACATACATACATATATATATATATATATATATTTATAAACAAAATGATTGAAGGATTGCTGGTGGACCCATCTAGGCAAGGCCCAATGCATGGATTAGGCTTGGCCTAGCCTCTTAGCTAAGTGATAAATGCGCATAAACTTTGTTGTAGACCTCTCACAAATCAAAGTTACTAATATGCGAAATGGAAGTAAAAAGTGATGCGGGAAACATAAATATGAAACGTGGCCTAAAATTATTATACAAAACAAGAAACTTAGGTGATATAAAATTAAATATAATAGTTATAAATTTTTTTATTAAGAATCGTAAAAATTAGCAATATAAAGTATTAGAATACTTTTACGATTAACTAAAATATTAGTGCAACACATTATCCGTAGAAACTTATTAAAATCATTATATAATATTGTTAAAAATAATAGTTGAGAGCATAAAAGATATTAAAAATTATGAGATGAGCTTTAATAGGGTGTTTTCCATCACACATTTTAAGAGTTTCTTACAAGCTGCTTTAAAGTAGATATATGTTTCGGAAGAAATGTTTTCTAAAAATTTCTATTAAAATTTTATGATAGTTTTATCTTAGTTCTAAAAGCAAGTTCCCACTCTCGAAAAGAGTTTCTCGGTAATTATGGCAAAAATTTGACTAATGCGGCTACAGTCTTTTTGGGTGAAGACAATTAGTAAATAAGCTAAAATAAAATGTCCAAGTGATATAATTATTTTTCCGTCTTTTTTCTTTTCAGTTGTCCATCGGTTTAGATTTTTTCTATCTTATTTCGGGTATTCAGAAGAATATGATTAAAATGTCCAAGTCAATAGGTTTTTTCTTTTCTTTTTTTTTTGGCGGAAAAAAAACCGGGCAATGTAACTGGGGTGTTTCGTCCGTTCAAATGAGGGTGTGGAATTTAATAGCACGGAAATGTCGTTGCGCTCAAATGAAGTGACAGTGGCTGCACATAACCCAACAGCAGCAAAACTCATCCCGTGGTTGAACATCCAAGGGTGGGGATTTAAACGTTAGAAATTGAATCTAAGGGTGGAGATTTCGGGGAGCTTTCAGCTGCACCCTTGGTTCAATTTCTAACAACGAGGGTCGTCTTAAAATCTCTAAGGGAGCCTTCAGCTACAGCCTCTTTTGGAGATTTTGGGACGACTCTTTGTTTAATTTCAGGGAGCTTTCAGCTACAGTCTTTTTTGGAGATTTTAAGATGACTCTTTGTTTAATTTTTAATAATAAGGGTCGTTCTAAAATCTCCACGAGAGGCTATAGCTGAAAGCTTTGTGGAGCTTTGTGGAGCTTTCAGCTACAGTCTCTTTTGGAGATTTTAGAGCGACTCTTTGTTCAATTTCTAATAATAAGAGTCCTCTCAAAATCTTCAAAAGAGGCTGTAGCTGAAAGCTACCTTGCAGGGAGCAGCTTGATTCAATTTCTAACAATAAGGGTTGTCCCGAAATCTTCACCCTTGGTTCAATTTCCAACGTTTAAATCCCCACCCTTGGTTGAACATTGTCCTCAAATTGCAATAAGGGTCCTGAGAAATGTCATTGTCCTTAGACCGCCCGGAAATCTCCACCCTTGTTCAATTTCTAACGTTTAACTCCGCACCCTTGATTGAACATTGTCCTCAAATTGCAATAAGGGTCCTGAGAAATGTCATTGTCCCAAATTGCAATGAATAGGGCCCGAAATCCCACCCTTGGTTCAATTTCTAACATTTAAATCCCCACCCTTGGATGTTCAACCAAAGGACATGATACATAGATACATATATATATATATATACGCGTTTTCCTCCATTTGTGAAACAAGTCGCAACCTCGAGAAATGATGATAATGCATAATGACAGAGTTGTTCGTCGCCGTCTTCGTAAAAGGTTAGTTGAAATTACCACTCTTCGCTCTTCCTGCAACTTCTCTAGGCATATTCTATATGTAGTTCGTTGAAGTGTCACCTGCATGCGTAACTAAGAATTAACCCAGAGTGAGTACGTAGGTCATGAATCATGATGATCATACCAAATGATTTAGGGTTCCTTGAAACTTAATTTGGTATCCTCCAGGTGCTCTAGTTTCTTTGATGGATGCCTTCAAACATGGATTGTTCCTTTCTCTTACTTCCCACCAACTACTTCTTGAAGGGAGCTATATATATCTTCTGCTTAATTCTAGTACTGTTCATGTCTGTCCTTGTTTATTTTTTTCTAACCGGACAATATATATATATATATATATGTATATATATGTTCAAAGTTTTGGCCTTGAGGTTCTTACAGTCGTACGTCCCAAAAATATATACTCTCATTCTCCGTTTTTCCCATTAGGCAATCGGATTGATTTTTAGTTCTGTCCGAACCCTCAGAATACGGAATACTGTTGTTTTTCCTATTCACCCTTAGCGAGAATCTCATTTTCATCTTATCCATGGTTTACAGACTTCGACGACAATATTCTTTTTCTTTTTGTTGCATAAATACGTACATATATGTATTTACAGACAAGCTTCTAGGATTCTTTTTTTCTTTTGCAACTGCAATTCTGTTCTTCGTATGGATTCATACGTAGAGCTTATTTGGTTTGACTTTTTTCAATTTTTTTTTAATTTTGTTTTTTAATTTATAAGAAAAAAAAGTTAGATTCTTTTAAATTTCTTTACTTTTAACAAGATAATATATGTAAAAAAGTAAAAAATTTTAAAATCTTGACTTTTTTTATTTATAAACAAAAAAAATCAAGTATAAAAAGTTTAAAATAAGTCAAATCAAAGGCCTAGTTGATTACTTTTTTTCTTGAGTCTTAAAAGGAGTTTTTTCCGGGTATACACGAGTATGTCTGGCTGTGGAATTGATTATTGAGTATGTTAATAGTTTTCTAGTTTTTGTTTTTGTTAGGGTAAAATGTACTTTGTATTATTGTATTTTATATTGAGTGTTATTTTAAAATTTATATTTTTAATTATAATAATTAAATTTTTATACTTTTAATTTATCGCAAGTCATCCTTCTATAAATTTTTGAAAGCCCTATAGGTGCGTGTATGTGTTTTCAAAGTTTTGGCCTTGAGAGGTGCTTACAGTTGTCACGAAAAATATTGTCATTGTCCGTTCTTCCCAAGAGGCAAACGGATTGATTGTTTGTGCTGTTACTTCACTCAGAACACTCCGTTGTTTTGGATATTCAGCCTTTAGCGTATGTGGTATGAGAATCTCAGTTTAATCTTATCCGTGGTTTACAGACTTCCGACTACAATATGTTTTTGGTTTTGGCACGAATATACACACATACACACACACACACACACATATATATATATATATATGTATGTATGTATACTCTTGACCCTTGATCCTAGGATTTTATCCTTTGCAACTACAATAATTTTCTTGGTTTCGTTCCATAAGTAATTGAGTTTTTTTTTTTTTTTTTTTTGTATAAATTACACTTATCTCCTTTGAGGTATCTGACAAAGACAGATAATACCTTTTGTTTCTCGAATGATGCTGCACTCCCTTACTTTTTTTGACCATATACAATGACCTCCTTCATTTAACGGACCGTCAATAGTATTGACATAATTGAGTGAGGTCAACATTTTAATAATTTAAAATGCCAAGATTGCCCTTAGAAAAATAAGAAAAGTTAATATTTGTAAGAAGCAACCACTGCAACCAAACATATCCTTCTCTCTCCATGCATCTCTCCCTAAACACTCCACCCTTATCTCTCCATGGATCTGTGTCTGGCTGTGGAATTGAGTGTTAATAGTTGGAGCTGGTGGACGGGCTTTTGTTTTGTTTTTTTTTAATCACGGTGGACGAGCTCAATGTTGCGTTTGGGCTTGCTCATCACCTATTATACAAATATGGGTTGGGCTTTCTGCAGAAAGGGCTGCCCTGTTTGTGCTTAGTTAATTTCCTGTTAAACTTGAATGTCTTGGTTTCTTTCCAAGACATTCAAGTTTTTTGTGTCTTGACAAACCAAACAATTTCAAAGCCAAATCTATAAGGTAATAATTCAACCAGAATCAAATTCTTAAAGAAAAATTCGGTTGGCAGTCTTGAAAGACTAATTAATCTTCTTTCATTCCAATTTCATTACTATTGTCAAGTCTAATTTTATCGCCAAGCAGACCTTTTAATAACCTTACTGATAAGGTTTTTCGATTGACAGCAAAAAAAACAGAAGGCTAATCCCACTCTCTTCCAAAAAAAAAAAAAAAAAAATGTTAGTAAAGTTGGCATTATATAGGTTCTTTGGCTTGGTAAGTGGTAAAAACTACTTCAACAAACTGACTATTAGGTAACTGTTACGTTGCTCGTATTTTGCTTAATTTGGGTTACTGATTATAGTAATTAAATTTTTTCAATTCTTGCAAGGTCAAGAGCCTCTCGTGTATGCTTCTCTGTGATGGGAATTCTGGTTGGCTTCACTCAACTGAAGTATCAAGGCCGAGATGATTCTCCATTTAAAACACATTCAACAACTATGACAGTTTCAGTAATTTCAATATGCATTTATGGCTTGGCAACAGAAGTGATAGGGCAACTGCAAACTATACACAGGCACTATTGCTCTCGAATTATCAATCATGCTATTACCATATTTGGAATTCTTTCTCCAGTTTCACTTATTTCTGTCTTTGTCCCAAATTGGCTCAGCTTAGTCTTGTTTGTCATATGGGCCATTTTCTCAATCATGGTAATGGCACGACAACTGTGGTATATTATCAGCCAATGGATTTTTCAAAGAACTTCAAATGCAATTGCTCAAACTTGCAACATGTTCACAAGGTTCAGGGAACCTAGAATCGAGGAGCAGCCGGGTACCAATGCTTAGTTCTCTATGGCAACTAAACTAGCGCCCATTTTGGCAAATGGTAGTAGCGTTACATTATTGACGTGCCTCCGTGTCAGGAGTTGGCACTAGTTGTGGCGTGTGCCAGGAGTTGGCACCGGGCTTTGGCATCATCGAGGACGATGATGGTTGAAGTGGTGGAGAATGTCACGGGTTGCCACCCGTGGCACGTCGAGGGCCGCGAGGGACCTTGGCGTGGGGCATGTCTGAGCATGATTGGCCGGTGGTATGGCAATCTCGTAATTTGTATTTTCCATATTTATTGGATTTATGGATTATGACTCCTCGAGGGGGTAGGATGTTTCTTCCTATCAGTTTGGAGATGGCTCAGAATGCTATTATAAGGGGGGGCATGGTGTTGACTCTACCACCCCCTGGTGCTACCGAAAGGGACAGCATTTAAGTGAGTCCCCCAAGGGAGTGGGCGAGACTTGGGGGCCGGCTGTGGCACGTGGCTGCAGTCCTCATGCTAGTCAAGGGGCTACATGGGCGGCATTGTGCCCGGTGGGGCGAATGTTGGGCATTGGTGTCGAGGATGGGGTTGTGGCATTCGCACCCGCTACGCCATAATTATAAAGTGGTGGGGCTTATGTCCATGACGGATTGGACCTCGGTGTGCACACTTGCATGCCGTGTGTCTCGTGTGCACTTGCGCATTGGGTTCACGCTTGTGCACACGGCCGCTTGGTTTGGCTAGCATTGGTGTCGCGGGGCACTATGCTGTGGGCTTAACAGTCGCTATTCGGTGGTGCCTTTCCTTGCGGGCAACCTTGACGCGGGGCGCTAAGAGCTTCAAGGATGGAGGCGTTGTGCCTAGCGGGTGATGCTTGGCGGACGCGCGCATGTCTAGTTGCACATGGCCATCTGGCTTGTGTTTCGAGAGGGACTGGCGCTAAGCACATTGCTTGCCGTGTGTGCGCGCATTTGAGTATGGCGTTGCTATCGCCTATAGCTTGGGTTGCCTTATGGCTTGAGCATCAGAGGTCCGTGCTTAAAGAGTTATGCGGGGCATTACAGATGGATCCTGGACAAGCGCATAATCTTATGCCTTGGTGTTTGAGTTTGGCGGGACTATTGCTTGGAGCATAGTCGCCTCACGGGTGTATTCCGCTGCGTATGATCATGGCGGGTCGCATTTAGTGTCACCGTGTGGTGCCCGGCCTGCCAGCCCGTGACACTCCGGAATAAGCTTGAAGATTTGCCGGTCGCAATAACCTATATATAATGTGCATGTTTTGGCAACAACCCTCTTCATTTTGCTTGTTTTGGCAATGAACTATAGGATTTCCCAAAATAAAGAAGGATGGTGTATGAGTTACATTATATTTTGCATGTCTTTTTGTTAAAATAATGCTAATATAAAAATTTTCTTTTGTTCACGATTTTAGAAGTTTAAATTGGTTTGTCAATTTATTAGAAATATAAAATTTTTATATTTGTAGAATTAATGCTTTAAATATTACCATTGACAAAAATTTATGGATTCACCACTACTTTGGAAGTAACCATATCATTTGTATGTTATGAGTGAAGGAGAAAAAGCAGCATGATCCTGTTTTGACAAAGGATCGGCATGCATGCCGACCTAATAGTCTGTTAGAGAATTGAACATGTAGATGAAAGGGTAGAAAAAATCTTCCTATGCCTATTATCTAATTTCTTTGGTGCACATTTGAGGCAATGAGCCAGGCATTTGGCAAATTGGAGAATCTCAATCTTTTGAGGCAAAAGTCCTTTTGACTCATCAGTTACATTGCTTTCTTAATCTTCATGCCATTACAATCTATTGTTCATGAGAACGGAAAGTTACTAAGCTAGCTGGTCCTTTCTTAGATATGATATGCTTTTTGAACCAAATACCTTTTCAAACTCGGAAGAAAGTAGAAACATGTTATATTCTAGCTTAGGGGAACACCGGTAGCGCAACGGTAAAGAGATGATTGGATAGGAATTAAATTTGAGGGATATAAGTTTTAGCTCTTGAAGCAAATCTTACCATCCTATATGTGAGATTCTTGGTCTATAAGTAGGCTAGGTCTTTTTAGGTTTTTAGCATTCAATTTGGGCTTAACTCAAATTTGTACATATGTTGTAGCTGTTGAAGCAAAATCTTACTATCCCATATGTCAGATTCTTGGTCTAGCGGGTTAGGTTTTTTTAGGTTTTTATCATTCGAACTTGGGCATAACTCAAATTTGTCTTTTGTTTAGTGAGATATTAAGTCTTTTCCTATAAATGTTGATAAAGAGCTTTGAGATTGATAAAAAAATGCGAGTCACTTTTTGTTCTCCAACTTTTAGGTGTTCATTGTGAATCAACCAAAATTTTGAGTTCTTTAATCCTAATGTCCTTTGAGAATCAACATGTAACTTTGTTTCCATGGTCTTTTGTTCATTACTCAGGTAACTACTAATTATATGCTTATTTGCAATACATATGGAGTGGTACAATTAGGGACGGAATAAAAAATTTTGTCAAGAGAGGGCTATGAAAGGCCAAGCTAAAATTTTTGAATTTTTTTGAGGAGGCAAAGTTTTTAAATTTTAGAAGGTCAAGGTAAATTTTTTGAATCTTATTTAGGAGCTAAAGCAAATATTTTTGAAATTTGGAAGGTTAAGGTAAAAAAATTCAATTTTGTTGGGGCTAAAGAAAATATTCTTAAATTTTGGAATGTCAAAAAACAAAATTTTAAAAATTCGGAGTGGCCAATAATATACCCTCTTATTGAAAAATATTCAAAATCAATGTGGGTTATTTGACATTTTGTCAAAGGAGGGGCCACGGCTCCCATTATACATAGGTAGTTCCACCCTTGCATACAATGTTGTATACGGCTGTTGAACAAGAATTTTGCAACAGTCTAGATTGAAAACGTCTCTTTCTCCGTTTATGAATGCATGTCATTCTGAAAACAACTCAAATGATAATCAAAAGCACAAAAATTTTCAGAACATTCTTTGCAGTGATGCCTAAAATCGTCATAAACAGGGTTCTAGAGCAAAAATGATTGTGCATATAGAACATGGAGATGCTACAGCACACACTACTGATAAACTGAGGCAATACATTGGTGATTTCCTTTTGTTTTCTCTTCTCACAAATTTAGATGTGCATGATCATCCTTTAGTCTCTATTTGATGTTAAAAAATGGTAGGGGAAAGGAAAAAGAAAATAAATATTTTTTTAATTATTTTACACCTTAATCTCTCTCTTGCTCAAGTGAATGGGAAAAAAATAAATTTTTAAGTGCTGATAAAAAGATTTTTTTTGTGAAAGAATGAATATCTAAGCCTAGGAATATTATCTATTTTTAATCATATTTTGCTTTATTTTTTTATAATAACTAAATACAAGCCAATCATTTTCTTAACAATTATGTTTGGTAGTCCATGGGTTAAAAGGATTACGAAATTTTATTTTATGTAAAACCAGAAATTTTTTTCCAAGGACAGAACCAGAAATTTCTTTGAAAGGGGGCTAAAGTAAATTATCATTATTTTTTAATTTTGAAGGGTGGGTGTTTTGGCAAAGCATAAAAAAGTACATCTTGATGGGACCAAAATGAGTCCTCAGTGCTTTCGAACCAGCATTACTGGCTCTTTTGCCCAAGCATAAAAAAAAGTATACCTTGGTGGGTGGGTGTTTTGCCGAAGCATAAAAAAAGTACACCTTGGTGGGATCAGAATAGGTCCTCGGTGCCGTCGAACCACCAATACACCTTGTTGGGCGGCTGTTTTGCGAAGCATCAAAACAAGTGCACCTTGGTGGGTGGGTGCTTTGCCGAAGCATAAAAAAAAGTACACCTTGATGGGACCAGAATAGGTCCTCGATGCCTTCGAACCACCAAAAAAATTAATTGTCAAACAACATAGTCCTTTCAGACATTCTTCGAAGATCATATATAAAGAACACCAAGCTAGGTGTATATATATGTTATTTCCTTCATGATACTCAATTAGATAGCGAAGCAAGCAAGAATCCTCCAAAAAATGATGCAAATGCGTAGTCGCAGAGGAGTTGTTCATGGTCGTCTTCGTAAGAGGTCAGTCCAAATTAATTACCACTCTTCTTTTCATTACTCTTCCTAGCTTGTTAATTATTGCTAGTGTCTCTTACTCATTTTCGTAAGCAGGTGGTGCTTAGACTTTTATGCACCTTCGAAACTTGAATTTTCAATAAAACAAATAGAAGAAAAAAAGTGAGAAAAAATAAAATAAAAATATTATTTTATTTTGTACTATTTTTCTATACTTTTTTTTGCTTGTCGAAAATTTGAATTTCAAACGGAGTGTTAGAGTTAATTTGAGACTTGAGGTTCCTACAGTTGTCCCAAAACATATTTTCTCTTTCTCCATTCTTAAAACAGAGTGTTTTTGCCGTCAAAATACAATGTTGTTTCCAATATTCAGCATTAATTAGCGTGGGTATGAGAATCTCATTTTCATCTTAGCCATGGTTTACAGATCATTCCTGCAACAATATGCATTTCTTGTTTACATATATATATATATATATATAATGCTTTTGCTTTGGTACGCAACCTCCGTTTGTATTTCTGAACTCGGACTTGAGCATAAGAATGCAACAACGAAAATAGTTTTTTTTTTGTCCAGCGAAAATAGTTGTTCTTTGTTGTGCGTGTGACAGTGTCCCTTTGGAGTTGCCTGTTAGTAGCTAGAGGTGGTGGATGGGCTTTTTAAAAAATTTTTATTTTGGGTTTGTTTAATCTAATAATATATGTGGGTTGGGCTTTGAGTAGAAAAGGGTTGGTCTGTAATTTCCTGCAAATATGGCTGCTAGATAATTATTGGTATTAATAATGCCACGATTTCTAACGGAAGATTTTCATGTTTTAAAGTCTTGAGAAATCATATAATTTGCAAACCCGAATTTATAAGGACACATATTCAAATTCTTAAAGAAAATTTTGGTTAGCTCTTGGAGGACTAAGCTTACTTTGATTCCAATTAGACTACTTATGTTTAGTCTACGGTAAGTGCTAGTTTTAGAAAATTTTGTACATAAAAACTCAACGATGTGGCGATGACAGTACGTAAAAGTTATTATAGGTGCTTTCTTTTAAAATAAAAGGTTAAAATTTAATCACACCAGTTTGTATAAATTTTATATATAAGAATTTTATTTATAGATTATTTCATTTTGAAGGCTAACCCCACATCTTTATAAAATTTAAGGCTTATGTGGGTAACTGATTTTAGTCATTATATTTCTTCAATTCTTGCAAGGTCAAGAGCATCCCATGTATGCTTCTCTGTGATTGGAATTTTGATTGATTTGACCCAACTCAAGTATAACAGCAGAGATGATTCTCCATTAAAAACACATCCTACAACTATGATGATTTCTGTGATTTCAATCTGTATTTACAACATGGCAACAGAAGTGAAAGAGCAAATACAAATTACACATAGACAATACTATTACTCTCGAATCATCAACCGATCTACTCTCATATTTGGAGTTCTTTCTCCAGTTTCACTTGTCTCAGTCTTTGTCCCAATTAAATTGGTTCAGCTTACTTATGTTCAGCATATGGGCCATTGTTATAGTAGTAGTGGCACGACAATTGTTGTATATTATCAGGCAATGGATTTTTCAAAGAACTTCAAATGTAATTGCTGAAGTGCTCATCAGCATGTATACAAGGTGTAGGAGACCTAGAATCGTGGAGCAGCCATGTATTAACGTGTAGTTCACTATGTGCACAGTGGATTTGTCAAAAATTTTGTTTAAGTTGGAATGTATGTAATTCTAATTCCCTTGTTTTTTGGTCTACTTCTTTTTATGCTTACTTGTGATGGATATATAATCATATAGTGCTTCTTTAAGGTAAAGGTGTTGAATAATATTTGTTGTAGTCATAATTGAAAACCTCTCTTTTCTCCATTTATGAATGTATGTCATTTTGAAAAAAAGGGTTCTTAAAAGCATGAAATTTTCTAAACATTCTTTGCAGCTGATGGGGATTGAGAAATATGATTTAGTAAATAGGGTTTTTTTAGCAAAAATTACTTCATCGAGATGCGATACTCTTTATATTGGAGGAATAAAGTGACACCATAGGCCATGACTATTGCCAGATAAAAAAAGCTTTTCCCGAAGCAATCAGGGCATTGATATTTTGATACAATTACAGTATAATACTTATGTGTATGACCATTAGACTATATATATACATACGTTATCGTGTTTCAAAGACAAGAAACAGGGGAGAGAAATCAACAGGACGGAAAATAAGTTTTTGTTTGACACACACGCATACATTCATTTTGCTTTTTCTCTATGGAAGATCATATATATATATATATCTTTGGACTCTATTTTTTGTCGTCAGTTCACATAAGGGTGGAAACTGACTGCACTAATTAAAAGGAAGGTCAATAAACAAGAGAATTTGAGACCATTAGATTTGTGACATCACACCCACAAATCTGGTCCCAATTTTTTTACCTTTATTACGAGGAATTTCTTTAAGGCAGTGTCATATTGGAATCACCCTACAAATTAAACCAAAGATATTTGTAATTACTTACAAATCACATGTATTTATTATGTTCATAGACATTACCAATAATTGAACCCAGAACTTTCATGTTTATGGGTGGTTCCAGAATTAAATCCATACTAAGGTACTTAGGCGAGTAAACAAGAATGAACCGAATCATTAATAAACTTTTAAATCGACAATTTGAGTCCACCAAACCCTCAAATTAAACATAAGTATATTTGGTCACATCACACCCTCAAATTTGAACCCAAATTGAGTCAAATTTTGCCAAAATCTTCAGACCATCATATGCTCACGTTAGAGATCAATAGATTAGCCACATCACTCCCAAATTGAGCAAAAATGACTGCATCGAACATTGTGTATGAGTATTAGCATTAGGAATTTGTCTTCTGTCAAAAAAAAGTGACACCATAGGCCATGAGGCCCATGACTTGAGCTATTCCCAAAGTAAGCAGGGCATTGATCTTTTAATATAACTATAACTCAGCAATGCACTGTCTGATTTGGCAAAAGGCATAGCAATAGCTTCCCCATTACTGGGTTTACCCTTTTTGCATCACAACCACCTATTGCATTTTAGAGTCTACTTATGTAAAATAATTTACACGGAGAGTGTATCAGAATTAAACTATATATATATGTTATAGTGTTTCAAAGACAAGAAACAGAGGGGAGAAAGAAATAGAAAGAAAAAATGCTTTTTGTTCTACACACATACTAGTGGCACTGGTTAAAAGGAAGGTCAATAAGGAATAGGTGCTCACACTTTAACTATGCTCAAGCAACCTTCCTTGAGCATGGTCATGTCATGCCCTCAAATTTGAAACCATTAGATTTGTGACGTCACATTCACAAATCTGGTCCCAATTTTTTTTCTTTTTCATGATGAGGAACCTCTTCAAGGTAGTGTCACATTACAATTACCATTACAAATTAAATCTAGAATATTTGCAATTGGGAAAGCTATTGAATCAATATACAATAGTACCGGCACGCACATGAATGTGAATGAAATGATAATCTATTTGTATGTGATTGGTCCGCTCATGAAAGACATCATTATGTGCTATCTGGATAACACTTTTACTATCACAGAAAAGTGTAATAGGACTAGGAGTGGTAACTCTCATATCTTGCAATAATCATCGCAACCAAAGAATCTCTGAAGTAGTATCTGCTACAGCCCTTTACTCAACCTCAACACTAAAATGAGCAACCACAGCTTGTTTCTTACTTTTTTAAGAGATCAATGAATTACCAAGAAAAATGGAGAAACCAATTGTGGAACGCCGATCTATTATCACATCCCCAACCCAATTAGACATTAATTATGTCACATTAGATGAGGCATGATCGCACAGGTCACTGTACCTGCGAACGACACCTCAACACAAACTAGAAAATAAAAGAACAAAGCGGAATAAAATAGATAAATAATACAATGAGAAAAATATAATAAACTCTCCAAGATACATCAAAGGAAACCATAAATCATAGATACATTACCACTGGAAAAGAATCAACATCCTTTTAAAACAATCTACCATTGTACCAAGTTAAAACATAACACCAAGACCCAACGTCTCATATAAAATACAACCATGAAACTGAAAGTAAGACAATGGAGCTCTCCTAAGCCTCGAGACTCGACATTCTGACATCGACATGATTGTCACGACGGCAAGGACTAAGACTGCAATGAACCGAACTCCATCCATTGCTCACCTGTCACAAAATGTCTGCGTGGGCGTGAGCTAAAAATCAACGTGCTCACGATAGATAAATAAATTCATAAATAATGGTAATAGACACTCACAATGCACACTGGTATAATGATCAATATATATATCATGGATGCCTCAATGCAATGAATGTATCACCCACATGTGCGTGCAATTTTAGATAACGTTAGCTCAATATATCGATGACGTGTTATCAAGGAATGCCCACCGTGGCACCTCTAGGCTAGTCCACCGTGACTAAGCCTTGGTTAACCCACCGTGGTTAACTCTCTCCAGTGCAATGCAAGACATATAATATGGATGGTATGCAATGCCACTATATATATATATATATAATCATCAATCTCTCCAGATAATTTCTCATAAATACAATTTCATCTCATGTATGAATATCTTTAACACTTTATATGAATTCACCACCATCATACATATAGAAAACAATTAATTCATCCAATATAAATAAAATTATCCCAAAACCCCACAATCCCACAATTAACACCAATATAGATAATATTACACACAATATATTCATTCGATATGAATATGAATATCTTAAATTTCACCTGTCACCATACACACACTATGCCAAAGATCATTTCTTTGTTGATGGTGAATGATCTTGCTCTCCGTTAGCTCTTATTACCATAACCGTGTTAGTTTAGGAAACTCAATATATAATTTCGCAAAATAATCAAACATAATGGAGACACCTAAAATAAATTATAGAACTGAAATCATGTATTAGACATGCCATATGATAACCTCAATTATGTTCCCAATGCAATTTAAGAGCTTAAAAGTACTAAGATCCACTAAGTCCTCTAATTTGTCAAAATTGACACAGACCTAATAATCTGAGCATAACTTTGTGAGATTTTACTAAATAATTCCAAATTTTGGGGACTACAAAATAGATATATCAGAAAGTATCTAGACCAAATTTTATATTTTTTTGAACATGTTTAAGTATTTATTTGGTATTTTCTAAAATAGGGCAGTGCTATAGAAACTCAAATTCAGCAGTAGATGGTCTATCTTTGATAAATTAGTAACATGAGTAAAATACATCTAAATGACCTAAAATTTGGTATGTATTCTCATCAACATATCTAATAGATACAGTAAATATTTTATAATTTTTGGACCACTCTAACTTATCGAATGTTCAGTCAAACCAGGGATCGCAAATCTGGGTTTTAAAAATCTGCAGAGACAATTCCATTTCAAGAATTCACCATAATTTGAAATTACAACATTTTTAAGTGAATCCAAAGCCCAAATGATTCTCATAACTCTAACTTACAATGTTTAAAAATTCAGCCACAAATCAAATTTTTAGCTAGGTCGAAATGTCTCTAAACAGTAGCTTTTTCATAGAGAAGACTCTGTTATGGCAGCCATAGATGATTCTAAGTGTTTACCATTGAAGATCTCACCTCCATCCTCCTCCTTTTATGGCACAACATGCAATAATCAGATAAAACAAGATAAAACAAGCATGATACTCACCTTAGATGGGGAAAACAAAGTGCAAGAAAGCTTCCTTAAATTTTTCCCCTCTTTTCTTCTTCTTCCTGTTTTCCACCGATTGCTCCCTCTCTCCAAGCTTCTCTCTCTCTCTCTCTCTCTCTATAATGGTAGTTATCTTTCCTTTCTTCTCTCTCCCGTCATGCTAGGCCACTCACCCCCCACCATTCTTGTTTTTTCTTTCTTCATTTGGCTCCTTCTCCCCTCTTGTCATCATTCTCTCTTTCTCTTCACCGACACCCTCCCCTCCTCTCACTTTACTTCAATAGAGATACAATAATATATCTCACACCATTAAGTATCTTATACACCCACTCTCTAATGACTCACCACTCAACTCACCATCTAACTTACCACTAATGAAATGACATAAGGGGCACACACAATTTGATAATGTAAATTAAATTAAATAAACTCATTCAACTAATTTTAATATGCAATTCAACTAATCATGAAAATATGAGATTAGGGTTTCACATCTATCATATCACCAACCCAATCAGAGTCGGTGTAAACTGTAAGTGTAAGTTTTGAAGCAAAAGAAAGCAACAATCCTTGATGTAATGAACCTCGAACATATCTTAATATTCGCAAAACAGCAGCATAATGAACTAATCGAGGTGCTGTCATAAACTGACTTACCACATGAACTACATAACTAATATCGGGTCTAGTGATAGTTAGATAAATAAGACTCCTAACAAGCTGTCTATATAAGGTGGCATCAACAAGCGGTTCATCGTCAATAGCACGAAACTTTACATTTAATTTAAGGGGAGTGTCAACTGTCTTATTATCATTGAACCTAACTCGAGAAATGAGATCAGAAGCATAATGAACTTTAGATAAAAGATAACCATCTTGGAAAGAATCTACTTCAATACCGAGAAAATATCTCAAAGGACCTAGATCTTTTATTTCAAAGCATTTACTGAGGTAAAGTTTAACTTCCTAAATATGAACAATATCATCTCCAGTAATTACCATATTATCAACATAAAGCAATAACAAAATAGTACCTCTATTAGAGCCATGAATAAATAAGGCTGAATCATTGGGACTGTAAAAAAATCCAAAGGCCAATATTGCAGAACTAAAATTTTCAAATCATGTCCGAGATGCTTGCTTAAGACCATACAAAGCTTTCAAAAATTTACATACTTGATTAGTCTGAGACTATAATCCTGGAGGAGGTTTTATATACATTGTTTAGACAATTTATCATGCTCAACTCTCGAAAGAAGCACAAAACACATGGACCCAAAAACACGAAGATCAGAGTAATTTGGGACAGTTGTATAAAGACGCTCAAATGGGGATACACCACCAATAACTGAAGAAGTTGTGCAATTGATAACATAAATAGAAGTAAGTGCTGTTTCTCCCCAAAATCTTTTTAGAACTAAAGAAAATAATAGTAAGGCTCGAGTAGTTTCCATGATATGGCGATATTTTTGTTCAACAACACCATTTTGTTGGGGAGTATTAGTACAAGATTCAACAATAGTATCGTGTGATGCAAGACGTTCTTTAAGACATCCATATTGGTATTCATCTCCTTTATCTGCACGAAAACGTTTAATAGTCATAGAAAATTGGGTTTTCACCATGGAAGAAAATTCTTGATAAATTTTAAAAAGTTTTGAATGAAGGCAAAACAAATAAATCTATATATATTGAGAATAATCATCAACAAAAACAACATAGTAGCTAACACCCCTAACAGAAGGCATTCGAAAAGGGCCCCATATATCAGAATGAATCAAATTAGAAGGTGACAAAGAAACTGTTTCACATTTATTAAAAGGCAAAGCTGATTGTTTTGCTATTTTGCAACTAATACAGTGAAACAAAATTTTCACATGAACATGACCCAATTTATCACTAGAAGTTAAAAACTTAAGTCTTGAAACAGAAACATGACCTAACCGGCTATGCCAAAGAGAGAAAACAGAGGATGTTTTATTAGAAGCAGTGAACAAGGAGGCTCTAACTGAAGGACTTGATGAGAATGCTCTAACTAAAGAACTTCATGATTTTTCAAAGGTTTCTAAAGGAACTTTCAAGATGTCTAAAACAAAAAATCTCCCAACTTTACAGCCGACCATTACTTGCTTCCTCGTTAAGCGATCTTATATCACACAACCAGAAGAACAAAATGTGACAATGAGATTTTGATCACATAGTTGACCAACAGATAATAAGTTCATAGAGAGTTTAGGCACGAAAAGAACAATAAGAACAACAAGACGGTCGGGACAAGAAATTGAACCACGAGAAGTAGTTGACAGAACAGAACCATTAGCTGTTCGAATAGGTGAATAAGTAATGGGAGTATGAGAATCAAGGAAGGTATGATCAGAAGTCATATGATTAAATGCTCAAAGTCAATGTACCAACAATTAAGGCGGTTATCTGACTCCCGTTAACCGTACACATTTGAGATGATCCCAAGTGTAGGATGATGGAATAGTATAATTCGGATTACGAGATCATTCCCATAAGGATCTATGTGCATAGGACCGAAAGAACTAAAACAACCTCTCAATCACTCATGAAAATCCAAACAAAATGCTTCTAAAAAGAAAGTAAAATTATGATTGTTTTGAAAATGGTTTAGTTATCTAAACTAGCTAACAAGTAAATACTAAACAACTTGAACAAAGTTTGATTTAATTGTAATGAGACAAAGTCTCAGGATTAATCGATCCAACTAATTGTTTTTCTTGGAGTTCCAAAGGAGGTATTTTATAACTCAAATCCTTCGACTACGTCGTGAGTCTCGGATTTAGAAGTTGTAGCTATAAAAACAACGTGTTCTTTAGAAATTCAACTTCTAACATAAATTGAGTTTTTAGATTCAAGGACGAATACCATCGATTTGTGTAGCACATATACTAAATATAGACTCATGCATAAACGTTATCGAACATAATCAATCGTCCAAGTTTTTAATGATTTCTAGAATGAAGAAGATAAAGAATGATAAAAATAGAATATTTAGCTTTAAAACCCAAAATCTCACCCCCTTGGTTCATTCAAAACCTTCAATCGATCTTCACAATTAATCCTGAGATGGGGAGAGTTAGCTACTCATCTCCATCTAAGAAAAACTTCAAAACAATGGAATACAAACTAAAAATACAAATTTAATGCAAGGAAACAAGAGAAATCTTGAATAGAATGCAAGAAATCGAAAGAACTTGTATTGAAAGTTGCATTTAAGTGATTACAATTACAAATAAGCAACAATCTATCAAATGTAAGCTAAACTAATGGAAAACTTACAAAAACCCTCTATTCTAGCCGCCTTCGTCCTCCTTCGTTCGAACAAAATAGCTTAGTATTTATAGGAATCGAAGTTCAAACTCCAAAATCTGGCAGAAATTGGCCTTGGTGTTTGAACGGCTGTTCGAGTGTTAGGTGATATAAAATCTTGGGTGTGCCACTTCCTGAAAATATTATAAAAAAAATAGAAAAACAAGAAATAAAAATGTTAGGTGATATAAAATTAAAAGGATATATATAAAAATTATTATCAACCGTAAAGAGAGCAATATAAAGTATTATTATTCTTTCATGTTTAATTAAAGTATTAATGCAACACAATATCTATATAAATTTATTAGAAACTAATAATAATATTTGAGAGCATGAAAAATACTAAAAACTAAAAGAAGTGCATGCGTTAATAGGGTGTTTTCCCTAATATTGTTTAAGAATTTTTTACAAGTTGCTTTAAAGTATATTATGGGATTTTTTTTTTTTTTAAGTTCTGAAAGAGTTTCCCAGTAACTATAGCACAAACCTGACTAATACGAAGCCCATGTGTTGTACTGCCATCTTTCTAGGTGAAGAAGCTAAAATAAAATGTCCAAGGGATATAATTTGTTCCTCTTTTCTTTTCAATTGTACATTTCTTTTTAATTTTGGGTATTCATGAGAAGAATGTAATTAAAATGTCCGAGTGAAGAGTTAACTATGCACAAAAAGTCTGTTAAATTAAATGTCGACAATTATAACCAGTTTCGTTGGACAACGTAACCTGTTTCTTCGAATCATATCAGGGCTGGAAATTTTTTTTTTTTCACAATAGTAAAAGGAATTTGTTAGAATAATAAACATTTCACCAACCAATTAAGAAAAAAATTACTCTACCAAATTTTAGAATTGATAGTGAGGGCTTTCTTGGTTATTGCTTGAGCCACCCGATTACCGGTTCTATGAATAAAATTAATACTCCATCTAGTGAAATAATTAAATAACTTTTTATATCTTCAACAATCACTATAATAATTAAAGAAAGCTAATGCTTGCTTATAATTTTTTTAGTAACTTCTAAAATATCCCCTTCAATATAAATCTCTCTAACTTTCCTCTTTTTCAACGCCAAACACATTTTATGTCAGCTTCAGCTTCGACAATTTTGGATTTGTCTGCCCTGTCAGTTTCTTAGCATTGCCCAAATGAGTTTGACATCAGGGGTGTGGAATTTAATAGCACATAAAAGTCACCCTTGTCGTCGGATTAAATCCTCACCCTTGGTTCACTTTTAGCAACCAAACCCCACCTTGGCAGAGGCGGAGCTGTGAGGCCCAGGGGGCACTTGCCCCTCAACTTTGTAAAAATTGTATTTTTGTTTCTAATTTTTAGAGTTTTTTTTTAATTTATCCCCCTGAAATTTTGTAATTGTCCTTATACTTTTAAAATTTTGGTTTTGACCTATAATTTTAGAATATTTATCAATTTTTCTCCTATAAAATTTATGAATGGCACCTTAAAATTTTAATTTTTTCCTTGAAACTAACGTTTATTTCAAAAAATTTACTCAAAATAAGTTTTGAAACTAATTTATCAAGTTTTGTATAAAAGTTCAGATTGTATATCATTATGCTAAAATTTTTTTTTAAATTGTGAATAAATTTTACCCTCTGACTAAACTTTCTGGCTTCATCACTGCACCTTGGTGCAGTACTGAAAGAGTAAAAATGTGCTGAAGTAAACCAAGGTGCTAAAAGGTACTAGTAGACATAATTTCTCATAAGTCACATTCAGTCTATTCAGACAATGCTTGGTGGGGATTAAATTCCTTGGATGACTCTTATGTGCAATTAAATACCACCCCCTACACTCGGATAACACTACCGGCTAGAGAAACATACATACATATATATATATATATATAGAGTAATATTGTCCAACTAAAATATATAACCAAAAAATATAATCAGGATGATGTGACTGAGTTGTGAGCCCATCACTTTAAAATAAAGAATTCATCAAGATGTATTTTAATTACAAAACTGTCACTGCCACATCATTCTGGTTCAAAATTTTGTACAAAAATTCTGGAAGAATAACATTTTTCATATATATATATATAGGGTAATGCTATACAATTAAAAAATTCATACATAATTTATCATCAGAATGATATGGATAAGCTATAAACCTATCACTTTAAAATAAAAAAACCCACCAAGATTTTTATTAATTACAAAACTACTATCGTCACATCATTCTCGTGCAGAATTCTGTACAAAAATTTTGAAAGAATAACATTTTTCATATATATATATATATATAGGCGTTCCTCCATTTGTGAAGCAAGCAACCTCCGAGAAATGATGATAATGCATAATCACAGAGTTCTTCGTCGCCGTCTTCGTAAGAGCTTAGTTGAAATTTACCACTGCTCTTCTCTTCCTGCAACTTCTCTCCGCATATTCTATATGTAGTTCGTTGAAGTTTCACCTGCATGCGTAACTAAGAATTAACCCAGAGTACGCAGTTAGCAAATATTTTACCATTAATTCATGTTCTTCCACTTGCTTTTTCCAGTTTCTTTGATTGGTGGATGCCTTTAATGAGTGTTCCTTTCTCTTTCCCAAACTACTCCTTCAAGGGAGCTATCTTCAGCTTCTACTACTGTTACTGTCTCTTGTTTATTTTTCTAACCGGACTCTCTCTCTCTCTCTCTCTCTCTCTCTCTCTCTCTATATATATATATATATGTAAATGTGCGTGTATGTGTTTTCAAAAAATAAGAAAAGTTAATATTTGTAAGAAGCAACCACTGCAACCAAACATACCCTTCTCTCTCCATGCATCTCTCTCTAAACACTCCACCCTTATCACTCCATGCATCTGTGTCTGGCTGTGGAATTGAGTGTTAATAGTTGGAGCCGTTGGACGGGCTTCTGTTTTGTTTTTTTTTTAAATCAAGGTGGACGAGCTCAATGTTGCGTTTGGGCTTGCTCGTCACCTATTATATATATGGGTTGGGCTTTTATCAGAAAGGGCTGCCCTATTTGTGCTTAGTTAATTTCCTGTTAACCTTATTCCAGTTCCCGCAAATATGGCGTCAAGATAATTCTTTGTATTAATGCCTTGGTTTCTTAGGAAGACATTCAATTTTTTTGTGTCTTGAAAAACCAAACAATTTCAAAACCAAATCTATAAGGAAATAATTCAACCAGAATCAAATTCTTGAAGAAAAATTTGGTCAGCGATCTTGAAATACTAATTAATCTTCTTCCATTCCAATTTCGTTACTATTGTCAAGTCTAATTTTATAGGGAAGCAGACCTTTTAAGAACCTTATTGATAAGGTTTTTCGATTGCCAGCAAGAAAAAAACAAAAGGCTAATCCCACTCTCTTTCAAAAAAAAAATGTCAGTAAAGTTGGCATTGTATAGGTTCTTTGGCTGGGTCAGTGGTAAAAACTATTTTAACAAACTGACTATAAGGTAACTGTTATGTTGCTCGTATTTTGCTTTATTTGGGTTACCGATTATAGTGATTAAAATTTTTTAATTCTTGCAAGGTCAATAGCCTCTGGTGTATGCTTCTCTGTGATGGGAATTCTGATTGGCTTCACCCAACTGAAGTATCAAGGCCGAGATGATTCTCCATTTAAAACACATCCGACAACTATGACAATTTCAGTAATTTCAACATGCATTTACGGCTTGGCAACAAAAGTGATAGGGCAACTGCAAACTACACACAGGCACTATTGCTCTCAAATTATCAACCATGCTATTACCATCTTTGGAATTCTTTCTCCAGTTTCACTTCTTTCTGTCTTTGTCCCAAATTGGCTCAGCTTAGTCTTGTTTGTCATATGGGCCATTTTCTCAATCATGGTAGTGGCACGACAACTGTGGTATATTATCAGCCAATGGATTTTTCAAAGAACTTCAAATGCAATTGCTCAAGCTTGCAACATGTTCACAAGGTTCAGGGGACCTAGAATCGGGGAGCAGCCGGGTACCAATGCATAGTTCTCTATGGCAACTAAACTAGCGCGCATTTTGGCAAATGGTAGTAGCCTTACATTATTGATGCGCCTCGGGAATAATCTTGAAGATTTGCTGGTCGCAATAACCTATTATAATGTGCATGTTTTGGCAACAACCCTCTTCATTTTGCTTGTTTTGGCAATGAACTATAGGATTTCCCAAAATAAAAAAGGATTGTGTATGAGTTACATTGTATTTTGCATGTCTTTTTGTTAAAATAATGCTAATATAAAAATTTTCTTTTGTTCACAATTTTAAAAGTTTAAATTGGTTTGTCGATTTATTAGAAATATAAAATTTTTAGATCTGTAGAATTTAATGCTTTAAATATTACCATTGACAAAAATTTATGAATTCACCACTACTTTGGAAGTAACCATATCATTTGTATGTTATGAGTAAAGGAGAAAAAGCAGTATGATCCTGTTTTGACAAAGGATCGGCATGCATGCCGACCCGATAGTCTGTTAGAGAATTGAACATGTAGATGAAAGGGTAGAAAAAATCTTCCCATGCCTATTATCTAATTTTTTTGGTGCACATTTGAGGCAATGAGCCAGGCATTTGGCAAATTGGAGAATCTCAATCTTTTGAGGCAAAAGTCCTTTTGACTCATCAGTTACATTGCTTTCTTAATCTTCATGCCATTACAATCTATTGTTCATGAGAAAGGAAAGTTACTAAGCCAGCTGGTCCTTTCTTAGATATAATATGCTTTTTGAACCAAATACCTTTTCAAACTCAGAAGAAACTAGAAACATGTTATATTCTAGCTTAGGGGAACACCGGTAGAGCAACGGTGAAGAGATGATTGGATAGGAATTAAATTTTAGGGATATATGTTTTAGCTGTTGAAGCAAATCTTACCATCCCATATGTGAGATTCTTGGTCTATAAGTAGGCAAGGTCTTTTTAGGCTTTTAGCATTCAATTTGGGCTTAACTCAAATTAGTACATATGTTGTAGCTGTTGAAGCAAAATCTTACTATCCCATATGTCAGTTTCTTGGTCTATAAGTAGGTTAGGGTTTTTTAGATTTTTAGCATTCGAATTTGGCATAACTCAAATTTGTCTTTATTTTAGTGAGATATTGAGTCTTTTCCTATAAATGTAGATAAAGAGCTTTGAGATTGATAAAAAAATGCGAGTCACTTTTTGTTCTCCAACTTTTGGGTGTTAATTGTGAATCAACCAAAATTTTGAGGTCTTTAATCCTAATATCCTTTGAGAATCAACATGTAACTTTGCTTCCATGGTCTTTCGTTCATTACTTAGGTAACTACAAATTATATGCTTATTTGCAATGCATATGCAGTGATAAATTAGAGATGGAATCAAAAATTTTGTCGAGAGAGGGCCATGAAAGACCAAGCTAAAATTTTTGAATTTTTTTGAGAAGAAAAAATTCTTAAATTTTAGAAGGTCAAGGTAAATTTTTTGAATCTTATTTTGGAGCTAAAACCAATATTCTTGAAATTTTGGAAGGTTAAGGTAAAAAAATTCAATTTTGTTGGGGCTAAAGAAAATATTCTTAAATTTTGGAATTTCAAAAAGCAAAATTTTAAAAATTCGGAGTGGCCAATAATATACCCTCGTATTGAAAAATATTCAAAATCAATGTGAGTTATTTGACATTTTGTCAAAGGAGGGGCCACGGCTCCCATTATACATAGGTAGTTCCACCCTTGCATACAATGTTGTATACGGCTGTTGAACAAGAATTTTGCAACAGTCTAGATTGAAAACGTCTCTTTCTCCGTTTATGAATGCACGTCATTTTGAAAACAACTCAAACGATAATCAAAAGCACAAAAATTTTCAGAACATTCTTTGCAGTGATGCCTAAAATCATCATGAACAGGGTTCTTGAGCAAAAATGATTGTGCATATAGAACATGGAGATGTTACAGCACACACTACTGATAAACTGAGGCAATACATTGGTCATTTCCTTTTGTTTTCTCTTCTCACAAATTTAGATGTGCATGATCATCCTTTAGTCACTATTTGATGTTAAAAAATGGTAGGGGAAAGGAAAAAGAAAATAAATATTTTTTTAATTATTTTACACCTTAATCTCTCTCTTGCTCAAGTGAATGGCAAAAAAATAAATTTTTAAGTGCTGATAAAAAGATTTTTTTTTTGAAAGAATGAATATCTAAGCCTAGGAATATTATCTATTTTTAATCATATTTTGCTTTATTTTATTTTTTTATAATAACTAAATACAAGCCAATCATTTTCTTAACAATAATGTTTGGTAGTCCATGGGTTAAAAGGATTATGAAATTTTATTTTACGTAAAACCAGGAATTTTTTTCCAAGGACAGAACCAGGAATTTCATTAAGAGGGGGCTAAAGTAAATTATTATTTTCTTTAATTTTGGAAGGTCAAGAAATTTTTTTTTGAATTTTGGGAGACAAAGGTTAAAAAAAATTAATTTTGAAAGCCCAAAATAAAATTTTCTCGAATTTTGAAGGGAACAATGCACTATTTTTTTTTATCATAAATATTTAACATTTACATGACCTAAATTGCATCTCATAAAAGTACGGATCATGGGCCGCTACTGTCTTAACCTAGTTCCGTCCCTCCTGCTTAGGGATGTCTATCTCTATTACCATTCTAAGTTTTGAGCTTTCACCATTGGTATCCTGAGCTATAAACTCTTGCTTTTGTTAAGTTCAAAAGAAAGAAAACTATATTCAATTTCACATTGGTTACTTATTCTATCTAATATGCCACCATTTGTTAAGCCCATGTTGGAGATTATGTTTGAATTTAATTAAACTTCAACCTCCAAAATTCTACAATTAACTATTTCTACGTGTGAACTTAAACTTCAACCTTTAGGACTCATCACACCAAAGGCTTGAGAGATCTTTTGGTGTGACTCCAAAGAGACGTACTGAGTCTTGAGAGAAATTTTCTTTTGGTGTGATCCTCAAAAGAAGAGTATTTTCCTTCCTCTAAAGAAAATCTTCTTTACGGTTGTATCTTCTTTACGGTTGGTGGGTGGGTGTTTTGCCGAAGCATAAAAAAAATACGCCTTGGTGGGACCAGAATAGGTACATTGGTGCCTTCCGAAGCACCAAAAAAAAAAAGTTGTCAAATAAAATAGACCTTTCAGACACTCTTCGAAGATCATATATAAACAACACCAAGCTAGGTGTATAAATATGCTATTTCCTTCATGGTACTCAATTAGAGAGCGAAGCAAGCGAGAATCCTCCGAAAAATGATTCTAATGCGTAGTCGCAGAGGAGTTGTTCATGGCCGTCTTCGTAAGAGGTCAGTCCAAATTAATTACCACTCTTCTCTTCATTACTCTTCCTAGCTTGTTAATTATTGTTAGTGTCTCTTACTCATTTTCGTAAGCAGGCTATTTTTAGACTTAATTTGAGGCTTGAGGTTCTTAAAGTCGTCCCAAAACATATTTTCTCTTTCTCCATTCTTGAAACAGAGTGTTTTTGCTGTGAGAACACAATGTTGTTTCCAATATTCAGCATTAATTAGCCTGGTATGAGAATCTCATTTTCATCTTAGCCATGGTTTACAGATCATTCCTGCAACAATATGCATTTCTTGTATATATATATAATGCTTTTGCTTTGGTACCCAACCTCCCTTTGCATTTCTGAACTTGGACTTGAGCGTAAGAATGCAACAGTGAGTAGTATTTTTTTGGTCCAGCAAAAATAGTTGTTCTTAAGCAAAACTGTTCACAGTTGCAATTGTGTATCACTCACCATTTAAATGAGTACCACTTTAATTGAGTCTCATCAGCGGAAGTTGATGTGACACTCATCCAATGATGAGTGACCCACAACCTCAGCCGTGTGTTGCATTTTCTATTGTTCTTTGTTGTGTGTGTGACAGTGTCCCTTTGGAGTTGACTGTTAGTAGCTAGAGGTGGTGGATGGGCTTTTTAAAACTATTTTATTCTGGGTTTGTTTAATCTGATAATATATGTGGGTTGGGCTTTGAGCAGAAAAGGGCTGACCTATTTGTAATTTCCTGCAAATATGGCTGCTAGATAATTATTGGTATTAATAATGCCACGATTTCTAACGGAAGATATTCATGTTTTAAAGTCATGAGAAATCATATAATTTGCAAACCCAAATTTATAAGGAAATATATTCAAATTCTTAAAGAAAATTTTGGTTAGTTCTCGGAAGACTAAGCTTGCTTTGATTCCAATGAGACTACTTATGTTTAGTCTACGGAAAGTGCTTGTTCTAGAAAATTTTGTACATAAAAACTCAACAATGTGGCGATGACAGTAATTAAAAGTTATTATAGGTGCTTCGTTTTAAAATAAAAGGTTGAAATTTAATCACACCATTTTGTATACAATTTATGTATAAGAATCTTATTTATAAAATTGTTTAGTTTTAAAAACTAATCCCACTTCTTCATTAAATTGAAGGCTTATCTAGGTTACTGATTTTAGTCATTATGTTTCTACAATTCTTGCAAGGTCAAGAGCGTCCCGTGCATGCTTCTCAATGATGGGAATTATGATTGGTTTGACCCAACTCAAGTATAACAGCAGAGATGATTCTCCATTTAAAACACATCATGATGATTTTTGTGATTTCAATATGTGTTTACGGCATACCAATAGAAGTGAAAGAGAAAATACAAACTACACATAGACCTTACTATTACTCTCGAATCATCAACCAATCTATTTTCATATTTGGAGTTCTTTCTCTAGCTTTACTTCTCCCAGTCTTCGCCCTAAATTGGTTAAGCTCACTCATGTTCGTCGTATGGGCCATTTTCTCAATTATGGTAGTGGCACGACAATTATTGTATCTTATCAGGCAATGGATTTTTCAAAGAACTTCAAATGCAATTGGTCAAGTGCTCATCAGCATGTTTACAAGGTTTAGGGGACCTAGATTCGTGGAGCAGCAAGGTATTAATGTGTAGTTCATTTCTTGTACAATGGATTTGCCAAAAGTTGTCTGTAAGTTGGAATGTAAGTAACTCTAATTCCATTGTTTTTTTGTTCTGTTTCTTTTTATGCTTACTTGTGATGGATATATAATCATATAGTGCTTCTTTAAGATAAAAGTGTTGAATAATAATTTGTTATAGTCATAATTGAAAATCTCTCTTTTCTCCATTTATGAATGCATGTCATTTTTAAAAAACGGTTCTCAAAAGCATGAAAATTTCTAAACATTCTTTGCAGCTGATGGGGATTGAGAAATATGACTTAGTAAATAGGGTTTTTTAGCAAAAATTACTTCATCGAGATGCGATACTCTATATATTGGGGGATTAAAGTGACACCATAGGCCATGACTATTGCTAGATCAAAAAAGCTATTCCCGAGGCAAGCAAGGCATTGATATTTCGATACGATTGCAGCATAATAACTTAGTAATGCACTGTCTGTTTTGACAGAAGTCCTAACAATTGCTTACCCATTACTGCCTTCACTTTTTTCTTTCATCACAAGTTCTGCTTATATAAAAGAATGGTTTAGACAGAGAGTGTATCAATATTAAACTATATATATATATATATATATATGCCTTCATACGTTATAGTGTTTCAAAGACAAGAAATAGGGTAGAGAAATAAACAGGAAGGAAAATGAGTTTTTGTTCGACACATGTACATATATTTCTTTCTTTTTTTTTTTTTTTTTCTCTGTGGAAGATCATATATATAAATATATATATATATATATATAACTTTGGATTTCATTCTCTGCCGTCAGTCCACGTAACGGTGGGAACTGACGGCACTGGTTAAAAGGAAAATCAATAAGCAAGAGAATTTGAGACTATTAGATTTGTGATGTCACATCCACAAATGTGGTCCCAATTTTTTTCCCTTTATGACGAGGAATTTCTTCAAGGCAGTGTCACATTGGAATTACCCCTACAAATTAAACCTAAGATATTTGTAATTACTTGCAAATCACATATATTGTTGTGTTTATAGACATTACCAATAATTGAACCCAAAAATTTTGTGTTTATGGGTCGCTCTAGAATTAACTCCACGCTGCTAAGATACTTGGGTGTGTAAACAAGAATGAACCAAATCATTAATAAATTTTTAAATCGACAATTTGAGACCACCACACCCTCAAATTAGACAAAAGTAGATTTGGTCACATCACACCCTCAAATTTGAACCCAAAATGAGTCAAATTTTGCCAAAAGCTTCAGACCATCACATGCTCGCATTAGAGATCAATAGATTAGCCACGTCACTCCCAAATTGAGCAAAAATGACCGCATCGAACATGTACATGTGTACTCTATATATTGGAGGATTAAAGTGACACCATAGGCCATGAGGCGTATGACTATTGCCAAAGCAAATGAGCTATTCCCAAAGTAAGCAAGGCATTGATCTTTGATATAATTACACTATGAAACTCAGCAATGCACTGTTTGTTTTGACAAAAGGCATAGCAATAGCTTTCCCATTATTGTGTTTACTCTTTTTGCATCACAACCACCTATTGCATTTTAGAGTCTACTTGTTTAAAAATAATTTACATGAAAAGTGTATCATAATTAAACTATATAACATATATTGATATATATATATATATATATATCAATATATGTTATAGTGTTTCAAAGACAAGAAACAAAAAAGAGAAAGAAACCGGAAGGAAAAAAGCGTTTTGCTCCACAGACACATACTATTGGCACTGGTTAAAAGGAAGGTCAATAAGCAAGAAGTGCTCACACTTTGACTATGCTCAAGCAACCTTCCTTCAGCATGGTCATGTCATGCCCTCAAATTTGAAACCATTAGATTTGTGATGTCACATCCACAAATCCGGTCCCAATTTATTCTGCTTCTTTATGATGAGAAACCTCTTCAAGTTAGTGTCATACTGGAATTACCCCGTACAGATTAAATCTAAAATATTTACAATTACATACAAATCACATGTATCAATTATGCTCATAAACATTACCAATAATCAAACTCAAAACTTTTAGGTTTATGGGTTGCTCCGGAATTAACTCCATGCTGCTAAGGTACCTGGGTGAGTAAACAAAAATGAGTCGAATCATTAATAAACTTTTAAATAAAAAATTTGAGAACAGCACACCCTCAAATTATAAATTAGTAGATTTGGTCACATCACCCCCTCAAATTTCAACCCAAATGGAGTCAAATTTTGCCAAAAACTTCAAACCATCACATCCTCACATTAAGATCAGTAGATGGGCCACGTGACTCCATATGCGAATGGCGTGATGTGGCTAGAGGAACATCACGCTCAAGGAATAAGAGATCAGTAGACATAGCCATATCACACCCTCTGCCCCACGTGGTCTTGCTTTTTGCTTTATTGTTGGATGGGGTAGAACAAGGTTAAGACTCTATTTGGTAGCATACAAACTATGAAAAGAGAGTCATTTTGTGTGGATAAACAAGACTGAGCCAGTAGCATTTCGCCAGCTCATTATTAATTGAACACCCTCAAATTAGAGTTCAGTAGGTTTAGTCACATCACACCCTCAAATATGATCCCAAACAGAGTCATGCATCTTTTGTCAAAATTTCAGACCCTTCTCACCCTCAAGTTAACAGACGATGTGGCTAAATTTACCTGATCTCTAGTTTGAGTGTGATGGCCTCAAATTTGAAGGCTTGAGCACACCTTCAAATTTGTCTCAATAAGATGAAAGAAATTCAATAGTACGCCTGTACTCCCCTTTTTCGAGTACATCTTTGCTTGTGATTATGTATATTCAAATATATTAAAATATTCTAAGACCCTCCTAAGTTTGGATATTCCAACATCGTACTATTGTTCTACGGAATATTTCGCCCTCTTTCTTTTTATATCTAGACCGCACTACTTAGAGATCATGATGACAATAATTAAGCAAATAACATATAAACGTTCCTTAAAAGATCAAAAAGCACAAACTCAGAGGGGACCGGACTCAGATTAATTAGGAAGCAAGAAACCTCCGACAAATGATTATTATAAGGCGTAGTAGTCACAGGGTTGGCCGTCGCCATCTTCGGAAGAGGTTAGTTCAAATTAACAGTATTCTCTTCTCTTCCTGCAACTTCTTTGTGCACTATCTTTGTTAATAGGCTGATGATCCAAACTCTGAAGGAGTTTCACCTAAATGCATGTTATGGCTTCCTTGAAACTTTTGGTTACTAGAATTCAGATTCTTCCACTTTCTCTTTCCAGTTCCTTAGTGAGTGTTTCCTTTTCTTTGTCAACTAGCTGCTCTTTGAAGAAAGCTATCTTCAGTACTGTCTAGTACTGCTAATGTCTCTCTTGTTCAACTATTTTCCTAACCACACTATTTATATAAAGCTGTCTATACATATATTTTTTCTCATTCCTCCATTCTTCCCGAGAGGCAAACACATTCTCATTTTCATCCTACTCATGATTTACAGACTTCTACAGTAATATGCTTCAGTACATGCATGTACATACATATACATACCCAATATATATACGTATATACACATGCAAGTTGTATTCCTATGGATTTTTGTGTGCGTGTATGGGTCGGTGTGTGATTGGCCCGTGGAGTTGACTGCTACTCTGTTAGTAGCTGGAGGTGTTAGGCAGGGCTTTTTTTTTTTTTTTGTTTGAAAATATTATACATAAATTAATTTCTCAATTCATTTTCTCACTCACAACACACAAGTGAATGAGTCTCAAGTGCATTTATTAATATAGGTCACACTACATTGTATCTTGTGGTTAAAAAAATGAATTGTTAGGATAAATTTTGTTGGGCCTTTCTAATGAGCCGTTGCTCCTGTGGGTGAGATTCGAATTTCCTTGTTCAATGTTTGGGTTCGAATCCTCATAACCGCTTGTTGAATCTACCTTTCAGTGCCTAGAGTACGTTAAAAAAATTAGTATTCCAACATAGTTGAGATAAAATTTAATACAGATGGTTGCGAGATTTTAAGGAGCAATGCTTTCTTAAAAATATATTGAGTAATCTATTTACATATCTATTTTTAGCAAATAAATAAATCGTTGGCCTTTGCTGACACTAATAATATTTGCGGTTTGGGCTTTCATCATTGTTTGATTTCCTGCAAACATGACGTCAAGATAATCATCGGTAATAATGCCTTGATTTCTTACGAGAATATATTTGTAAAGAAAAATTGTAACTAGAATATTTAAATTGCAGAAAATTTTGGTTTTATCTTTGCAAGACTAAGCTTCTATTTGTTAAAATTTGATTACTAATGTTTAGTCTAATTATACTATGAATCAATGGACAAGGGATAAATATTTAGTGGCACGGTAATACTAATTACTACCACTCAAATTTAAACTTAAGCTTACATTAAAGTCTACATCCATCAAAATACACAAATTGTAAAAATCATAACATAATTAATACTTAAAAATAAGGTACTACCTTTCCCACTGTAAGTTTTTCTTTCCATATATGGCCTTATGAACCTTATTTAGTAGTTTTTCAATTGACAGCAACAAAATTTGAAGGCTAATCCCACTCCCTATTAGAGACTATAACCAATTTGGCCTTAGGCTCTTTGGCTATGCAGGTTTAATCGGGACACTAAATAGCAACAAATAACCCCCCCCCCCCCCCCCCCCCCCCCCCCCCCCCCCCCCCCCCCCCCCCCCCCCCCCCCCCCCCCCCCACCCCCCCCCCCCCCCCCCCCACACAACAACCCCCCCCCCCCCCCCCCCCCCCCCCCACACCAAAAAAAAAAAAAAAAAAAAAAAAAATAAAAATAAAAAAAAAAACATAAGCATATTAACAGAATTGCATTTGCACGCACTTCGATAAACCCTTAATTATATTCCAAAAATCTTGGAAAATCACAATTTTTAGTTTCAAAGTGTAATCCATATTTTTTTTATCTATAATTCTTGCAAGGTCAAGAGCATCCCATGTTGTATACTTCTCATTTATTGCATTGCTGATTGGCCTAATTCAAGTGAAGTAACAAAATAGATGTGATTCTCCATTTGAAACGCATGTTACAACTATGGCAATTTCCTTGGTGGCACTATGCTTTTACGGCTTGGCAGTAGTAATGAAAGAGCAATTGCAAACTACATATAAAAACTACTCTCGAATACTCAACAAGACTATTTCCGTATTCGGAGTTCTTTCTCCAGTTTCACTTCTTTCAGTTTTAGTCCCAAATTGGCTCATTTCGCTCGTATTCAGCGTATGTGCTGTTTTCTCAATAATAGTGGTAGCAAGGAAATTGTTGCATCTCACAAGGCAATGGATCTATCAAAGAACTTCAAATGCAATTGTTCAAGTGCTCAACATGTTCACAAGGTTCAGGGGACCCAAATTCGTGGGGCAGCCAGGTCTCAATGTTTAGTTCTCTATGGCAACTAGATTAGCACACATTTTGGCAGAAGCTTACTACCTTGCATTTTGGTGTGCCTCAGCAATAATACAGATAGTAGGCATGTTTTGGCAACAGCGCTCTAAATTTGCTTGTTTTGGCAATGAACCATTTGATTCGCCTAGAACAAAGAAGGATTGGATATATGTATGCTACTCTGTTTCTATGGCTTTTTGTGTTCTTCATTTTTTTAAAGTTCTAATTGTGCATATATTGAGATGACTAATGCTATACAAACATAAAATTTATACAAAATTTTCATACAGAATGATGTGTCTAAATGAAAGCTTTTCAGTTTTTAACAAAACACCCATCATAATAATATTTAATTACAAAACTATCATTGTTACCGCATTTTAGTGCAAGATTTTGTACAAAAATTCTGTCAAAATAGCATTTTCCTATTGAGATATAAGTGTTGAAAAGCAATTTTTTAGAGTCTTGTTGAAAACTCCCTTCCTCTATTGATGAATGCATGTCATTTTGAAAACATCTCATGCGGTAATTAAAAGCACAAAATCTTGGAACATTCTTTGCAGCTAGTGCAGATTGAGGAAAGTGAGCCTAAAACCGTCATAGACATGGTTCTTTTGAGCAAAAATGATTGTGCAAGGAACATGAAGATGTGATTGACAATGTGGCTCGCAAGGTTAAAGTGCTATCAAATTAGGTCATGTTGCAAAGTACAATCTACCCAATCACCGAGAGAGAGAGAGAGAGGAGCACAACCTAGTAGAAATTTGCTATCCTCTACATTTTTTATGACTTCCATGGAAACAAGATAATCCATTCTTTTTTCCAATCGATAGGAGAATTATATTATGAGAAATACATGAAATTGGACACTAGCTATCTTTTCAAGAAAGTTCTACAGTTTTACAACAAACCCAACAATTAATATGAATCACAATATAAATTCGACCACTAGAGTCGAACTTAAGATTTCGACAACCGAAATACTGAAATAATCAATCGAATGCCAAACCACATGAGTATCAACGAAAAAGGATTAGTCATTTAACGTATAGGAAGTGGTGTTTTTTTGAATTTACCAGTTTTTTTTTTATTCAAAATTTACTAGTTTTTTCCGTATACTTTAACACTTACAAAACTTTCATGGTCCTAGTATCAGACAGTTGCAAACCCAATATCCTTGAAGCTGGGGGCTCATCCCATATCGGATAAGCATTTGGGTGTGTTGTGTGTGTAAAACCCGTCACTAACTTTCCCGTTTTAACGGTTGTTTAGTGGCTGTGGTTCTGGTAAAAGAAATGAAACCAAGGCTAAGTAGCCTTCTCTCCAGCTGCAGCTGGTGGATTCCTCTAGGGGGTTCGGGCTTCGACTCATGTCTGCGTTCGACGTTTGCGTTGGGCTCAGGGCTCGTTCCACATCGAATGAGCCTTCGGCTGTGTTGTGTGTGTAAAGCTCGTCCCTAACCTTCCCGTTTTATCGGGTTATTTAGTGGTTGTGGTTCTAATAAAAAAAATATCCTTGAAAATAAGTGGTGGGCCTAGGCCCGGTGTAGAGCCCTGGATGGTCCAGTCCTAATGACGTGGGCCACCGCCAGGTCTTGTAAAAGCATGGGCCTGACTATTGTTACACGATTTTTGTTTTTTTTTTTTTTTTGTGGTCTTGTTAGGGAAGATTAGCAGATGCAGAAAACCAGAATCACCCACCAGACATCCCAAGGGTGGGTAAAAATAATCGAATGAATGTAAAAAATATTTCTTCTGTAGTCTCTCAATTACTTAACTGAATGTTAAAAAAAATACATAATTTTTCATAAAAATTTTATACGAAATTGAAGTTATTATCAATCTAACCTTAACAGCCTTGGAAAAAGAAAAGGCATGAAAGGAGAGAAAAAATCACTATTTACTATTCCTTTTATGTTTGATTTAAATTTCAAATCAATCTTTTTTTTTTTTTTCTCCACTTTCCTTTCTTCTTTTTTGCAAAATTAAACAAGAAATGAAAACCTTTTTTTTTTTTTTTTCCTCTTTTCCTTCTCTTTCCTCAAGTTCTAAACAGGGTGTGTAGGACCTCATAAACTTAGAGTAGGCTCTTGTTGTTACTCAAATCACACTGAGACATCGTTGGTCAGGTCTTAAGGAATGCGACAAACTAACGCAACTTATAACAATTTCAATTGCAACATTATTTTGAATAAAATTTTTGATTTGTACCATTTTCCAAATTCAATTCGCATATGACTTTGTCCATATTATGTCTGAGTCCCATATTTTTAAGCAAAATAAGACAGGCGCCTTAATTAAGATAAAAAAGCAAGTAACATGCAACCATCGATGATGATGAGTATAGTCACAGAGTTGTTCGTCGCCGTCCTCGAAAGAGGTTAGTTCAAATTACCACTTAAGCTTAATTATCTTCCTTATTCTGTGTTGTTAATAATAGTTAACCTGATCGATGATTCGAACTCTGAAGTTTCACCTGCATATCAAAGAACCCCAGAATTGGCCGTGATAATAGCCTGTGACGGATGGACATGGGGCGTGTGGCCTCCCCTAAGTTTTTAAAAGTTTCACTAACCTGCTGTATATTTTGAGTATTTAAGACAACAAATGATACTTTGACCCGCTCCAAAATTAAAAAAAAAAAGAATCACCTTGCCCCTTCAAAGCTTAGAAAAAATTTCTAATGTCCTACATATTTCTAAGTATATGTGATAAAAAAAAAAATAGTACACTAACCCCACTAAAATACAATTAAGTTTATCTTGTACCCTTTCTCAAGTTTTTTGAGCTTTATTTTTACTCATTTCAACATTTGTTCTTTATTGAAAAACTTAAATTTGAGTTGTCCGTACTATTAAAAAAAAATTTTACATCGGCCCCCTAGGTAAAATTCCTTGGTCCACCATTAAAAAATCATATAATTTCAAAGCACAAAATTATATAAAAAGAATGTATCTAAAATAAATTTTTTAAAGAAGAATTTGTGAGCGCTTGCAAATTGGAGGAAGAACAAGCCTGCCTTTATTCCAGCTTGATTGCTGATTTTAATCTAATTTTATGGGGTGTAAGAACCTTATTTAGCATTTTTTTGTTGTTGTTGATGACAACAAAATTTGAAGACCAATGCACTGACTATAATGTAGGGGTGGTCACGGTTTGATGACCCGCTTAAGCTCGCCTATCATTTATAGGGTTTGAGAATTCTTTTAGGCCCGATTATTTTAATGGACGAGCCTAGAAATTATCATTAAAGCCCATCTTGAAGTACGAATAAAATAATATTTTTTTATATTTTAATATATTTATGTATGTAGATTTTGTATTATTTAACCTTATTTTTGAAGCTTGAAAAATATAATTTTTATTTTGGGTGAGTTTGGAATATAGTTTTAGGCTTGATGATAAAAAAATTTTAATATAAGCTTGGTCTAAACCTAGACTGGCCCGACTTATATGGATGGCAATTTGACCAGAGAAAGTGGGTCCCCACCTCGCTCCGCCCGTCCCTAATAGGAAGGGTTTGGGAGTTTAATAAAAAAGTTAGAAACAGATTATGAGAGAAAGAACAAAGCCCACCCGCCTCGCCCTGACTATGTACGAAAATGATTATAATACCCTTGTTAGATTAAAAATTACATAAATACCATTTAATATAAATACAAAGTTTATATAACAAAGCATTTTCTATCTCTTATTACGTAAAGTTACTATTATTTTTTAAAAATATATGGGGAGTAAGGAAATATTATATATGTGCAAACCGAAAAATAATAAATATGAGGGTTAACTTGACCCGATCTGATTTTAAAATAAACGGAGAATGAGAGTTCAACCCGTAACGGGAATGAGACGGGTGTGGGGGAGGTTTTTCCTATTAAGATTAGGGTAGAGTTTAGGCAAACTCATTCTATAACGGACCGGTTGTCATCCCTAGCCACCCCTATTATAAGGTGATTGTTTCGTTGCTCTTATTTTGCTTTATTTGGGTCACCAATTTTAGTCATTTAACTTTCTTCAATTCTTGCAAAGGGCAAGCGAATCGTGTATATGCTTCTTTGTTATGGAAATTCTAATTAGCTTCAATTGAAATATAATGATAGAGATGATTCTCCATTTAAAACACATTCTGCAACTATGGCAGTTTTAGTAATTTTAATATGCATTTATGGCATGACATGACAGAAGTGAAAGGGCAAGTGCAAACTACACATAGAAACTTATCTTGGATCATCAACAAGACTATTCCCATGTTGGAAATTCTTTTTCCAGTTTCACTTATTTCAATTTTTGTCCCGAGATTGGCTCAGCTTACTCCTGTTCATTGGACTGACTCTTCTCAATTATAGTAGTGACACGCCAATTGCTGAATTTTGTCAGCCAATGGATTTATCAAAAAACTGTTCAAGTGCTCAATAGTTTGAAAAGGTTCAGGGGACTAGAATGGTGGAGCAGCCAAGTACCAATGCGTAGTCCTTTGCTTCTATAGAGGATTTGCCAAAAAATATAAAAGGATTGTATACGAGTTAACATGTGTGTAACTCTACATCCATGGTTTTTTGTTCCGTATGCAGGCAATTTCTAATTATGCTCGTTTGTGATGCGTATGTACTCACACAATCTTGTAAGATAGAATAGAACTGTGGAATAATAATATTGTCAGTTTCGATTGAAGACCTCTCTTTCTCCATTTATGAGTGAATGTCGTTTTGAAAAACGAACTCCAAAATGATTACTAAAAGCATGGAAATTTTCAGAACATTCTTCGCAGCTAATGGGAATTGAGGAATGTGCACATCAAAATGCAAAACTTGATCACTAAAACTGCATTGAATCAAGAATTTGGTAACGAAAAATAAAAAAGGTGAAAAAAGAAAACAAAAATATTTTTTTATTTATTTTTTTGATTTTTGCTTTTTTCTAAATTCCAAACAAAATATAAAAGTGTGCTAAAATGAAAAATTTACTCCCAACTCTAAACCGTAAGCCTAGCTCATGCGCTGTTAGTTCCTACTCACAATTTTTAGTTTCAAAGGTAATCCACTTTTTTTAATCTTTAATTCTTGCAAGGACAAGAGCATCTCATGCTAGATACTTTTTCCCCTATTGCACTGTTGATTGGCCTCATTCAAGTAAAAAGCAATTACAAAACAGGCCGACTTATCACTATTTGGGACCTAAGGGAAAAATTTGGATGAGGCATTTTATATTTTTAATATTATTGTTAAATTTTTATTTAAAATATTTTTTATTGCTTTATGAGATGCAAATTTATTAATTATATCTTTATATTTAACTTTTGTTAATATGTACTTCTTAAAAATATAATGATAAACACAAGATATTAAATAACAAATAACAAAGGTAAAATGTTAATTTTGAAGAGCGTCAAATACAAAGAAAAGTACTATTGTACTGAAAGAGGATAAGTCAGTAGTGGAAAAAAAAAAAAATTCTGTGACAGGAGTGAATAGAAGTCATATAAAGCTACCAGGGAAAAAGAATAAAACAATACAAGTCTTATAATAGGTTACAATTTCACGGTTTGACGGAAAAAGCGTACATAACCGAAAAAATTATTGGAATGGGCAGTCATACAAATTCTCTCCCATCAATAATACTCACAAGATTAAAAAATAAAAGTCAAAAAAAATATAAGAGAAAAACCAAACAAAAAAATGAATTACATAAAACAATAAAAAATATTACCTCAATAAGCAGTTTAATGATGAGTTAGGTGAGAGTGACAAGATTTGATAATTTTTTGTTTCAGTGTGCATGAGAAAGAGTTTTCTAAGTTTAGGATTTGAACTTCTTTTGAGAGTTTGAACTTCTTTACTGTTTAGAGAGAAAAAAAGTTGTTCAAGATTAAAACTCTTGACATACCTTATCTTGAAAAAAGTAATAATCAGACACGTGTTTATTTTTTTATTAAATTAGTTTTGAAGTTAATTTGTTTTGCTAGGTAGCTTTTAAACTTATTTGTGTATTTTACTTTAGGCCCTTTTTTCTCCCTCATCTAGATTTAGAGCCTTTTACAAAGGCAAAATTATAAACACTAATTCTAGAATATACATAATATAAAGTGTTTAAATTTGGGGGCTTTAGGTAATTACCTTAATCGCCTAATGGATAAGCCAGCCTGAGTGTAAACTATCACAGAAACTTCTCTCGAACCATCAACCAGGCCATTCTCATATTCGGAATTCCTTCTCTAGTTTTACTTCTCTAAGTCTTCGTTCCAAATCGGCTTAACTCACTCGTATAAATCGTATGTGCCATTTTCTCAATAATAGCAGTGGCACGAAAATTATTCTCTCACAAGGCAATGGGTTTATCAAAGAACTTCAAATGCAATTGTTCTAAATGCTCAACATGTTCACAAGGTTCTGGGGACCCCAGCGGGGTCTCGATGCGTAGTTCTTATGGCAACTAGATTCGCACACATTTTGGCAGAAGACTACTGCCTTGTATTTTTTGTGTGCCTCAGAATAATGCATATAGTATGCAAGTTTTCGCAACAGCGCTCTAAATTTGCTTATTTTGGCAATGAACCATTGAATTTGCCTAGAACAAAGAAGGATTGCGTATGAGTTATTAGGTATATATGTTACTCTTTTTCGATGGCTTTTTTGTAATTCCTTATCCCTAAAAGTTCTAATTATGATTTTGAGTGCCCACTTTAGGTAGTCTTGTAGGTACAACCAAGCTCGCTTACACTCAGATGCTAGTTTGATAACTTACAACTTGAGTGAAAAAATTTCCTCCACAATAACTATTGTTAAGATTAAACACTACAACATGGGATTATTCGGCACTACATGGAGGGCAAATGATCATAACCAAAAAAGTACCCTATGGACATCGATGTTATCTACCTACTTGATTTTTTTCCCGTTATTCCACCTTGTATGACTACGTTTGTTTGGTTCATTTTAGAGATTATGTGTGAACTTAATTGAACTTCAATCACCAAAATTCTAAAATTAAGGACCCAATTAGTATGTGTGAATTTTAACTTCAACCCATTTTTTAATGGGTTTTTTTTGGTAGTCCTTCTCTTATTAACAATTTTTTTTAACTCTCTGCAAAAAAAAAAAAAAAAATTTTTTTGAACTTTCAACCTCTAAAACTAAAGGCCCAACACGAGGACCCCGGAGTCTCTCTTGCTCACCTACCACCCGAGTGCCGACAGATTAGGTTGCAATACTCCTTAAAAATAAGGTCAACATCAGGGACTCAAATTTGTTTGAAGTCCAACACCAACATGTATGGCAAAGAAATAAGGTGAACATCAGGGACTCAAATTTCTCTGAAGTCCAACACCAACATGTATGGCAAAAAAAAAAAAAAAAAACCACCAACATGTATGGCAACGAAGAGCCACGTTAGAGAACTTCCCGTAAAGAACTTTGGTCACTAGTATTTTCGTCATTGGGGTCCCATTTACTCAAATGGGACATTTTGAAATTTGAGGTATAGGAAAAAGAACATTTTGATATAGTTTTTAAGAGCTAAGGTGGGGCAAAATGGGCATTTTGATTTTAAATTTGAGGTAGGGGAAACTCTAAAGAACTTTGGTTATTTGTACTAGGATTATTCAAAAATTCATCCAAACCGCCAACTTAACCGACCCTGCCCGATCTATTGACATTTGGTTGGTTTTACTAATTAATTTGGGTGGGTAACAGGTGATGTTTGTAAAATTCAAATTTTTTCAATTCGGGTGTCAGACCTTTATTACTCTCACCCGCTAAAACTTACCCAAACCATTATGTACTTAATAATATATTTCTATTTCTTATAAACCTGTCGATTCCCAATAACTGTGAACGGTTCAACGGTTTATCGGTTGGATCAGCAGTTCAAATGAGTTTGCATAGTTTTTTTTATAAAATGGTTTTAGAGGTCAATTTGGACCATTGATTGGACTGATTTCCAGTTCATATATCCGATTGAACCAGCCAGTCCAATCCAATTTTCAAAATATTGGTGCATGAAACATGAAGATGTGATAGAAAATATGTTGGAAGGTTAAAGTGCTACCAAATTAGGTCATGTAATAATGAAAAGGCTAATTGTGGTCAAATTTAACTACGATCATTAAAGAATGGTTGACATTGCAGCTTAATTAAAAGTATACAACCAGCTAGGGTAGCCCAGTTAGCCAGAGTTTTTGGCCTCCCTTTTGAAGGTCAAAAGTTCGAACTCTCCCTCCCCTAAATTCCCTTCCCAGGCTTCAGGCCTCTTTATAATCTTTCCGATGAACCAAAACAAAAAAAAAGTATATAGTTTTACAACAAACCCAACAATCAAATATAAATCACAATATATTTCACCGGCCATTAGGGGGTTCGGATGCCACTGTACGACATGAGTATCGGCAAAAAAATATTAGACATTTAACGGTATAGAAAGTGGTTTTTATTTTATTTGATATTCCTTTCGTTCAAAATTTGCTAGTTTTTCCGAATATGTTGACGCTTACCAAACAGTTATGACCCGAGTATCAGACAGTTGCAAACCTAATATCCTTGAAAAAAGTGATGGGCCTAGGCCTGGTGTAGAGCCTTCGATGGTCTGAGGCTAATTATATGGGCCATTGGTCTGGTCCTGAAAAGCCATGGGCCTGACTTTTGTTACAGAATTTTAGAAATAATGAATAAATAAGTGTAGGAATATTATCCATTTGTCTTTTTCTTATATTTATTTTCTATAATAACTAAATATGAAAAATAAATTTGTTAACAATTTTGTTTCGTAGTCCATGCATTGATTAAAAAGGATTAACAAAAAAAAGAAAGAAATCTACGTAACCGACACGAAATTTTTGACAGAAGCATGTTCTTCACCATTATATATAGAGACTTCATTTCGCAAGAGGGGTGAAAAATATTCTTGTTTTGGGACTTAAATTGTAATTATTTCTTTTTTTTTTCTTCAGCTTAAATGTGGTTGTTAAGTTAAAAAAAAGAGAAAGAACTATATCACATCCCCCATTGATTAGTTATTCCATAAACAAATTCTCAGAAGTATGATAGTATTAATTACAATCATTAAGATTTAAATATTATAACATAAGACTCACTGCTACATGGAAGGCAAAAGATAATAGCGAAAATACTACCCTACATACTTATTTTATTTTTTCATTATTCAATCTCGTATGACTACATTTAGGCCTGTTTTAAAGATTATGTGACTTTAATTAAACATCAACCTCGAAAATTCTAAAATTAAGGACCCAATTAATATGTGTGAATTTAAACTTCAACCTCTAAAACTAAAGGCCCAACCTAACTCACACAAAATGCGAACAAGTGTGAATGTGGGTGCATGAGAGCGTCTTTTATTAAAAAGATTGAAAATAAAAGCGTTTTAAGAGCTTCTATATTAATAACTTTTTTATTTTTAGTTTTAATATTTTTTATCATTAAATATGTGTTTCAGTTTTTTTTTTTAATTATTTGGAAGAGAGTTTACCTCCCTAAAAGAATAAAAGTAACGGAATAACACACAAAATTAAAACTGCTGTAATGGCTGTCTTCTCTCTCTTGCTGAGTAGAGGTTCGATTCCCCATTAGGCCATCTGTTCAAATTTTATACAAGTCATGTGACTCAGGTGCAATGTTGCGGTAGTCTTGCAGTTGATGGACTGGTAGGAATATGATTTGGTGCAGTATTGTGCAGGTAGAGATCATCGGCTGCGGAAAAATGTTAAGGATAGTTTTTATTTTAAAAATTTATGAAACAAAATTACATGAGTTCATCCATAAATTAGACTAAAACTATTTTAAAACTTGTTTAAAATTTCAACAAAATATTTTTTCTAACATTAATCAACAAATCGACAATTACTTTAAAATATCCTATAAGAATTTTCAAGTGTAATGGTTATCTATCCAAAATATAAATTAAGCCTCCAACAGAAAAACATAAAATAAATATCATACAGTCTTATTTTAAGTAAGGAAGTAACCCAAAAGTTAAAACAAAATGTGGGTCAAAATAAGATATAAAGACTCAACTGCTACATCTCTTGGGCCACTAATCTTATTTGCCCAGAGATTCACCTACAACTGTGGTGGAGTGAGCATACCACAGTCCAGTAGGACGTTATGCTACAAATTTAATAAACATGAGGTAACATGTGCAAGTATACAGAAAAAAATGCACGGGAGTATAGAAAATACAATCTTAAACCTAAATATCAACTCGATTCACAATACTATGAACCAAGCACATAAATGAATTGAATAACTAGTCAATGCTAAATAAGATTCAAATTATATACCTAATATTTACTGCATTTACATAAATATCACAATAGAATAATAGAGTAAATAAGATACACCCAACTTGATGCCAAATAATATGATACAAACACACACATTAATCAACTAAATGAAGATCAAACACACACAACATCAAGCCACAAACAATTCAGTTATCACCAACAACAAAATTAAATTGACTCTATAATACCAAAACTGAAATGATAAATACATAAAGAAATAAATAAAAATATTCGGACTCATCCAAGTTTAACGCAATGCAAGTGCATGTATGCAACCGGCCGTACTGAATAGGGGATACAATTTCACATGTAACCTCTTCTGTTTTTTATGGGATATAACTCAAAGAACGCGTGTTTCTCAGTAATTCCACTCTTTATAGGCCGCACGCAAAGAACGCGTGTATCCCGCCAAATTAGGCACCACGCCTTTATTCTAATACAAATTCTAGGGCTAAAACTTCAAACTCATGCCCGATCATGCCCAACAATCAATAGACTTTAACTCAAGCCTCAACCAAGATAAATAGCATACGGAGGGAAAACCAATAATATGCAAGTCATCAATAATCATTCAAGATTTAAAATCAACATATAATTATTACAAAGCCTAAATTAGGCATTTAACAATATGCAATCAACATGAACTATGTCAAAACAAGTAAACATCTCACTGTTAATCACCATTTTCATTCAAATAATATTACATTGTTATAATATTAATTCTAGATACATTCTAGGCACAAAGTAATATCTCAAGCATACTCAAATTTTATTTAAATCACGAAACCCAATATGTCAACTTGTTTGTTTTATTCGAATAATTTATATAAATTATCATGTGCCTTTAATATCAATTCTAAACACACCCTAACAATAAAAATATTCCAAATATTATATATATCAAACATGATATTTAAAGTTTTTAAGTTTTTCTCAATTTCATCATGTAATAATTTTTACTTTTAACTAAACAACTCAAATAATTAGAGAATTATCAAATTAAATATCACAACAAGCCAAATATATTTTTAATTTTATCAAATCAACCAAAAATTATAAATAACAATATTTCAAGTTTATGTAAAACTCTAAAATTATTCAAGTGTTCTAGAAATATGATTTCTATCATGGATTTATGAACAACTCAAGCATATTAATCAAATAGTAAAAACTCTAAGCGAAAACTCCCTATCTTTTAAAGATTGAACATATGATAAGGACTTTCTCGTTGAGACCACAAACAAAAACTACTACAACATAAACCTCAAAGAGTAAAATAAATAATCTTAAAATAGCAATATTAAAAATTACTCGCAAGAAATGAAAATGGAGGAAGAAAGGAAAAAGAAAAAGAGGGAGGGAAGTGGGTAGGCTCGGAGTGTTTGCGTGAAAGCGAGAGGGATATAGATATTGTGTTTTAAAACATTTTAGGGTAATTGTAAAAGAAACCTTAAAGTTCTATGTAATTTCAAAATAACACCCAGGCCTTTTTGACTTGGTGACGTAATGCCACAGTAAGGCACGGATAAGATAAAGACCTTTTGAGATTGACTCTCCTTTGATAAGGTTTAAAAGTTAAATTTTTTTTAAATTTGTTAGTAAAATAGTTAAATTTTTTTAATTTTAATTTAGATAAAAATAAAAAAAAATTAAAAAAATTTAAAAAGTCATATTTTTTTTATTTTTTTTACTTATAAACTTAAAAAAAGTCAATGGCTTAGCCAGGGTGACACCAAGGCGTATGAAAGATCTATGTTCTTCGTGTTTATAACACACAACTGTGTTACTTTAGTTAGGTGAGAGTCTTGTCAAAAAACATAGACATTTCATACACCTTCGTATCGTTTATAAACTTCAAAGGATACAGACCCCGACTCTGGTCTTTGAAGAACATAAACAACAAACACCAACCAGCTGTATGTTATTTTCCTTCTTGAGGTGGTTCTTACAGTCGAAGCAATCAAATTAAGCAAACCTCCGACAGATGATGATAATGCGTGGTCGAAGAGTGGTTCGTCGTCGCAGTATTGTTCCTAAGAGGTTAGTGTTAGATTATTCTTGATTGAGCCCACATTATTTGTGGGTGTTTTCTAAACACGGGTTGGACCCAAGTCTGGATGAGACAAACATGGTAAGCCCAATAAGGTTGTGATCTATTATACATGGGCTAGTGTGCATCTATTATCAATGTGGGTTGACGGTAATTAGTGTGGGCCTAATTAGCCAATTGAGCCTTTTATGGAAGGGCCCAATGTGGCTAGGGTTTCCTATATATATAGAGGTTAGGTCCCCTCTCTTCCCACAATCATCAGACAGTTTTCCATAAAAATTACGTCATACAATAGTGGGTACAGAGAGGAAGACCAGCCTCCAAGAAGCCTTGTTCGAGATTAATCGCCGCTCCAAAGAAATTCGTGAAACCATGGAGCAAACAGGTAAGTTTCCGCATTCAGTTTTGTTTCCTGTTAAGTTCCTATATTCGCATATAATCTAAGTCAATATTATGATATGTTTTGAAGTTTACATGTGGTATCAGAGCCTAATATATGTGGATTAGGGACTTATTGTGTGATTTGAACTTGTTAAACTCGATTATGAGTTGTTAAACCCGAATCTTGCATGATTTAATCCGAACAATAGATGACTTCTTTTCAGAAAATTAATAAGGGGTTTTTGTTCCTCTCTGAACAACGAACGTTTTGATATAAAGATCGTAACCTAACTCTATTCGTAGAGAAAGTTATGATTTTTTAAAGTTTTGGGTAAAAAACTTGAAATTTCTTGTAAAATTATTGAATATGATATTTTTCATGCATATCCTTGTGATATATTACATATTCTTGTTACTGTATGGCATACTGTATGGCATATGAATCTGTTAGTATAAGTTTTGTACAAGAAAAATTGAGTTTTGAAACCCTAGCCGCCATGGCCAAATCTAGGATTCTTGAAAACCCTAAAATCATGCGTTTTTGATGAAGACCGAAGAAGAAGAGAAGCAAGATTGATCAACAGAAAAAAAACAGAGCAAGAGAAGCTCTGTTCTGGTTTATTCAGGAACAAAGAGAAACTTACAGAAACTGATCTTACACTACTCTTCCAATCAATTCCCCCCCACTCAACTTGTTAATTGGCTTTTATAAGCACCAAGCCACTGACACTCCTGCTAACTGCCAAACTAACTAACTAACAGCTTAACAAACTAGCTAACTAATTTGTAACAAACTAGCTAACTAATCTGCTTTACACGTGATTATTGGTTACTAGGAATACCCTTCATCTCCAATACAGCCCTTATCATTCCAACCCCCATAAGGACAATGCTTGACCTCAAGGATGGAAATCAGGAAATTGTTGCTGCAACTTATAGTAGTCCTCCCAAGTCGCATCCTCAGGTATAGAATGGGACCATTGAATCAAGAATTGCGTGCTGGCATGATTATTCTTCTTGACCATGCGCCTAGCTAGGATGGCCACAGGTTCTATTCTGATTTGCCCATCCTGATCAGCATAAGGCAAGTGGGGCTGAACTGGGCTATGATTTCCCAATTTCCTCTTAAGTTGAGAGACATGGAACACCGGATGAACCTTCGACTCCGCTGGTAGTGCTAATTTGTACGCGACCTTGCCAATGCGTTGCAGAATTTGATAAGGTCCAAAGAACTTAGGAGCAAGCTTGGCGTCTCTACGGAGAGATAAAGAACTTTGTCGAAAAGGTTGTAGTCGTAAGAACACCCAATCCCCTACCTCAAACTCCCTTTCCGTCCTGTGTTTATCTGCCAATTGTTTCATCCGCTACTGAGCTTGCTGTAAGTGTTCCTTGAGGAGGTGGAGCACTACTGTTCGGTCTTTCAAAATGTTGTCAGCTGCAGCTGCATTAGTGGAACCTGGAATATACTGAAGCAAAGTAGGAGGCTCTTGCCCATATACTGCTTCATATGGAGTAATACCAGTAGAAACATGATACGTCGTATTATACCACCACTTAGCCAATGATAACCATTTTTCCCATTCTCTTGGTCTGTCACTAGTTAGGCAGCGTAGATAGTTCTCAAGGCACCTGTTGATGACCTCGGTTTGACCATCGGTTTGAGGATGGTATGAGGAGCTCATACAGAGCTTAGTTCCCTGTAGCCTGAACAACTCCTTCCAGAAAAGGCTTGTAAATATAGGGTCCCTGTCACTCACCATAGTTGCTGGCATTCCATGCAACTTGAAAATAGTATCAAAGAAAACCTGTGCCACCATTGTAGCTGTGTATGGGTGGGACAAACTCAAAAAATGGGCATATTTAGAGAGTCGATCCACCACCACCATAATAGTGGTTTTGTGATTTGACAAGGGAAGGCCTTCAATGAAGTCAAGAGACACATCTGTCCAAATTCGAGTGGGCACTGGCAGTGGTTGCAATAAGCCAGGGGAGGCAATGTTTTCAGATTGGTTGCGCTGGCAGACATCACACTCCGCAACCGACTGAGCTACAGCAGCTTTCATACCTCTCCAATAGAAGGACTGTTTAAGCCTTCTGTAAGACCTCTCTTTCCCTGAATGCCCCCCGGAAGGTGTAGAATGAAATTCCCTAATTAACAATTTTCTCAACCTCTCATCCTCTCCCACCACCAACCTGCCCTTATAATACAGGAGCTGGTTATGCCACTGATAGTCTGAATAAGCAGCAGGATCTCCTTGCAAGTCCTGGATTATACCTTGTAATTTAGGATCATTAACCCAACTATCTTTCAATTGTTGAATGCCTTCGAATCTAACTGTAGAAATGGCCTTAATTTCCCCATGATCCAATTCCACCCTTGACAAAGCATCAGCCACCTTATTGTCCTTTCCCGCTTTATACAAGATTTCATAGTCAAACCCTAGAAGCTTAGCAAGCCATTTTTGTTGCATGAGGGTAGTGACTCTTTGCTCAAGCAGGTATTTCAAACTATAGTGATCAGTCTTAACCTGAAAATGCCTTCCCAGCAAATAATGTCTCCATTTTCCCACAGCTTTTACCAAGGCTAAGAGTTCCTTTTCATAAGTGGAGAGGGCCCTGTTCCTTGGGGAGAGAGTGTGGCTAAAGAAAGCTAGGGGCCTGTTGTCTTGCATTAAAACAGCCCCTATCCCATTTTGTGAAGCATCACACTCCACAGTAAACATCTTGGAATAATCTGGAAGGGCCAAAACAGGGGTTGTGGACATGGCCTCTTTTAGTTGTTCAAAGGCCTTGTCAGCAGCAGGACTCCACTGGAAGGCATCTTTTTTAAGCAGTGTTGTCAATGGCTCTGCCATTTACCCATAGTTCCTCACAAATCGACGATAATACCCAGTGAGACCCAGGAAACCTCTTAAGGCCTTAAGAGAAACAGGTTTTGGCCAAGCCACCATGCACTCTATTTTACTTGGATCTGCTGACACCCCTTCTTGAGAGATGATATGCCCCAAATACTCAACCGTTTTCTTCCCAAAAGCACACTTACTTTTCTTCACAAATAGATTATGCTGTTTAAGTACTTCAAATAGCTTTCTTAATTGAGACAAGTGATCTTCCCAACTAGCACTGTAAATCAAAATATCATCAAAGAACACCAGTACAAACTTTCTGAGATAAGGTCTAAAAACATGGTTCATAAGGCTTTGAAATGTGGACGGTGCATTAGTTAAGCCAAAAGGCATAACAAGAAACTCATAGTGGCCTTCATGAGTCCTGAAGGCTGTCTTTTCAATATCTTTTGGATGAATCCTGATTTGATGGTACCCAGATCTGAGATCCAACTTAGTGAACCAACTGGAACCGTACAGCTCATCCAGCAATTCATCGATAACAGGTATTGGAAATTTATCTTTTATAGTAATTTTGTTGAGTTCCCTGTAATCCATGCACATTCTCCAGCTATTGTCCTTTTTTTTAACCAATAATACTGGTGATGAAAAAGGGCTTACACTTGGCCTAATAACTCCTGACTTCAGCATTTCAGTCACAATCTTTTCTATCTCATTCTTCTGAATATATGGATATCTGTAGGGTCTCACATTAGTGGGGCTACTTCCCTCCTTCAGGAGAATTCTATGATCATGAGACCTGCTTGGAGGAAGGCTCGTTGGTTCTTCAAAAATTTCTTTAAACTCTGCAATTAAATCTGTAAGTTCAGGATTTATCTCCACTGTTTGATCTTGCTCTTGCAGCAAACAAAGTTGAGCTAACATGCCTTGGGGCTGCTTTCTAAGCATCTTATTCATCCTTTTTTCTGAGATGACCTGGACCTCAGTGCTAGTACTGCCCCTTATTACATGTCTTTTCTCTTTGTATGTAAATTCCATCTGAAGTTCTTTGAAGTCCCAAATAACAGGGCCTAGGGTAGCCAGCCACTGAATTCCCAAAACCATATCACAGCCCCCTAAAGGTATCAATCTCATGTCAGATTTGAACTCAATGCCCTGCATGGACCAAGTGAATTCCCTGCATACTGCTTTGCTGACGAGCCTCGTCCCATCTGCTACCACCACATTCAATGGTTGAGTAGATGTTACCTTGCATCCTGTTCTTTTGGCCACCGCTGGATCCAAGAAGTTGTGAGTACTCCCAGAGTCAATTAGAATGGTGATAAACTTGTTCTTGATTTGACCTCAAATTCTCATTGTCTTAAAGGATGTTGTACCATTCAGAGCATGTACAGATATTTCTAATTCTTCCTTGATTTTTGGAGGATCTTCTTCCCCTAAATTCTCCTTCTGACTACCAGATTCTTCCTCTTCCTCACTCTCAGCTTCTAGGAGAAATAACTGCCTTTTCTTGCATATATGTCCTCTGGAATATTTCTCATCACAGCTATAACAGAGGCCTTTGGCTCTTTTCTCATCCAATTCCTTTTGAGTCATCTTTTTAATGGAGAGTGCAGGGTGTATTGTGGTCTTTGGTTCAAGCTTTTGAGAAAATACACCAGAATTAGGGAACGTAGAATTGGAGAGTGTTTGTTTGGGATTGTACCTATTTCTCCTTGTGATTGCCTCAACACTTTCCTCATGTAAGCGTGCCAATCCAATTGCTTGTGTGATGTTTGTAGGCCTAAACATTTGCACCCCTGCTCGTAGGTCTTCTCTTAATCCACTGATGAAACAGCTAATAAAGAAATCTTCAGGAAGACCTGAAGTCATGTTAGCCAGTTCTTCAAACTTGTCCTGATAATCTTTCACCGAAGCTACTTGCCTGAGCTTAGTGAGTTCTCCTACAGCATCCTCGTAAGCATTAGGTCCAAACCTAAGAGTGATGGCCCAAGCAAAATTTGCCCATGTTCTACAGGTATGACTCTTTTCGTACCATCGATACCATTGCAAGGCTTTATCTTCTAAATGTATGGCAGCCAGGCTCACCTTCTGTGGTTCTTCCACTTGATGGAACTCGAAGTAACGTTCACACTTGTAGATCCATCCTGTTGGATCTGTCTCTTGGAACCGCGGAAAATCGATTTTTGCATATTTCGGTTGCCATGAGTTGTACGTGCTGGAACCCCCAATCATTTGAGAACCTTCAACGTGATTGCGATTCAGCCTTTCATCCTTCGAACTCATCTGATCATATTTTAGGTTCATAGCTGAGACTAGAGCCCTAATCTCCTTTAGAGCTTCAGCTTGATGATCCGAAGCCTCTTTGAGATCCTTAACACTTTCCTCCAATCTCTTAATGTCTTGCGCCCTAGTTCCGTTTGCCATCAATGATAATCTTCCACAGGCGAGAGGAAAGCTCGCTCTGATACCAAATGATGAAGACCGAAGAAGAAGAGAAGCAAGATTGATCAACAGAAAAAAAACAGAGCAAGAGAAGCTCTGTTCTGGTTTATTCAGGAACAAAGAGAAACTTACAGAAACTGATCTTACACTACTCTTCCAATCAATTCCCCCCCACTCAACTTGTTAATTGGCTTTTATAAGCACCAAGCCACTGACACTCCTGCTAACTGCCAAACTAACTAACTAACAGCTTAACAAACTAGCTAACTAATTTGTAACAAACTAGCTAACTAATCTGCTTTACACGTGATTATTGGTTACTAGGAATACCCTTCATCTCCAATACAGCCCTTATCAGTTTTTCACCTTAAAATTATCATAAACATATTTATTGATGTTTAGAGACATTGTATGTGTAGTAAAATAGCAAAAATCTTGCTTAAAATGTCGAATTTGATGTGAAAATCGAGCTGAAAATCGATTTCCAGCGAAACGGGTCTGTTTTGCAGAACTTCGGGTCGGGTTTGACCCGGCGGGTAAGGAAGATGACCCATATGGGTCAAGGGAGGCCAAACAAAGCCCACTCTCGGCCTATGGAGAGTGTGGGCGCGTGAGACATATTTTTGGGTCGGTCAAAAAACGAAAAATGTTCCTCTTGGATTGAAGATTCTAAATATTATTTTTCCAGAATTTTTAGGGACTGTTTGGTATTTTTTAAGGCTAAAAAAGTGCGTTTTTTGGCATTTTCTCACAAACCGTGCGCAATTTTTTGAAGATTTTTTATAGGTAACATTTTTTCAACCTTTTAAACATCATGGAATATTGTACTCTCTCTGGTTTGATACATAAAATAATAATTGCTATTTAGAGTTCGTTTTTGGCTCATTTTAGGGGGTTTTTTTGCGTTTTCTCGAAAACCGTGTGTACATCTTGGGTAATTTTCTATAGATAACTTATTTTCAACCTTCTGAATCTATTGGTAGTGTGTACTCTCCCTATTTAGGTCCCTAAAAACTATACTCTCTCCCGTAAGTCCTTTTAGGTGCCTAAAATCGTCATTTTTATGTTGAAAATTGCAAAATATGATTTTATTACATGGCTTAGGCAATACATATATGATCACTGGGTACTTTTGGCTATGTACCCATAAGGATGTGATTGCAAGCATTTTTGATATGCTGGGATGTGATACAGGGCACTTTTACATCAAGTAGTGTCATGACAAGAACTTTGGATTGAAATGGGTGATACTGCCCAAAGGGGTACACTCATTAAATCTGATTTTCTTGCATATGGTATATGACTGTGTCCATTGTGTTATTGCATACAATCGCCTGCCCAAAGGGGGTTATTGTGTGCTTTAATGACAGGGATGTGATTCAGCAGCGGATCCGAGAGTGCCTAACTTTTGAAGTACATGTCTGCCCAAAGGGGACTATTTTTTCAAATGCTTGGGCAATCTCATATGGTGGCTGGCTGGGAGGGACCTCATAGCATGTTGCACTCTCTGCCCAAAGGGGAGACGACAATGATGCATTGAGACATCCCTATTATTTATACTTGATATAATTACTGCCCTCATTCTACTGATATGTTGCCTCTTTTGTTGCCATGACAGTTTCCTTTGCAATTAACAACAATAACACTACCGTTGTGCTGTTGAATGGTTCAAACTTTAAGAAGTGGAAGCAGGATATAGAGTTTGCCTTGGGTATTATTGATCTAGATTTGGCCTTGAGGGAACCTGAACCTGCTGCAATCACTGATACTAGCTCTGTTTCCGAGAAGGAGTTATATGCAAAGTGGGATAGATCTAATCGACTCAGTCTTATAGCGATTAAGAGATCCATTCCTGAGCACCTATTGACTGGCCTGCCTGAGACTAACAATGCCAAAGTACTGTTTGAGGCTATAGGACAGAGATATCAAGTATCTAGCAAGGCTGAGACTGGAGCCCTGATGAATGAACTCACGAGCTTGAGGTATGACAGCCAGAGTGGGGTAAGGGAATATGTCTTGAAACTTATTTTTCTCCAATCCAAACTTAAAGGTCTAAATGTTACTCTCCCTGATGATTTCATTGTCCATCATGCTCTTAATAGCCTTCCACCAGAGTTCAGCCAGATAAAGACTACCTATAACACCCAGAGTGAGTCTTGGACAGTGAATGACCTCATTGCCAAATGTGTCTTAGAGGAGGATAAGCTTAAAAGAGAGAAAACTGAGTCTGCCTTGCTTGTTTCTCATTCCAAAATCACTCCTGGGCAGGGTCATGGGAACCGAAAGAACCATAAAAAACCTAGTGCCAATACCCCTCATAAAGGTCAGGATTATAAAGGGCATGGTAAAGGTCACGGTCAGACCAACAATCCTTTAGGTCCCAATGCCACAGTCAAGAAGGTCATCAAGTGTTTTTTCTGTAGGAAAGAGGGCCACATAAAGAAAAATTGCTATAGGTACAAGTCCTGGTTAGAAAAGAAGAAGAAACAGGAAGGAGGTAACTCACTTGCCTTAACTTGCTTTGAATCTAATTTCGTTAGTGTCCCATCAAATTCTTGGTGGTTTGACAGTGGTGCAACTGTTCATGTTGCCATATCTTTGCAGGGATTCAGAAGCAAGCGGAGGCCAAGTGAGAGTGAGGCCAAGCTTAAAGTTGGAGATGATAGCATAGTTAGGGTCGAGTTCATAGGAGATGCCATTTTAAATTTAGAAACTGGTTTTCAACTTATTTTGAAAAACACTGCTTATGTACCGTCTTTTAGACGGAATTTGATTTCTATTTCTTCTTTGGACAAACTTGGATATGTTTTTCAATTTCGAAATGGCTTGGTTGATTTATTTTACAACTCCAAAATTGTTGGACATGGTTTGTTATTTGATGGATTATACAGGGTGAAATTAGAACAGGATAATGAGTATGCCTCCTTCCATGTTGAAAATAGTATATCCAAAAGACCTAGAATTAAAGACCAGTCTTCCATGTTATGGCATAAGCGTCTAGGTCACATTTCTAAAGAAAGAATTCAAAGGTTAATTAAAGATAACATTCTTAAATCACTTGATTTTGGGGACCTAGACACTTGTGTTGACTGTATTCGAGGAAAATTGACTAAGACTAGGAAGAAAAGTGCAACACGGAGTAGTGGCCTTTTAGAAGTCATACACACTGATATTAGTGGACCTTATTCCTCTACCTTTTGTGGAAATAAATATTTTTTGACCTTTATTGATGATTTCTCTCGTTATGGCTATATTTACGTAATTAAAGAGAAATCTGATGCACTTGAAAAGTTTAAAATCTTTAAAACAGAAGTGGAAAATCAATTGACCAAAAGGATTAAGGTTGTTAGGTCTGACCGTGGGGGTGAGTATTATGGCAGACATGATGTCACTGGACAGCATATGGGACCGTTTGCCAAATACTTGCAAGAATGTGGGATTGTTGCCCAATATACCATGCCTGGTAGTCCTGAACAGAATGGTGTGGCCGAAAGGCGTAATCGCACCCTTAAAGACTTGATGAGGAGTATGATGAGTAGGAGTAATTTGCCTACATATCTCTGGGGTGATGCCATTAAGTCTGCCTTGTACATTCTCAATAGGGTTCCCAGCAAGTCTGTTCCTAAAACACCTTTTGAATTGTGGACTGGTAGAAAGCCTAGCTTTAACCATCTTCGTGTCTGGGGTTGTCCAGCAGAGGTTAGGATATATAACCCTTTTGAGAGAAAAACCGACCCTAGAACCACTCGTTGTTTCTTCATTGGGTATCCAGATCATTCTAAGGGATACAGGTTCTACTGTCCTACGCCTGGTGCTAGGATTGTTGAGTCTCAGACAGCTAAGTTCTTGGAGCATGATACAGCTGATTTGGAGACCCCACAGCAGCTTGATGTTGATAGGCAAAGCGAGGTGGTGCCTATCCCCTTGCCTAATGTTCAGACTTTTGTCTTGCCTACACCTATGGATGGAATTGATCAGGAGCAGCTGGGGATTAACGCACCCATTGCTGCTAATGCTCCTGATCCTGTTGATCCTGTTGAGCCTGTTCCAGAGGTACCTGTGAGGAGATCAATGAGACAACGAAGACCTGCCATATCTGATGAGTTTATTGTCTATCTTGGTGAGAGTGACTATGATATAGGTCCTGTGATTGATCCAGTGACTTATGCTAGTGCGATTTCGAGTCCCCAGTCTAGCATGTGGGTGGATGCTATGACGGATGAGATGCGTTCTATGACGCATAATCGAGTATGGGAGCTCGTTGATCTTCCAATTGGCCGTAAGGCTATTGGTTGCAAATGGGTGTTCAAGACAAAGAAAGACTCTAAAGGGCAGGTTGAGCGTTTCAAAGCTAGATTGGTTGCAAAGGGGTTTACTCAAAGAGAAGGCATTGATTATAATGATACATTCTCTCCAGTTTCATCTAAGGATTCATTCAGAATTGTCATGGCTTTGGTGGCTCACTATGATTTAGAGCTTCATCAGATGGATGTCAAGACTGCTTTTCTGAATGGTAGCTTAAGTGAGGAGATTTATATGATGCAACCTGAAGGTTTCAAGGAAGAAGGCAGGGAGCACATGGTATGTAAGTTGAAGAAATCTATTTATGGTTTGAAGCAAGCCTCGCGTCAATGGTATTTGAAGTTTGATGAGATTATCACTTCCTTGGGTTTTGTGGAAAACAAGGTTGATCAGTGCATATATCTCAAGGTCAGTAGGAGGAAATTTATTTTTCTTATTCTTTATGTTGATGATATTCTACTTGCCAGCAGTGACTTAAGTCTTTTGGATGAGACTAAGATGTTGTTGTCTAATTCGTTTGATATGAAAGATCTTGGAGAGGCCTCCTTTGTATTGGGTATTGAAATCATTCGTGATAGATCTCGTGGTATGCTGGGGCTTTCTCAGAAGGGGTACATTAGTCGAGTACTTGAGAGGTTTAGTATGCAGAACTGTAGAGCTGGTGATGTTCCTGTTACCAAGGGTGACAAGTTCAGTAAGAGTCAATGTCCCAAGAATGATTTGGAAGTAAAAGCTATGCAGAACATTCCTTATGCTAGTGCAGTTGGCAGTCTTATGTATGTTCAGGTTTGTACTAGGCCAGATATTGCTTTTGCTGTGGGAGTTCTTGGTAGATATCTTTCTAACCCTGGCTTGGACCATTGGGTGGCTGCAAAGAAAGTAATGAGGTATTTGCAGAGAACGAAAGATTATATGCTTGTATATAGAAAAGTAGACAATCTTGAGGTTGTTGGTTATTCAGATTCAGATTTTGCTGGATGTGTGGATGACATGAAATCTACCTCCGGATATGTTTTTATGCTAGCTGGAGGAGCTATTTCATGGAAGAGTGTCAAGCAGACTCTTACAGCTTCTTCCACTATGCATGCTGAGTTTGTGGCTTGTTTTGGAGCTGCAACCCAAGCTGTTTGGCTACGAAATTTTATCACAGAACTTAAGGTGATTGATTCCATTGCTAGACCACTAAAGATCTTTTGTGATAATAGTGCAGTTGTATTCTTTTCTAAGAATAATAAGACTTCTAGTGGGTCTAAGCATATTGAGATTAAGTATCTGTCTGTCAGGGATTTGGTAAGGAAAGGTGACATCATCATTGAGCATATAGATACAGAACAGATGATGGCAGACCCTTTGACCAAGGGACTCAGGCCTATTACCTTTGGTAGACATGTTTCCAACATGGGTGTAATTGGGTCATTTGATGTGCTTGGTTAGTGGGAGTTGTTTTCTTTACATTATTTGACAGATCTTATGTATTGAAACCTTTTTTGGTTATTTGATGGTCATCTTTATGATTGTGTTTGATGTCATTTATGCATGAATATATTTTTGATACTTGCATATCATATGGATTAATGTATTCATGATTCAGTTTATTGATAGTCTTAAGTTTGGTGTGACTTAAGTAATTCAGGATATGTCTTGTGTTTGCACCATAAAGTTGTCTCGAGACAGTTGTGCAAGACATATGGGTTTCATTAGAAACCATTAGAATTCTCTTGCTTATTGAATGAGCATACAGTTAAAGAGAATTTAAGGACTGATTGAGGATTAGCACTGTTATCAGATCACATACGGAGTGCTTTTTCCCACCACACTACCACATTTGATCCATGTCGATAGAGTTATTAGTGTTTGTAATCATGAGTGGTCTTACATGGACTAATAATGTAATGACTGCCTTGGTTCGATATTGATAGCTTTGTTGGACTGGATTGTTTTAGATGTTGTTTCTCATCCTACTTGGTTTTTTAAAATTGTGGCCACATACAGTTATTTTCATGTTCTAACCCGAGAGTCATTTTTCAAATTTTGTTTCTACAATTAATGTTGGCTCAAGTGGGAGAATGTTAGATTATTCTTGATTGAGCCCACATTATTTGTGGGTGTTTTCTAAACACGGGTTGGACCCAAGTCTGGATGAGACAAACATGGTAAGCCCAATAAGGTTGTGATCTATTATACATGGGCTAGTGTGCATCTATTATCAATGTGGGTTGACGGTAATTAGTGTGGGCCTAATTAGCCAATTGAGCCTTTTATGGAAGGGCCCAATGTGGCTAGAGTTTCCTATATATATAGAGGTTAGGTCCCCTCTCTTCCCACAATCATCAGACAGTTTTCCATAAAAATTACGTCATACAATAGTGGGTACAGAGAGGAAGACCAGCCTCCAAGAAGCCTTGTTCGAGATTAATCGCCGCTCCAAAGAAATTCGTGAAACCATGGAGCAAACAGGTAAGTTTCCGCATTCAGTTTTGTTTCCTGTTAAGTTCCTATATTCGCATATAATCTAAGTCAATATTATGATATGTTTTGAAGTTTACAGTTAGATCAGGTTTACCACTCTTCTCATTTCCTGTTAATTATAACTAGATGATGATGATGATCCATACTCTGATCTTTCACCTGTACGTAACAAAGGACCCAAATTAGCTTGATCATGATGAGTAGCAAATGTTTTGCCTTCCTTCAAACTTTGGTCCAGGGAGCTATATATATATATATATCTTCAGTGTGTAGTACACTAGCCAATGACTCTTGGTTCATTTTTCATAACTATATAGACTATTATGTTTAGAGTTTTGGGCTTGAGGTTCTTACGTACAGTCGTCCAGAAATATATTTTATTATTTTCTCTTTCTGCATTCTTAAAACAGATTGTCTGTGCTGTCAGAACACTGATCTGTTGTTTTGGATATTGAGTTAAATATGCTTTTCTTGTATCTCCAAACATATGCATATATACATGCATATATGCTTGTGCTTGGGTACCCAAGCCAACATCCCTTTCTAATTCTGAACTTCGATACGAGCGAGCATAAGAAAGCAACAGCGAACATACTTCAAATTTTATGATAACTGGAGGTGGTCGGTCAGTGAGTTTTTTCCTCCTTTTTTCTATTTTCTTTTGTGTGTGGCTTTGGAGTTGACTAATTAACCTGAGGTGATGGACCGTGGACGGGCTTTTTTTTTTTTTAGGTTTTTGTTTTGTGATCATGGTGGACGCGCTTAATCATGGGGTAAATTGAGCATGGGCTTGCTTAATCTCATAATATATGTGGATTGGGCTTTGAGTCGAAAAGGGCTGACCTTATTTCTGCTTAGTTAATTAGCGATTACCTTTTTTTTTTTTTTATTAGCTATTAACCTTTATTTGATTTCCTGCAAATTTGGCGGCCACATAATTATTGGGAAACCCAAATCAATAGGGAAATAATTTAACTAGAATATTGAAAATTCTTTAAAGAATAATTTGGTTAGCTCTTGAAAGACTGAGCTTCATTTCATTCCAATGAGATTACTTATGTTTAGGCTAAGCAAAATGCTATTCTTCCAAATTTCACCATAATGATGTGGTAGTAACGTTTTTGTAATTAAAAATTATTTTTAAAATTATTTTGTTTTAAGGTGCAAAAGGTTGAGAATTAATCAAGTCATTCTGTTATATAACATTACCCTCAAAAATTTGAAAGATCAAGAGCATCCCGTGTATGCATCTCTGTGATGGGAATTTTGGTTGGCTTCACCCAACTCAAGTATCAAGCCCGAGACGATTCTCCATTTAATACACATCCTACAGCTATGATAGTTTCAGTGATTGCAATATGCATTTATGGCTTGGCAGAAGAAGTGGAAAGGTCAGCGCAAAGACACTACTCTCGAATCATCAACCTTGCTATTTCCATATGTGGAGTTCTTTCTCCAGTTTCACTTGTCTCCGTCTTTGTTCCAAATTGGCTCAACTTACTCTTATTCATTGTATGGGCAGTTTTCTCAGTTATACTGGTGGCACAACATTTGTTATATCTCATTAGCCAATGGATTTGTCAAAGGACTTCAAATGCAATTGTTCAAGTGCTCAATATGTACAGAAGTTACAGGGATCCCAGATTTGTGGAGCAGTCAGTTCTAAATGTTTAGTTCTATTTGCTTCTATTTATAGGATTTGCCAAAAATATATAAGGATTGTGTGTAAGTTAAAATGTGTGGAACTCTACTTCCACGGTTTTTTTGTTCTATTTCTAATTATGCTTATTTACAATGCGTATGTAGACATATAATGTTCCAAGATATGAGTGTTGTGTAGTTTCTTCGTTAGTCTTAATTGAAACCTCTCTTTTCTCCATGAAGAAGGCATGTCATTTTTAAAATAACTCAAATGGTTATCACAAGCATGAAAATTTCTAAACATTCTATGCAGCTAATGCAAATTGAGAAATGTGATAGAGAAAGGGGTTGCTATCCTTGAAAACACAAAGTATTAATTTTTACAATTGAAAATATACAGAACAAAGTGACAAACTAAGCTTATGATGGTGCAAACTTTAATTTACCCAATTACAAACTAATTATGCTTCAAAAACAAGAAAGGGGTTGCTATCCTCTATATGTTTTATGACTTTCTTTGATGCATGCTATTTGAAAAAGGACAGTCATTCAACAATAGAAAGTGGTGTGTGCATTGTTGGGGAGAGGGGGAGAATAAAATTCAGTGGTTAAGTAGTACTGAGTTTTTAATAGTCATTTCTATTAAATTATGACATGTAGTCTTTTATTACATCAGTAAAATAAATTTGTGAGACTTTAAAAGAATAAACATCACATGGCACAATCTGATAATAATGAAATAACTCATACTACTTAACCACTAGACTTTTTTCTGTAAGGGGCTATTGTTTTTCTATAGAAAAAGTGATGAAAAGAATAACTTTCTAGATGTTTTGAATTTACTAGGTTTTTTTTTTCTCTTATTATTTTTTTTTTGGGTTCCAAGTTTTCTTGTTGATTCGTTTCTCCGAACATGATAAAACTTGCAAACTTTTGTGATCCAAGCATCGGACACTTTCAAACCTGATGAGGTGTAAACCTTGGATGGTCAGAATTTTCCGCTTGTCTTTCGGCCCCTTCTTCATAGATCTCCGGATTTCGCCCCTACACACGGGCCTAATAACATGGGCCACAGCGAGACCTTGAAAAGTAAAAGGCCTCACTTTTACAAACATCTAAACAATAGTTTTATCCACTAATGGAGCAAACGTTTAAGTCATAGTTTTGGGTCAAACCTCACCTCATTATCAAGCCCAAATTATGTGACTTTACTGTTTTTCATTAGCAGCTAAAATAATATTTTTTTTATATAAATTGTTTTGAATACATTAAAGGGTTAAAGCTTTAAAGAGGAGATGATAAGCCAAATTTATAACCGTAGATATGAGTGAGGGAACCACTATCACGTGGCCAATCCCGCGGCTTCGAGCTAGAATGATATTCGGAGCTAGTAGAGAACTTATTCTCAAATATTTAGTCACATGATGAGAGCTTTTTCGTTAGTTTTACAAGCAACAAAAGGCAGTACTTCTCAGACTGCTTTAACACAACCAAAAATAGTTCCATGGACAAGCATGATACTAACAACTACATAATTCATTGTGTAATATTCCAGGGTCACTGAAATTTGAGCGGACACATTTTCGCCATGGCACTTGTGAATTTGTTTGAAAATTGCACAAGGAATTATGTAAAGAAGCTTCAAAATTACATTTTCTTATACTGTAACGAGCCGTGCTAAATAGTGAGTTGTTCAAGTTTGATTTGATAACTTTAACGTATTTAAGTTTGACTTGTTTCACTTTTGAACTAATCTCAAACGAGTTTTAATCGAGGTGAGTTCAAGTCAGGTACGAAGCCAGGAATTTATTTTAGAGGGGAGGGGGACAAAACAAAATAGTGACTGCTGATAGAGTTGGTCTAGAGACTCTAGAAAAAAGGGAGAGCTACGTTTTTCACATATTTTGCCCTAAACTTAAATTAATTGAACATGAATAAACATAGGCCTTGAACTACAAACAAATCAAACCACAAACAAATCAAAATTCAAGCCACATTGCAAAAACAAATTGTACTACAACAAAATTGTACATGAAAGAGGCCATTTTATTGTATTTAATTTTTTGGGGATTGATTCTATACTAAATATAATAGGTTTTTTCTAATATCAGGGCCCTTAAAAGTTTTTGGGTTTAGATTTGTAATAAATATAGAAGGGTTTATAAACACCCCTGCCGCCCGCGGGGGGGGGGGGGGGGGGGGGGGGGGGGGGGGCAATTATTGTTTAAAATTTTTTGAGCCTATATTTGTATTAAATACGGTGGGATTTTCTAAACATTAAGGGGTCATGCCCCCTGGCCCAAGTATAGCCTCGTCCTTGGTTCATAGTTTGATTTTTGTAATGCACATGAGCTTATTAAACCGAGTTCAAAAATTTTTTGAGTTTTAAAATATATTCAAGCTTGACTAATTTACATAATAAATCGAACATGAGTCGTGCTCGAGTAGTTTAGTTCGCTTTACAGGCCTAATATTAACCCCTTAAAATGCAAATAATTTTACGTTTTTCCCCTCCCAAAATTTTCTTGCATTATTTTACTCATTTGAACATTTTTCATTGGCCCCTTAGCTAAATTATTGGGCCCGTCACTTTCTACAATGTATTGTGCATGTATATGTCTACTATAATAAAAGGAGAGCTCATCCAGTTTCCTCCGGTGGCAAAAGTATACAGATGCCCTTGTTATAAATTTTCACCGACTATTTTAGATAAGAAAAGTACGCAATCCTACTGCTGGCTAACCCATTACTTTCTCAAGTAAGAAGAAATATGATAAAGAAATTGATAAAAGAAGACACTAGAAGAAAGGAGAAATACTGGAGGCTAACCAATTACTTCCTCAACTAGGAAGAAATATAATAAATAAAATGACGAAAAGAAGAAATTGGAAGAAAGGAGAAATACTGGAGTTTTCTTTTATGCTGCAATAAAACATTGAACAAATCCCGAGATTGTGTTCAGACATGATTGCATAGTGAAAATAAGGAAGGCGGAAAGTATACAGAAAGAAAAAGTTACACAATAAGAAGAAGGTTAACACAATAAGACACATGAAAAATAATAAAGAAAGGGAAACAACAAAAAAACAAAAAGAAAAGAAAAGAACTGTGGCTAATCCATTTCTTCCTCAAGTAGGAAGAAATATAATAAAGGAAATGAAGAAAAGAAGAAACTAGAAAAAGGAGAAGACAATGAATTTTGCTTCCATACCGCAATAGAACTTTGAATAAATCCAGTCACAAAATTGTGTTCAACCAGGATTGCATAGGATTAGATGCATCTATAAATACTCCTTCAGGTATAAGCGTACTCGAAGACCACCCGAGGGCATCTGTTATCGCTTACAAATCAAACATCACCCAGTGAAGAAAGGAAAGAAGAGAAATAAAAAAGACAAAGTAACTTAAAAATGTAAGAATAAGAACAAAATGAACGAAAGAAGAATAGTTGGAGAGAGTAAAAGGGATAGAGATAAGAAGTTGAGAGAGGGAGTGCACACTAAATCAAATACATACAATGAACACCAATTCATCACACAAAAAATTATTCAACGCCTTGGTGCAGCACATAATCTCCAATATCTTCTCATTGATTGATGAAGAGATGACTGAGGAAGACAATCAACCTGACCGACATGCTTTTTACCCTTTTCTTTCGATTCTTCTGTCTTCCTTTCCTCTTTTATGCAAATGAGTTATTGTTAGAGTCAAAACTCCAATTCATCTATGATGTTTAAAAATGCCCATAATTTCCTCTCTATCTTGTCTTCTTTTTCTTCTTCCTTCATCAAATCACTCTTCCTCTTTATTCTTTCTAATCTGACTACCAATCTCTCTCTCTCTCTCTCTCTCTCTCTCTCTCTCCTTTTCTTCTTTTGTTTCGTCCTTCTTTTGCCAGCATCCAAATCCCACACATATTTACTCTATTTACCATATTGAAGCCAAATTATGGCCAGTTTGGATACAACTTTTTTTCAACTTTTTATTATTATTTTTCATTTTTGGCATAGGTCAAAAGAACTAGATTTTTTTAGTGTTTTTGTTTATAATAAGATAAGATAAACAGAAAAGTAAAAAAAATAAAAAATAATAATTTTTTTTTTAAATCTTGACGTTTTGACTTATAATAAAAAAAACAGTCAAACAAAAAAAAAACTTTTAAAAATTCCAAACAAACGGACCCTTAGTATACTTACATGACAATGTGTCAGAAAAAGTGATTGGCATTCCCACGTGCTAACTCACTAGTATATTCTATATTATTGACTACATCCCTTACATTCTATAAGGTATTTTACATCATTGACTAAAGCCTCCACAAGCCCGTGTCATGAAAACAAACCTCTAAGGGCCTGTTTGTTTAATTGCATAACTGTTTGTCTGCATTCCTCCGTTTTGGTGTTTGAACTCCGTTAGATGCCAGGTATAAACCAGAGAATTCCTGTCAACTTTGGGCTAATCTTCTGAGCACGTACGGGGCGCCTAGTTGATTTGCTAAATTAAATGATTGATAAAATATTCAAAAAATAAAACAGACCAATATGTCGCTTCTCTGGTTGGTCACAAAGTCTCCCGAGTCCAGACACGGCCATGTTTAAGAAAAATTATGCAATGAGTCCACACCAATCTTGCTCTTTTATCTCACAAAGCAATGGATATGTCTAACAATTACTGTCACAATATGTGACTTACACTATAATTTCAATATTCATACAGTAAACAAATACTCAAATCATAATAAAAATCTCATGAGAATAATTGTCACATGATATAATCATTTGCCCCACATAACACAGTAATTGTCCATAATCTCCATTAGTTTGGGCTATAGACTACTATTATGGCTGTAAACGAGCCGAACCGAGTAGTAAATTGTTTAAGTTTGGTTTGATATCTTTAACAAACTTAAAAAATATATTGAAACTTGATTTGTTTAACATTCGAGCCGATGTCAAACAAGTTTTAATCAAGTCAAACTTGAGTAGCTTAATTTTTAACAAACTTATCGAGTTGAGTTCAGAATATTTTTTTAATCCTTAAAATATATTTAAGCTTGATTGGTTTACATATGAGCCGATCTTAGATAAGTTTTTAATGAGTAAAAAATGAGTTGAGTTTAAGTAACTTGATTCGTTTTACAGAACTAGTCAAGAGTAATCAAAAAACAAAAAATAAGGTGAACAGGAAACTTACATTCATTCATGTATAAGGTAGGCCAAGTTGAGTGGTTGAGCCTCCATTTACAAGTCAAAATTAGTGGAGACAATGGAGTATTACTCATGGGTAGGCCAATATTTTTTCCTTTTAATTATTTATTATTAAAAGTAGGTGGCAGGTTAAATTGACCAAGTGGTTGAGCCTCCAATTGCAAGTCACAAATTATCAGGGAAAATTTATATTGATGGAGGGAGGTAGGCCAAATATCTTTATTAACCCCCACTGCCCCTAAACCCTCAAATAGTGTTCCTGGAACTGTGGAACATTTCAGCCAAACTGACAAAGCAATGCCGTGCGTAAAACTGGTTTGGTTTATTTATTCATTTTCCTTTGTCATTATTTATTAACTTAATTAGTTTATTTAGTACCGGCTGCATATTGGCCATGGATATATATATATATATATTGTAGAAGAATAACTTTTGAACCGAATTAACACGGTTTCATAAATTGGGTTGATTCATTTCTAAAAAAATTCAATTCGGTTTTAGCTCCGAAATTTTAAAGCCGAATAAAGCGATTAAATTCTTATGCTGGCCTACGGATAAAAGTGTTAATTCTTAAGCCAAACAAATCGAATTGACACAAGAGTTAACCCTTTGTATATTGTTTTTACAAATTATATCATATTAAATTGCATAATTTAATTGCTATGTCTCAATAGTATTAGTTATGAATATGTTTTGTTTAGAATCTTCTCCTCATATGCCATTGTCATTTTTTAATATTATAATAGTATTTTTCAATAAATAAGCCAAATTTTACAAAAAGCAATAAGACATAGAGATCAAAGCAAATCAACCCTACTTTTTCTTGTCGAGTCGATTCTACAACTGAATCAGTTTGGACTTGCATTAAAAAGATTATAAAGTGACTAAAATCAATTCAATTATAAATTTAACTCAACCCAGACCGACTCAAGCAATCGAGACGTGAAGATTAGACAATCTCCTTGGGCTCGTCAACGATGGTTGCTCCTAATAGTGCAAATTTCCTATGTTGACCCCACTTTCCCTCAATCGGATTCGTGGAACATTTTAGTCAACTGACATTGCAATGCCATGGGGGGATTGGTTAATCTATTTATATATATATATATATATATTAATTGATGGACAAATTGAATAAATTATTTAAAATGACTATCACACTACACTACTAGTTCTATGACATTTTACTCAAATGTTGCCACTCCTAGTTATTTTTACTTTTAAGATGGGATTTTGAAATTTTAAAATGTTTATGATCACTTATGTTAATGTCTATAATTTCTGTCACTGTAATGTCTCTATCTAAAAATATGAATATATAATATCAAATGAATAGATTGTCACACCATGTAGGTGGTGAGATGGTCACTTTGAATAATTTTTCTGATGTATGGGCAAAATATCGTTGATTTTTTAAAACCTCTCAGATTAATCTTTTATTTTTATGTGTATTTCTATATCAGAGACAGGATGACATCCCCAACTCTTTTACATATTGCCTCATGGCACTAATTTTCAGTGAGCTTGATTATATAGAAGGTGTAAACATTTCTTTTGCTATATTTTGTGTATAAACATTATAGATGTAGACTTCGTGTCTATGCAAGTTATGTTAACCAACAAGAGAACCTTTACTATCAGTCGCGATTAACCCATAAACACAAGTTGAATTGGGCCTTAATAATGTGCTAGAATTAGCTAATGACTGTACAACAGTCGCAGTCGCAACTTGACTTTTTCCGAACAACAAATGCCTTGGTCTAACCAATTGGGCTAGTTTAGTTGACTAGAATTCATGATTTCTCAAAAGAAGGTTGGGGGTTCGACTTTTGTCAAGTTCAAGAATTCTTCTAAGGTCTTTGACTTGACAATTATCTAATTTGTGTGAGATGAAAAGACTACATAAACGTCGAGATTAATTGATGTGTGCCCAAGGTGACTTGAACACCTGATTTAAAAAAAAAAAATGCCTTAGTCTTGTCAATTATAAAATAGGTTTTCTATTACTCATGTAATCTCGTAGTAGTGTACTAAAAGCGGACTTGGCAGATATGTGTAGGGTTATAAGCTTCCCACACCCCGTAAAGGAATAAAAAATAAAATGTTCTGGGTCCACGTCTCTGCATATAGGACATGCATAAATATATATACATACATATATAGTTAGGAGTAAGTACTCTATATTTCCATTGCTAAGCATATGAAGGAACAAGGCTCAGTTGTTCAGTTCATAATCCTACTTATGTACTAGAGACTACGCAGTTACCCCTTTCTAACATGGAAAATATTCAGGAGATGGGTGATGATCAAGTTCGTGAATATGTCTTTGTTCAACGAAGGCGAAGGCCGGGGGCGCAGGGACGTCGTAGGTGTCATTTTCATCCTCGCGGTTAGTTTTACACTACTGTCCTTATCTTCCTGATTCCGAACATGTTCTGAACCAATAGAGGCCAATGCGGCCGAGTTCTAGGCCAGCTTCATCTTTGTCATCACAACTTTCTTTTACGGATCTACTCCTACTAATCTTTTCTCCAACTTCACTGCATCACTTCTCTCTTGATAATAATAATCTTGCGAAGACAATCTTGTGAGGTAATCCAAGTAGTGATAGGACGAGTTGCAAAACCCAACCGTCCTGAATTCGAAACTTGCAGGCAACCCCTTTGGGCCAGGACTCCCCTAGTCTTGACATAGATAACTTACCTTTGACCAATTCGTAAAAGAAATTAATTGAGATATGTAAGCTAAACGGGCACCCTGACTGCATAATCCGTAAAGAAAATCTCGCCAAGACATTAACTATAGCCAGTATGGTAGCAATGGCGACTTGCACGAGTAGGGATGTAGAGTGGGGTAGCCATCCATCTCTTCATGTAAGAGTAGGGATGCAAATTGCATGGCTAAAAATTTAATCAAAAGAATATAGGCAGAGAAAATAATGAGATGCTTTAGTACATATTTGACATCAAAATCTCGTCATCGAGGCTATAATAAGATTTATGGTTATGCTATATAAATAAAAAATTTATACAGAATTTATCACTAAAATAATGTATTTAAATAAAAGCCATACAGATTTATGGTTATGCTATACACCTATCATGGTAGCTTTTAATTACAAAAATCTTATTGTCACTGCCATTCATTTAATATGATTCTCGCTATAGAATTTTTTGAATTTTCCAGATTGAAGCATGAAGCAATTATTTTATCTGACAATCACGACCATAGATTTGAGTATTCATGGGTCCTACGTAGAACCTATGATGAATAGTAAAATTCATTAGCCATCATATACTGTCTCGATCGCATAAAAATATTTCTCTAAACAATGAGGTTGAGTTAGAGTTTCGGTCTTCACATGTTGCCACTCATTCTAAACAAGGATATAATTGTCAAAAATAGAATGAAAAAGCTAAGATCCATTTCATTAATTCAAATTGATGGGGCCATGGTCAGCCTCGCTAGAAGGGTTGTTTGATTTTTGAGTTGGTTTGTCCCCTATTGTACAGTGAAGGGGCTGGGTAAGTAGATATTTTCCTTACCTAGCCCAAGCCCATCCCACGTGAAGCCCTAACCTCCAAGTTTTACTAGGGTGGGCTCTAGTCGGGTCAGGCTTCCACTATAAAATTAGAGTTATTTGATGACGCTAGCCCGGTCTGGAATTATATCGGGCCTAAGCTCGGCCCTAAGAAATATATTAAACCTCAAGCCTGGACTTTCTAGCCCGTATAATTGTTTTTTAAACTAATTGTAGTTGAAAATACATATTTACATAAAAAAAAATGCAATTAATAACATAGCTTGGTGGCATTATTTTTTTATTTTCAACAATAGATCAATGGTTTGATTTCTATTGTGGTTCTCTACTTTTAAAGGGTGATTTATTTTCAATATATAAAAGTTAATAACATAAATTACAAAATTTATATGTTTGCGGGTAAAGCTTCCAGTGTTCTATCCAAGCTCAGTCCGAACAATTCATCAGCCTTAGATGTTAGTCCAGCCCAGCCCAGCTTCTTAGCCGAACACTTATTCGGGTCTTAAAAAGGCGTGGTCTACGCGAGCCCTCGACCAAGTTACAAGGTGTGTTAGGTGACTAAAGCTGCTATTTATATTGAAAACAAAAAAGGCAAAAAAAAAATGCACTCTACGTAGCCCTTTATGAAAAAGAAAAAAATGTAGCCCTATCATTATGGTTGCAATAGATAGAAGAATTAATAGAGAAAAAAGTCATCCAAAATGATGTTGCATAGGTGTTTTTTTTTTTTTTTGTTTGCAATCATGAGCTAAATTTGTTATTTTGAAATGATAAGATCAAGAGTGAGTTACATCATTCTGTATGAAAATTTTCAGAGACGGAGCCGCGTTGAATTGGATGGGGTCAATTGACCCATCAACCACCTAATATTTGTTAAAAATAATTTGACAAAAGTTTGCACCCATTTGCTTAAAACAATGACCCCATCGGTCCATTGAGAAAATAAAGAATTTGCGAGATAAAAAAAAAGGGAAAGACAATAAAATTTCTCTCTCTAAAGGTGGAATAAGTATTGAGAGGACATGTGAGAGCAATTGTTCTATTCAATTTATAAAAATAAAAATATTTTCATTGTTTATTATTGTTTGTCGAAATACTATTTACCACTGTTTACCCTCCACTCACGACATGCATGATCTATCGTGTATAAAACAAATCTAATTCATTATATTAAATATGTGCAAGCAAAGTTAATTAATTTGATATCATAATAATTAAAAATAAACTCAGTATTAGAAAATAATAATAGAATACAATGGTATAATATTTGTAGTATAAGATGGAGTTGTTGGGCTAAGTGTGTATTTTTCATGAGTTGACATAAGTTTTCTCATAAGTTTGTGTACTACATTTCAATTTACTATTATATATTTATTTGGGTGCATTAGAAATTATTTATTATTGGGTGATTGTGAGATTTGTAAACTCCTTAGTTGATATAATAGTATTTTTGTAATTTAAAAACTTTTGTTAGGGTGAAATCACCCACACTACAAAAATAGTATGCTACCAATACATATATACTGGGTCACTTGGATATAAAAACACAAAAAATAGAGATAACAGAGGGAGAGGCTGCCGTTAGAGGATGTAAAGAGAGAGGGTGGCTGCCTGGAGGAGCTTCTCCGACGAGGATTTTCCGGCTAGAGGTAGGGTGATGGAATACCTCGTACCTCTTGTTCTTGATTCTTACATATCCATTTATGCTTATGGTTATTTATATACATTTGTTTGATACACACGGCTGTCTATTGTCGAGTCTGAAAAACACAAATTTCTGTTAATTTAACAAAGATGTTGTTAACACTAATTGTTTGCATATGGCTGGGCAGGTAGATATGAAAGTATGTGTGGGATTGTGTATCATGTCTGGCCGTGGGATTTAGGAAAATTTTTACCTAAAAACTCAACAATGTGGCGATGACAGTAATTATAGGCTATTATAGGTGTTTCGTTTTAAAATGAAAGGTTGAGATTTAATTACACCATTATGTATAAATTTTATGTATATGGCATTATCCTTAAGAATCTGATCTATAAAATTGTTTTGTTTTGAATGCTAATCCCACTTCTTTATAAAATTGAAGGCTTATCTGGGTCACTAATTTTAGTCATTATATCTCTTCAAATCTTGCAAGGTCAGGAGCGTCCCGTGCATGCTTCTCTATGATGAGAATTTTGATTGGTTTGACCAACTCAAGTATAACAGCAGAGCTGATTATTTATTTAAAACACATCCTACAACTATGATGATTTGAGTGATTTCAATATGTATTTACGGCACAACAATAAAAGTGAAAGAGCAAATATAAACTACACATAGACAGTACTATTACTCTCGAATCAGCAACCAATCTACTCCCATATTTGGAGTTCTTTCTCCAGTTTCACTTGTCTCAGTCTTTGTCTCAAATTGGTTCAGCTCACTCATGTTTGTCGTATGGGCCATTTTTTCAGTAATGGTAGTGGCACAACAATTGTTGTATCTTATCGGGTAATGAATTTTTCAAAGAACTTCAAACGCAATTGCTCAAGTGCTCATCAGCATGTATACAAGGTTCAGGGGACTAAGATTCGTGGAGCAGCCAAGTATTAATGTGTAGTTCACTTCTTGTACAGTGGATTTGCCAAAAGTTGTATGTAAGTTGGAATGTATCTAACTCTAATTCCATTGTTTTTTGTTCTGTTTCTTTTCATGCTTACTTGTGATGGATATATAATCATATAGTGCTTCTTTAAGATAAAAGTGCTGAATAATAATTTGTTATAGTCATAATTGAAAACCTCTCTTTTGTCCATTTATGAATGTATGTGATTTTGAATAAACGGTTCTTAAAAGCATGAAAATTTCTAAACATCCTTTGCAACTGATGGGGATTGAGAAATATGATTTAGTAAATAGGGTTTTTTTTTAGCGAATATTACTTCATCAAGATGGTACACTCTATATATTGGAGGATTAAAGTGACACCATAGGCCACGACTATTGCTAGATAAAAAGAGCTATTCCCGAAGCAAGCAGGCATGATATTTTGATACAATTACAGTATAATAACTTAGCAATGCCCTATCTATTTTGGCAGAAGTCATAACAATAGCTGTCCCATTACTGTCTTCACTTTTTTCTTTCATCACAAGTTCACAACCACCTGTTGTATTTTAGAGTCCGCTCATATAAAAAAATTGTGTAGATGGAGAGTATATCAACATTAAACTATATATATATATATATGTATACATACATTATAGTGTTTCAAAGACAAGAAATAGGGGAGAGAAATAAACAAGAAGGAAAATGAGTTTTTGTTCGACACACACACATTTCTTTTTCTTTTCTCTGTGGTAGATCATATATATATATATATATATATATATATATCTTTGGACTCTATTCTATGCCGTCAGTTCACGGGTGGGAACTGACGGCGCTGGTTAAAAAAAAGGTCAATAAGCAAGAGAATTTGAGACCATTAGATTTGTGACATCACACCCACCAATCTGGTCTCAATTTTTTTCGCTTTATGACGAGAAATTTCTTTAAGGCAGTGTCATATTGGAATCACCCCTACAAATTAAACCAAAGATATTTGTAATTACTTGCAAATCACATGAGTTCATAGACATTTACCAACAATTGAACCCAAAACTTTCGTGTTTGTGGGTGGCTCCAGAATTAAATCCACGCTGCTAATGTACCAAGGCGAGTAAACAAGAATGAACCGAATCATTAATAAACTTTTAAATCGACAATTTGAGGCCACCACACCCTCAAATTAGACATAAGTAGATTTGGTCACATCACACCCTCAAATTTGAACCCAAATTGAGTCAAATTTTGCCAAAAGCTTCGGACCATCACATGCTTACATTAGAGATCAATAGATTAGCCACGTCACTCCCAAATTGAGCAAAAATGACTGCATCGAACATGGAGTGTTTGTGAGTATTAGCAATAGGAATTTGCATTTTGTCAAAAAAAGGTGACACCATAGGCCATGAGGCCCATGGCTATTGGCAAAGCAAATGAGTTATTCCCAAAGTAAGCAGGGCATTGATCTTTTGATATAACTACACTATATAAGTCAGCAATGCACTGTCTGTTTTGGCAGAAGGCATAGCAATAATTTCCTCATTACTGTGTTTACTCCTTTTGCATCACAACCACATATTGCATTTTAGAGTCCAATTGTGTAAAAATAATTTACACAGAGAATATATCAAAATTAAACTATATATATGTATGTTATAGTGTTTCGAAGATAAGAAAAAGAGGAGAGAAAGAAATGGGAAGGAAAAATGCCTTTTGTTCTACAAACACATACTATTGGCACCGGTTAAAAGGAAGATCAATAAGCAAGAGGTGCTCACACTTTGACTATGCTCAAGCAACCTTCCTTGAGTATGGTCATGTCACGCCCTCAAATTTAAAACAATTACGATGGGGAACCTCTTCAAGGTAGTGTCATATTAGAATTATCCTTACAGATTAAATCTAGAATATTTGCAATTACTTACAAATCACATGCTTCAATTATACTCACGGACATTACCAATAATTGAACCCAAAACTTCTGCGTTTATGGGTCACTCCGGAATTAACTCTATGCTGCTAAGATACCTGGGCGAGTAAACGAGAATTATGAGCTGAATCATTAATAAACTTTTAAATTGAAAATTTGAGACCACCGCACCCTCAAATTATAAATCAGTAGATTTGGTCACATCACACCCACAAAGTTCAACCCAAATTGAGTCAAATTTTGCCAAAAACTTCAGGCCATCACATCCTCACATTGAGATCAATAGATTGGCCACGTCACTCCATATCTGAGTGGTGTGATGTGGCTAAATCCATGATCTCTAAAGAAAAGAGTACTAGTCCTTGTGGGGGAGGGGAAGCAGCCAGCAACATCACACTCGAGGAGTAAGAAATCAGTAGATATAGCCATATCACACGCTCTGCCCCACGTGGTCTTGCTTCTTGCTTTATTGTTGGATCGGGTACAAGAAGGTTAAGACTCTCTATTTGGTAGCAGATAAAATATGAAAAGAGAGTCATTTTGTGTGGATAAACAAGAATGAGCCAGTAGCATTTCGCCAGCTCATTATTAAACACCCTCAAATTGAAGCCCAATAGGTTTAGTCACATCACACCCTCAAATATGATCCCAAATAGAGTCATCTTGTGTCAAAATTTGAGATCCTTCTCACCCTCAAGTTAAGAGATGATGTGGCTAAATCTACCTGATCTCTGGTTTGAGAGCGATGGTCTCAAATTTGAGGGCATGAGCACACCTTCAAATTTGTCTCAATAAGAGCAAAGAAATTCAATAGTACTGTTGTATTCCTTTTTTCGAGTACGTCTTTGCTTGTGATTATGTATATTCAAATATATTGAAATATTCTACAACTCTCCTAACTGTCAATATTCCAACCAAAATTGTTTGTGCTATTGTTCTACTCAACATTTAACCTTCAATGAGACTCAAATTTGAGAGTCTGACCGTCAAATCCCTCTTCCTTTCTATATCTGGACCGTACTACAAAAGTTCCTTACAAGAATCACGATGAAAATATTTAAGCGAATTACTTACAAACGTTCCTTAAAAGATCAAACTCAGAGGGGACTCGTATTAGGAAGCAAGAAAGCTCCGACAACTGATTATTATAAGGCGTAGTAGTCATAGAGTTGGCCGTCGCCGTCTTTGGAAGGGGTTAGTTCAAATTAACACTATTCTATTCTCTTCTCTTTCTGCAACTTCTTCTGTGCACTCTCTTTGTTAATAGGCTAATGATCCAAACTCTGAAGGAGTTTCTGTTTCACCTGCATGCATGTTATGGCTTCCTTGAAACTTTTGGTTACTCTGAATTCATATTCTTCCACTTGCTCTTTCCGGTTTCTTAGTGAGTGTTTCCTTCTCTTTGTCAACTACCTGCTCTTTGAAGAAAGCTATCTTCAATACTGTCTAGTACTGCTAATGTCTTTCTTGTTTAATTATTTTCCTAACCACACTATTTATAGAAAGTTGTTGTCTATACATACATGTTCTCATTCTTCCATTGTTCCCGAGAGGCAAACAGATTGTTTGTGCCGGCCGTCGGAACAGTGTTGTGTTGGCTATTATTCAGCCTTAGCCTGGTATGACAATCTCATTTTCATCCTAACCATGGTTTACTGACTTCTACAGCAATAAGCTTTAGCTTTTGTGTACATGCACGTACATACATATTCATACACAATATATATACGTACATACATAAGTTGTAGTGCTATGGATTTTGGTGGGTGGGTGGGTGGGTGGGTGTGTGGATTGGGCCGTGGAGTTGACTGCTACTCTGTTAGTAGCTGGAGGTGGTGGACAGGCCTTTTTTTTTTGGTTGAAATATTATACATAAATTAATTTTTCAATTTATTTTTTCACCTACAACACACAAATGAATGAGACAAGTGCATTTATTAACGTGAGTCACACTGTATTGTATCTTATAGTTAAAAAAAATGAATTAACAAATTGATTTACCTATAGCATTATTTTTATTTATTATTTTTTTTACGATAAAAGTGGACGAGCTCATTGTTAGGGTAAATTTCGTTGGGCCTTACTAATGAGAGGTTGCTTCTCCCCTGTGTAAGACTCGAATTTCCTTGTTTAAGATTTGGGTTCGAATTTTCATAACCGCTTGTTGAACTTATCCTTAAGCACTCAGAATACACGAAAAAATTTCGTATTCCAACATGGTTGAGATAAGGTCTAATGTAGATAGTTGTGAGATAACGAGGAGCAATACTCTTTGACAGGTATATTGAGGAACCTATTTGCATATCTATTTTTAGAAAAATAAATAAATAAATAAGTAGTTGGGCCTTGCTGACACTATTAATATATGTGGCTTGGGCTTTCATCATTGTTTGAGTTCCTGCAAATATGGCTTCAAGATAATTATTGGTATCAATGCCTTGATTTCTTACGAGAATATATTTGTAAAGAAAAATTGTAACTAGAATATTTAAATTGTGGAAAATTTTGGTTTCATCTTTGCAAGAGTAAGCTTTTTTTTGTTAAAATTTGATTACTAATGTTTAGTCTAATTATACTGTGAATCAATGGATAAGGGACAAATATTTAGTGATACAGTAATACTAACGACTGCCACTCAAATTTAAGCTTAAGCTTGCAATGAAGTATGCATCCATGAAAATATGCAAAATGTTAAAAGATCATAACAAAATTGGTACTACCTTTTCCACTATAATTTTTTTTTGTCGACGTGTGACCTCATGAACCTTATTTAGTAGTTTTCAATTGACAGCAACAAAATTTGAAGGCTAATCCCACTCCCTTTTAGAAACTATAACCAATTTGACCTTAGGCTCTTTGGCTTTAGGCACTTTGGCTGTGTAGGTTTAATTAGGACAATAAATAGAAACAAACACCCACCCCCCCCACGTACAAAACAACCCAAAACCAACAAAACAAAGAAAATATATAATTAACAAGAAACATAAACATATTAACATAATTGCATTTGCACGCTCTTTGATAAACCCTGAATTATATTTCAAAAATCACAATTTTTAGTTTCAAAGTGTAAACCATATATATATATATATATATTTGATTCTTGCAAGGACAAGAGCATCTTATGCTGGATACTTCTTCTTTATTGCACTGCTGATTGACTTCATTAAGCGAAGTATCAAAACAAAAATGATTCTCTATTTAAAATGCATCCTACAACTATGGCAATTATCTTGGTGGCACTATGCTTTTATGGCTTGGCAATAGTAATGAAAGAGCAAGTACAAACTACATATTGAAAGTACACTAGAGCCCTCAACCAGGCTATTCCCGTATTTGGAGTTTTTTCTCCAAATTGGCTCATTTCGCTCATATTCATCGCATGTGCAGTTTTCTCAATAATAGTGGTAGCAAGGAAATTGTTGCATCTCGTAAGGCAATGGATTTATCAAAGAACTTCAAAGGCAATTGTTCAAGTGCTCAACATGTTCACAAGGTTCAGGGGACCTAGATTCGTGGGGCAGCCAAATCTCAATGTTTAGTTCTCTATGGCAATTAGATTAGCAAACATTTTGGCAGAAGCCTACTGCCTTGCATTTTTGGTGTGCCTCAGCAATAATACAAATAGTAGGCATGTTTTGGCAACATCGCTGTAAATTTGCTTGTTTTGGCAATGAACCATTGGATTCGCCTAGAACAAAGAAGGATAGGATATGAATTATTATGTATGCTACTCTGCTTCCATGGCATTTTGTAATTTTTTAGCCCTGAAAGTCCTAATTATGCATATATTGAGATATAAGTGTTGAAAAACAATTTTGTTACAGTCTTGTTAAAATTGAGTGTTAGTGTATATATTTATCTTCTTGTTAATGTTAGGTTTGCCTATCTCACATTGGTCAAAATAGACTTCTTCTTCTCCTCTCTTGTAATATAAATAAACTCATTGTATACACAACAAATTACTCAATGCAATATATCCTCTTTTACATATCTCTCCATCTTTTCTAATATAGTATCAGAGTGAAGGAAAAGTATGCTCTGTGGTTGCCATTCAATAGATCTTTCACATCAGAACTCCTAAGATTCTCTTCCTACTCTCCAACCAATCTTAGGTGACTTTTCGGCCAACTCCGGCAAGAAAGTCAAGTATTTTAATAATTTTCTTGTTAGTTTATTAACTCTAGCCAATTTCATGTTTGTTATTTGAGAATTTTTATTTGTTTATTCAGGAATTGCGTTTATATTAAGGTCTCAAAAGAATTATACTTTTGTGAAAAATATTGATTCGGATTCGATAGTAAATAATTTCTATTCGCTGAAGAACTGTAAGGCACAACTTCAATAATATATGTTTTTTAGTACTTTTTGTACATTTACATATTTTATGTACAAGTTTGTCAGAATTAATTATAAGCTTATTTGGCTTATAGCCCAGAGTGAATTAAGTTCTTGGCTCTACCCTTATTAGCAATGCACTGACTGTGCATAAGTCATAACAATAGCTGCCCCATTACCATCTTCACTTTTTTCTTTCATCACAAGTTTGTTGACCCATATGTTGATCTCCATAAATGATTTTGATGGTAATAAAATCCAGTTATTATGTACTAATGTGTTTAAATTGAGTATGCAACTTAGCTACAACAAACATGGTGAAAACTATGAAGTATTATATCAAGAACGTGAAAGATTTTATCAGCACCATATGAGATCGCTGACACCATGAAAGGCACATGAGAAGTTTGTGAATGATCAAATCAAAACCAATAGTGTCAGCACTTTGATAAAAGTGATGACACCTGAAGAAGAAGAGATAAGGTTTGAATAAACATATGTTTGGCAACATCCATGGCTAACTTATTCAAAATGAAAACCCTCAATCCTCAGATCCATATCAATCCACTAAATTATCTTATCTTCACAATATTATGAAGATAGTTCAAGAGAAAAGTCTATCAAGATTATCGACAATACAGATGATTGGTGACACCTGATGGTTTATCCAAGTAAAAGATTTCACTAAGTACAAGAAGATTGCTGATACCAAATAAATTGGTCGACGAAAGACTGTTAGAGGCTAAATGTGTTTAAAGGTTCAGAAAGCTACCAAGGAAGTCAGAAAGGCTCAGACATATTCTCACCATCAAAGACTAATTTACAGAATAAAAAGAAAATGTCCAATGAAAAGTTGCAGCAGAAGAAGCAAGAAGTCAGATTGGCGACATTAGTAAAGATTGCTGGCAATCCTGGCTTACGACAAAGAAAGGCACCAACGGTCAGATTTTTAAATTGTTTATCTTAGCCACCCGCACATTAAATGCACCTCCAAAGGCTCTAATGGCTAATTTCTGTGAGAGAACATATATATATGGGTTCAAACTCATTTATGGGTATGAGATAAGGATCTTAAAGTGCAAAAATTCAAAAATCTCAAACATTCCTCACTATTCTGAGTTTGCCTATGTCAAAAAGAGTTTATTGAGCCTCTTCATTTATTCACTTCTTAGAGTGATATCCATTGTAACTATAAACTTATTACTCCTCAAAAGATTGGTGAAACCTTATTGAGTGAGTATAACTTCGTAGTATACTTAAGGATCGAGAGTTTAGAGTGAAGCTTCTCGGTAATTAAGGGTTTGGTGTAAATCCTTGAATGTAATAGTGAACTAGGCACTTGAAGAAACTAGCAGCTCTGTAAGAAGATGATTACATAGTAGAATACCTTCGAGAGAATTGAGGAAGAGAGTACGTAGGTAAGGGTTGGGCCAAACCTTTGTAAAATTCTTGTGCTTTGATTTACTGTTGTGTGCATTTATTATTCGTGGTTGCTAGCAATCATCATAAGTATCTGCGTTGATCATTGCATTTCATCTTTAGTGCAATCCTTTAAAAGCATCCTACAATTTGATAATCTGTCTATATTCATTTTGATATTTATTGTGGCAAACTTATTCATCTTGACCTTATTTAAATTACTCATATTTTTTAAGAACCCAATTCACCCCCTCTAGGTTAATCTTGTGCTAACAATTGGTATCAGAGCCTGGTGCTCATGTATATAGGCTTTACATCCTTGAGTAAGATCCATCACCAACATTGTTAGAACTTCTCTTGCAAAAGGTCAGTCCACAAACAAACCTCTTATGTTCAATGGTACCAACTACAACTACCGAAAAAGTAAAATGAATATTTATGTTTAGTTCGTAAATTATGAATTGTGGAGAATTATTGTGAATGAACCTAAAATCCTTACTAATACCATTGAAAATGTTAATGTGGCCAAACCTAAAGATGAATGGGATACATATGATTTCAGAATTATGCAAGCTAATGTTAAGGTTATGAATTTATTATATTATGCATTAGATCCTACTGAGTTTAATAGAATTTTTACCTGTGATATTGTAAAAGAAATTTGGGATAGGTTGGAAGTCACTCATGAAGGTACAAATAAGGTAAAAGTGTAAAAAATTAACCTTCTTATGCATAATTATGAGATGTTTAAAATGAAATCTGAAGAATCTATTACTGAAATATTTATCGGATTTACTGATATTATTAATTGATTAAAATCTATTGGGAATGTTTATTCTAACAGTGAACAGGTTAGGAAGACACTCAAATATTTGCCTAGAAATTAGAAAGCCAAAGTGACTGCAATACATGAAGCTAAGAATCTAAACATCATGCCTCTGGAGAAGCTGTTGGAGTCACTTATGGCTTATAAGTTGACTCAGAAACAAAACATGCAAGATAATGATGAGAAAATGAGAAGAACTATTGCCTTCAAATCTATCACTGATAAGCAGGACAATAATAGAGAAAAAGATGAGGACATAGCCCTCATTACCAATAAATTTGAGAGATTCATGAGAAAGAAATTGAAGAAAGGAAAAAAGCCTGAAGTTAAAGGAGAATCAAGCAAAGGAGACTGTACAATCATCTGTTTTGAGTGCAAGAAACTTGGACACATTAAAACTAAATGTCCTTAACTTAAAAAGAGAAGAAAAAGGCAAAGAAGCTGCAGCGATGGTAGCAACTTTGAGTGGTAGTGAAGAATCTAGTCCAGATGAAGAATCTGACATTGAAGAGATAGCTAACCTATGCTTGATGGCTCAAGAAGAATAAGATGAGGTATCTACTTCTGATTTTACCTTTAATGAACTTCAAGATGCATTTCATGATTGGATGAACGAATTCAAAAAATAGGAGCGAACAATTGTCTTTTAAAGAAAATGATTTCCACATTGACCAAAGAAAATGAAACTCTGGCTTTTGAAAATAATCTACTGAAATAGGAGAATGTTTCTTTAAAAGAAAAAGTCAAGAACTTGAATAACACTCTTGAAATATTTGAAAGAGGAAGAGAAAACCTTAACTTAATTTTGGGAAACCAGAGATGTACTTTTGATAAAGGAAGAATTGGATATGATCATTTTGTAAAGAAAAAGTCATACAAAAACGTTTTTGCTCGACCAAATGTTTCTAAAGTCAAATGTTTTTATTGCTAAAAGAGTGGTCATTATGCTAAGAAGTGCTAGTTAAGAAGAGCCCCTACAAATGATGTTAAGACAAAATGGACACCAAGGAAGATTGCTGACACTAACCCTAGAGGACCCAACATAAAGTGGGTACCAAAAATTAGACCTTGAATTCTTTTATGTGTCAATGTGTTTGAAATCCAAAATGAAGAAAGAAGTGTGGTATTTGGACAGTGGTTGTTCGAGATACATGACAACGATGAAAGTCAATTTATCTCTCTTTCACCCAAGGATGGAGGTCTGATAACTTTTGGTGATAATAGTAAGGATAAGATCATTGGTATTGGCAGTATTAGTAAGAATTTCTCAACCACAATGAAAAATGTTCATCTAGTCAAAGGTCTTAAACATAATTTGTTTAGTATCAGCCAGTTATGTGATAGAGGTTTTAAAGTAGTTTTTGAATATTCAAAATGCTTTGTGATTAATATTATTAATAATCATGTCACACTGACAAGAATTAGACAAGGCAATATATATGTTTTTGACTTGAATGATTTGTCTGCATGTAAGTTGAAATGTCTATTTGCTGTAAATGAGAATGATACTTAGTTATAGAATAGGAGGCTAGGTCACACCAGCATAAGTACAATATCTAAAGTTGTAAAACATGATATGGTTGTTGGTATGCCTAAGATTAAGTTTGAAATAGTTAAGATGTGTGATGCTGTCGCACTCAGATTTTTCGCACTCGAAGAATACTCACATAAGTGGAAAAAATATTGTACTCTCTTGTTAAAACTCACCCTCCTAAAAGAATGAGTGCGACTAGGTTTGAATTGAAAAATAGATTTGAATAAAGGGCTTTTAGAAAAGATTTGGAGTCGCCACCTAACTTGATTAAGGTGAGTTAGGTCACCTAAAAACTAAGCATAATCCGGAGACTACACTTAGGGTTTTTGAAAAACGATTTTGAAAATGTCTCCTTAAGAGAGGGTTTTTAAGAAAAACAGGTTGTTTGGAAACCTTTGGAAAACATTTAGCCCTTTTTGAAAATAACTCCGTTTTTGGTCTTTCGAAAACAGTGATCTAGGTTCGGAGGTTGGTTATGTGTAGGAAAGACGCACTAAGCCATCACCCTACCCCGCCATTTCGGTACCTACATGTCAATCTACCCTAGATTCACCTATGAGAGTCTTTAACTAACTAATGTTCAATCCTATCCACTTTGAAAAACAATGCTTGAAAAGAATCTAACATGATGCATGATGTGCAAGTGCAAGGAAAGAGAATTGAAAAATAGATTTGGAAAGAGATTGATTTGAAATTGATTTGATTTAAAAATAGATTTGAAGAGATGGAATTGAAATTGGAAAGTTTGAAAATTTGGAAATAGAAATTTGAAATTGGAAGTTTGAAAATAGATTAGAGATTTGAAAAGATTGTAGAATTTGAGATTTGGAAAATGTGGTGGAATTTGAAATTTGGAAGAAGTTGTGACCGCACTCATGAGGGTTGCCTACGTATCCTTTTGGAGGAATCAGGTCAGTCGTAGTTCGAACAAGAGTCCGATTGAAAATAGAAGAGTTGATTTGAAAGAAAGAGGTTGAATTGGAAATTGGATTGGAAAATTGAGAGATTGAACTTAGAATAGAAGATTGAAAATTAGAATTTAGAATTTTGGAATTGAAGAGATTGGATGTTGATTTGAAAATGTAGGATTTGGAAGAAAGATTTAGACCTGTTTTGGAAAGATGGAAGTTTAAGAAACCTAGACCTAGGAAAGATTTGACTTGACTTTGAAGGTTTAGGAGATTAGGAAAGATTGCATTTAGGAAATGTTTGAATTAGGAAAGGTCCGGTTTAGGAAAGTTTCAAATTAGGAACGTTTCATTTTTGGAAAGTTTTCGGATTAGAAAAGTTTTCAAATTAAGAAAGTTTTGAAATTAGGAAAATTTCAACTTAGGAGAGTTTTGAATTAAGAAAATTTCAACTTAGGAAATTTTTGAATTAAGAAAGGTTTTGAAATTAGGAAGTTTTGAAAATTGAAAAGTTTAGAATTTGGAAAAGTTTGAAATAGGGAAGTTTTGAAAATGGGAAGGTTTTGAGTTTATAAAGGTTTTAGATTTGAAAAGATTTGAGTTTAGGAAAATTAAGAATTTAGAAAGATTTAGGAAGTTTTAAAAGAATTTACTTAAGAAAGTTTTGAGTTTAGAAAACTTTGAATTTGAAAAGATTTGAAATTTGGAAAGTTTAAGATTTAGAAAGTTTTAGAGTTTTAGAAAATCTTGAGATTAAGAAAGGTTTGAGTTTAAGAAAGATATGAAAACATAGATTTGGAAAGTTAAGATTTGAAAAGGGGTGAGATTAGGAAAGGGTTGAATTAGGAAAGATTGAAAGTTGAGTTTTAAAATTTAAGAAAGATTTTTATGTTCAAGTTTTGGAAACTTAAGATTTAGAAAAGTGGAGGATTAGGAAGGATTTGAATTTTGTTTCTAAGAAGAAGCGTTTGATTTTGTTTCTAAAAACGGAGGATTAGATCTAATTTCCTAAAAGGGAAAGATTTAATTTGACAAAGATTTGGAAAGGGAAGTTTTGGAAACCCTAGATTTGAAAAACCATAGTTTTGATGTAGAAAATAGGTTTTGGAAGTGTATATAGTTTGGATGTAGAAAACGAGAGATTTTGGAAACCTAGGTTTGGGGCAAAGTTTGAAAATCATGTTTTTGGGAAGAAAATTAGGGTTTTCTAATTGTGGGCTCTAGGGTTCGACTTGGGCTTCAAGGAAAGGGATTTTTGGAAAGTGTGTTTTTGGAAACAAGATTTTTGGAAGAAAATCCTAGAGAGTAATTTTTGGAAAGTGTATTTTGAAAAGAAAGCTTTTGGAAAGAGATTTTAAAGAGAAGGAGTTTTTGGAAAGCGTGTTTTTGGAAACAAGTTTTTTGGAGGGAAATCATAGGGGGGAATTTCTAAAAGGAAGATTTTGGGAAGAGAGTCTTTAGAAAGATTTTTAGGGAGCGTTTTTAGAAAGTGGATTTTGGGGAGAGTATTTTGGAAAGGGGTTGAAAAAGGGAGTTTTGAAAAATAGATTTTTGGAGAGAGTTTTTAGAAAACAATTTTGGAAAGGAGAGTTTTAGGAAAGTATGTTGAAAAAGAGATTTTTAGGAGGGGGATTTGGAAAGAGAGTTTTTAGAAGGTATAAAAACATCTCACTTTCCTAAAGCAATTCTAACCATAAGAGAGCTAGAACCGCTTTAGAAAAGCGGTTTTGAAAACAACAAGAGTTGAAAATATGGACCATGAAGGTCACTTTAAATATAACACTTTCCTAAAGCAATCCTAGCCATGGAAAAGCTAGAATCACCCTAGGATTGTGATTTTGAAAACAAGTTTGAAAACGATTTTGAAGACAGCTTTGAAAACGGTTTTTGGAAGATGCAAGATCATGATATGCACAATGCAAATTTGGGGTCGTGAACATACAAGACTAAGGCTTCACCACATAATCAAGGGGGCCAGACCCACGTGGTCTTCGGTTAGCCTAAAGGAAAGCCCCCGACACGGTGACCCTCCGATAGTCTAATCCTACACATGGACCGGGAGTCCCCTTGTTCCAGGCATGCAAAGAAAGGGGGGGAAAGAGATGGGGAATTAAAATAGAGAAAACCTAAGTGGGTTAGGAGAAAGAAGAGAGAGGGGGAATGCAAAAATTTAAATAGAAAACCTACCTTGTATCTTGTTTATTTTGCGCGCCTTGCTTTTTTCGGTCTTCTCTTCACTTCAGTCTTGATTTTCGAAGGCTCGTCTTTAATCTTTAAAAGTTGTCTTCAAACTTTAGATTGCAGCTCTTCAAGTCTTCAAAGGAGGGTTGAAGGCTAGTGTATGAGTGTATGGGGGTGTGTATGAGTGTATAGGAGGCTAGGGTTTAGTGTATGGTGGCTAGGGTTTGGAAAACCTAAGGAAGCTAGGGTTTAGGGAGTGTTCGAGCTCTGTATATCGAATTATATGATTTTTGGTTTGAGTTTACGGACCTCTTTCACGCTGGAAGAAACTCTGTATTTATAGAGAGAGGAATACACCGGCGCTTGTTGCAGTGGCGCCAGGCCAAACTTTACACTAGCGCTACTAGGAGTGGCGCCACTACTAGTGGCGCCAGCCATTTAGGAAATGTTTAAGGTCGGCAAGCAACGTATCTTTGACTAGATTTGGGCCTCTGTACTAGTGACTACCATGCAATTTTTAGCCTGACTTCACTAGGAGTGACTCCGGAAAGTCTAGGAATGATTTGAAGAAGCCGGGAATGACCCGGAAGGCCGAAAAAAGTAGGAACACTTAAAATAGTGTCCCGAAGGTATTTGGCTTGAAAAATGAGGATAAGATGGGTCGGAAAGGTTGACCGGGCCTTTAAGGGCAAAATGGTCAATCGGACCGGGAAACTACCGGGACAGACTCGGACTGTCCCGGAAGAAGACTTGGGATTTGAAAATATTATTTAGAATATTCCCAAAGGTTGCCGATTTGATACCCAGAGCCGGTGTGGTTGGAAAAAGTGACCTGCCCACTAGAGGTAAAACGGTCATTTTGTACCGGGTTTGCCGGAACTGACTTGGAATGATCCGGAAAGGTAGAGGAAAGTTGGGAATACTATAAGAAGTATTCTTAGGAGGCTACCGGTTTGATACCCAGAGCTGGCGTGGTCCCCGGGGCGTTCGGATGCCTAGGGGCAAAATGGTCATTTAGCTTCAAGTGGGCCCTACGGGCCTAGGAAGCGACTGGTAGACTAAATTCAAGTTAAAAAGGCGGGCCTAGAGTCTAAATACGCATGTGATGTGTGAAAGTGAGCTTGGTCAGCTCGAAGATAGCCGAGCGGGCAAAAATGGGGTGCTTACAGATGCATGCCAAAAAGATAAACAAACTAGAGAGTCTTTCAAATTAAAAACTGTGATTTCAACTTCTAGACCGCTTCAATTGCTGCATATGGACTTATTTGGACCTACCAGAACTTTTAGTCTTGGAGAAAAATAATATGTTTTTGTGATTGTGGATGACTATTCTAGATTTACTTAGACTTACTTCCTTGCTCACAAAGACGAAACTATTTCTGTGTTTATCAAATTCTATAAAAGAGTTCAAAATGAAAAAAGCTTTACCATCTCTACTATTAGAATATATCATGGGGGAGAATTTCATTGCTCCCTATTCGAAATTTTCTGTAATGAAAATGGTTTTAAATATAACTTTTCTGCACTAAGAACTCCTCAGCAAAATGGTATTGTTGACAGGAAAAATAGAAATTTTAAAAAAATGGCTAGGGCCATGCCTTGTGAAAATGTATTACCAAAATACTTTTGGGCTGAGTAAGTAAATACTGCATACTATGTTTTAAATAGAATTTTTATTAAAAGGCATTTGAAAAAGACTCCGTATGAACTTTGGAAATGAAAAAAACCAAACATTTCATACTTTCATATTTTTGGATGCAAATGTTTTGTTTTAAACAACAATAAGGACAATTTAGAAAAATTTAATGCTAAATCAGATGAAGGTGTTTTTCTTGGTTATTCTCTGCATAGTAAAACTTTCAGAATTTATAACAAAAGAACCTTAGTGGTTGAAGAATCTATTCATGTCAAATTTGATGAATCTAACTCTCTTGCTAGCAAAACTGTAAGTAATGATGATGCAGATGATACAGAACAAAGTGTTAGCAATACCAACAAAGTGTCAGCACTTAATGATGCGTTGCCAAAGAAAGACAGAGTAACAGAAATGAAATATAAAGAAAAAGAGCCCAATCTAACTATATCTCAGCAGCAAATCGATGTAAATGAGGGACTACCAAAAGAATGAAAGTTTGTGTTGAATCATCCTCGAGATCAAACTTTTGGAAATCCATCAAAAAGAGTAAGAACCAGAGCTTCATTTAGAAACATGTGTGCTCATTTTACATTACTATCACAAATGGTGCCAAAAACCTTTTAAAAAGCTTAAGGAGATGAATATTGGATTACTGTAATGCAAGAAGAATTAAATTAGTTTGAGAGAAGTAAAGTATGGAACCTAGTGCCCAATCCTAAAGAACATCTAGTTGTAGGCACCAAATGGGTCTGCAGAAACAAGATGGATGAAACAGGTAGTATAATCAGGAACAAAGTAAGGTTAGTTGCACAAGACTACAGTCAAGAGGACGATATAGACTATGATGAAACTTTTGCACCTATTGCTACGTTGGAAGCAATTAAAATGTTACTTGTATTTACATTTTTCCAAAACTTTAAATTTTACCAAATGGATGTCAAGAATGCTTTTCAAAATGGTTTTATGAATGAAGAAACTTTTGTTGAACAACCTCCCTCCAAGTTTTGAAAATACTAAGTATTCTAATCATGTTTTCAAATTAACTAAAGTTTTGTATGGTTTAAAACAAGCACCTAGAGCCTAGTATGAGAGATTCAACAAGTTTTTGTTAGAAAATGGTTTTTCAAGAAGAAAAGTTGGCATCACTATTTTTTTCAAAAACAAACATCTTGATATACTTATTGTACAAATATATGTAGACGACATTATTTTTTAATCTACTAATGAAAATCTGTGCAATATGAATATTTCAACTAAAATGGATGCAGATGAGGCAGATAAGTGATTGCACTCTAAAAAGTACAATCAAAGTTTCTAATTGTAAGCTATTGTTAGTAATTATTTATATATTATTTATTATTTTATTACAAGTTAGTTTGCTTTTACGTTTTTGTGTTTTGTGTAGATTTAAAACTAAAATTGAGCAAAATAAAGCAGATGGACACACAGATATTTATTTGGGTATTAACTTACTATATTATATTAATATATGTGTGTGTATCATATTATATATATAGGCGTGTGAGAGTATTACATATTTTGTGTGTGTGTGTGTGTGTGTGTGTGTGTGTGTGTGTGTGTGTGTGCAAGTGTGCAAGTGGAGCAACGACTGAAAGCATTACAATGAATCAAAAGGATTGAATAAAAAATAAAAGAAATGGTCGACACGGAAGAGTGGACAAAAAGATTGAAATGACTGGAAAGCTTGAGTTGAATGGAGCAAATACAGATTGAATAAAAAAAATCAAATGTGGATTGAATAAAGAAAGCAAAATGATTGATTTCTTTGGCCGAAAAAATAAAATGATGGTCAATTGTCGGCCAGAAGAAATAAAAAAATAAAAACAACTTCAAAGCTTCCTCTTCAGTCGAAGAGGAAGTCTATAAATAGCGATACCTTCAGTGGAGGAGCGGAGAAAATTTTAAAAAGCCAGAAAGCTCCACATTCAGTTGCTTTATTTTATTTTTCTAGATTCCAGTTAATTTGTTAGTGCTTTATAGTCAGTTAATTTTCTATTTCATTATTTTATTTACTAGTATTCTGTTGTAATAAATCAATTTATTTATGAAATCATTTTCTTTCAAATTATGTCTTTTTATTATCATAAGTAACTAGTTTTATTATGGAACCAATTATGAAGATCAAGTGCTTGTATTGAGATAATCAATTAAGGTTTATCTTTTCATTCCAGATTTACTTGAAAACTTATTACTTTTACACCCGTTCAGTATATTGCATACACTGGCACGGGAAAGTATATTTTATGCATGTAATGGTTTTGTGTTTTATAAACAAGTTTAAGTTTAGGAGTATCGTAATTACTATAGGAGTAGTATAAAGTAAAATAAATATTGGTTTTCTTATCACTTTTCAAAGACTTTTATAATTTATGCGGATCCTCTGTCTGGTATATTTTTATATTCAAAGCTCTGGTAGGAACCTAAGGCTCTTAATCCTAATTTGGAATGGATTGGTTTTATAATCTTGATAATTAAAATCTAGATCCTTTTGAAAACTTAGACTTTTAATTATGTTTGTAATACTTTTTGCCTTGACAAAGCAACTGGTATATGCAAATCGATGGTGAGAGTTTTCGATAATAATTTAATAAGTATTTAGCTAGAATCTTTGAAAATATGTGCCTTTAATTATGCTTGTTACACTTATGCTTTGACAAAGTATTACCTGGTGTTTATGAGTCGATAGTGAGGTTTTATGATTTTAACATAATATTATAGTATTTGGTTATCATTTAATATTATCATATATTGGTTAATGAGACTCAAGAGGGCTAAACGATTGACAGATGGTAAACCTATTTTGATCAACCATAAAAAAATCACGTGATCGGATCAATTGGATCTAAGGCTGTTTTTAATCTATTTATTTTGCAGTTTAATTTAACAATCATCAAACCTCTCAAAAATAAAATATTTTTCTTTTGGTTACTATTTCTGCAGCTTTTGTCGAACTCTCGTTAGCAAGAGTTGAAATTCAAATAGATTAGTTTAAGTTCCAACTTAAGCCGTCTGTAGTGCTTCTGTGTCTAACATGAATTAATCGGTATCTAACCTATTGCCTGTAGTGAATTATGGCACTAACCATCTGCAACTATGACATTTTACATAATTTAGAACTATATTCCCTGTGGATCGACCCCGTTTTTACCGGGTTATTTTAACTGCTACTTCGCTATACTTGCAATTGAGTTTTTAAATTCTCACAATCTGAGTATAGACAAACAATTTTTAGCACTGTGGTTAGAAAAGACAAGCAGTAAGTCTATTGACACCAAGCTATATAGGAGCATGATAGGATCTTTGTTATATTTAACTGCAGGTAGACCTGATATCATATTCAGTGTCTATATGTGTGCAAGATTTTAAACTAATACTAAAGAATCACACTTAACTGTTGTAAAGAGAATTTTTAGATATCTAAAACTAACTTGTAATCTTGGCTTGTGGTATCCTAGTGGTACATTTTTTAAACTTGTTGGATATTTTGATACTAATTATGCTGGAAGTAGAATTGATAGAAAAAGAACTAGTGGTTCGTGTCAATTTCTTATAAACATTTTTGTGTCTTGGTTTAGTAAGAAACAAAACTACATTGCCCTCTCAACTGTAGAGGCATAATACATAGCTGCTAGAAGCTGTTGTACTCAAGTATTATGGATTAAACACCAACTTGAAGACTATGGACTTACCTATGAACACATACTTATTCGGTGTGACAATACCAATGCTATTAACCTGACTAAAAACCTTATTCAACACTCCAGAACCATACACATTGAGATTAGACATTATTTCATTAGGGACCATACACAAAAAAGGTGATATTAATCTAAAGTTTGTCAGCACTGATAATCAGTTGACTGACATTTTCACCAAACCCCTAAGTGAAGATAGATTATATATGATTCGAAGGAAACTTGGTATGTTTAATCCTATTTAGTATTATTATGATCATTTTTCTTTTTAAGTGTATTATATTTCAAATGATCATTTTATCTTATGTGTTAACTATTATTGAAAGTGCTGACAATATGAACTGAACTTGTTCTGTGTTTTAACTTGAGTGTCACCAATAGTATCTAGTGACAACAATTTTAGAATATTTACTTGAATCTGTATGTGATCACTACACATTGGTAGCACCTGTTATAGGTGTCAGCACCATTGCATACTTATGTTTGACTTGCCACTACCTACAAATACCTAAAACCTTAAATTCTCGACCCAACCTCTCATTTCAATCTCTCAAAATTCGAAAGTAATTGTTCCTTCCATTTGTCAAATCCATAAAACCATCTATATACTATTGTGCCCTGATTTTTAACCAAGTCCTTTTCGGCCCAGGCGAAAGGCATAGTGCTCTCTTGCTAGAACTCGTCCTCTTAGAAGGACGAGTGTGATTAGGTTTGAATTAGAAATTGATTTGAATAAGGGTTTTTGAAAAAAAATTTGGAGTCGCCACCTAACTTTGTTAAGGTGAGTTAGGTCACCTAAACTAAGGAAAGTCTGAAGACTAAACTTAGGGTTTTTGAAAAAAGTTTTAAAAACTTCCTCAAGAGAGGGGTTTTTTTTTTTTTGTTGGAGAAAACAAGTTGTTTGGCAACCTCTGAAAGTATTTAAGCCATTTTTGAAAATGACTCCGATTTTAGTCTCTTGAAAAGAGTGATTTATGGTCTGAGGGTTGTTACGTATAGGGAAGACGTATTGGGTTATCACTCTATCTTGCCTTTGCGGTACATACATAAATTTTCACCCTAGGTTCACTTATTTAGAATCTTCGATTATCTATTGTCCATTTATATCTAATTTAAAAAAAAAATTAGAAAAATGTTTGATATGATACATGACATGCAAGTGAAAGAAAATGATTTTATTTTGAAAATAGATTTGAAGAAAGGATTTGAAGTTTGAAAGAGGTTGTGAGAATTTAAAACTTGAAAAAGGTTGTGACTGCACCCATGAGAGTTTCCTATGTATCCCTTTGTTGGGAATCAGGTCAGTCATAATTTGGACAAGAGCCCAATAGAAAATGGCACATTGAGGCCATTATAAAGCTTTTAAAACACTTTGAGATTTGTGGAAAAAGAGAACTTGAGCGTTTTGATTTGAAATCAGATGTTGGAGTGTTTTTGGAATAGAATTTGAAAGTTTTTGCAAGTGCTATTGAAGCGGCATTTTGTAGTGTTTTGAAATGTCTTTGAACAGAACTCAAGAGAGTTTTGAAAGTTTTGAAAACTTGATTATGGACTTGAAAATTAGATTTGGACTCATAAGAGCTCTTATGAACTTGTCTTGAAATGATTTTTGAAAATAGTTTTCATGTACCTCATGAAAGGCATGTTGAACATTTTATCACCTTTAAGAGGTTAGTTAATGAATAGCTAAGCTCCTTTAAGGCTATGGCTTTTGAAAACATTTTTGAAAAAGGGGTTAAGGACTTTCTTTTAGTTTTTTTAGTACTCTTAGGGTTATAGAACCCTTTTTTAATGTCTCACTTATACTTGAACAATCATAACCATGAAAGGATTAGGATTGCTTTAAAGATGTGATGTTTGAAAACTATTTTGAAAAGAGCTTTTAAAAATACTTAGGGTTTTGGAACCTTAATATGGACAACCTTGGAAGTTATACTTAATATATCACATTCCCTTGGAATCCCTTACTATAAAGGGGTAAGGACACATTAGGGTTGTGAATTCTTGAAAACATTTTAAAAATAGTTTTTGGAAAGTGTTAGGTGTCTAGCTATTTTAGTTGAGACAAGTTTAAGAAAACTCCTTGGAGGCATTTTTGAAGATAGAATGTGAGAATATTTGAAATGGTTTTGGGGTTGATTTTTGAAATTTCAAGAGGGTAGGATGATTTTTGAGTTGAAGGATTATTTGAAAAGGAGTATTTGAATTGGAGCCTTGAAACTTACTAACCTAGGTTGGGTTGACCTAAGGTTAACTAACTAGGGTTAGGTTAACCTAGGGTTGGCTAACTAGGGTTAGGTTAGCTTAGGATTAAGATGACTTAGAGTTAACTAACTAAGGTTAGGTTAACCTAGGGCTAAGGTGACTTAGGATTAACTAACTTCGGTTAGGTTAACCTAGGGTTGAGGTAACATAGGGTTAACTAAGGTTAGGTTAACCTAAGGTTTGGTTGACCTAGGGTTAACTAACTTGGGTTAAGTTAACCTAAGGTTGGACAACTAAGGTCAAATTAACCTAGGGTTGAAAGGTGGTTTTGAAAGTTGGTTATGAACTAGGGTTTTGAAAATGTGGTTTTATTTATGAAATTTGAAAATGGGTTTTGAAAACCATTTTATGAATATTACTCAAATAAGTGTTGGGGTCCTATGGTTGATATTTGGAAACCACTTAAAAGAGAGTTACCTCGGAACTATTTCACCCACAAATTCAAAAGAGCAGAACTGGTGAAAATCAACAATAAATAGATGGTTTTGAAGACTTAAAAATTAAAGAGAATGATCCTTTGAAAATTGATTTTGGAAAAGAGGTTTTGAAAAATCAAGTTTGAGAGGTTGAAGACCACTCTAAAGAATAAGGGTTCATATGGTTGATTTGAAGGAAATCACTCTGAAGAGGATTCCATGAAACAATTCCAACCACAATATTCAAGAGAGCAAAACTTTTAAAAATCAAGATAAAAATAATGGTTTAGAAAAATCCTTTTTATTCAAATTAAAGAGAGTGCCACTTGAGAACCCTTTTTGAAGGGAATTATTTTGAAGTGAATAGAGCTAACTCTAATGAACTACGGTTCATATAGTCAAAATAATGGGGAGACTACTCAAGAGAGGATTCTAAAAGACCATTTCAACCACAAAGTTCAAGAGAGTAAAATTCTTAAAAATCAACATAGAAAAAGATGGTTTGAAATCCATTTTAGTGCAACTTTGAAAAATAATGAAATGTAGGGTTGCAAAATAAAGTCAAGGGACTTGAAGAGGGTTTTCTAAATTTTAGAAATTGAGGTTTTGACCTAGACTTTAAGAAACCAACTCTAGGACCATTTTTAGGGAATCATTTGAATATGGAGCTTTATGGATGATATAGAAAAGAGATAGTGAAAGTTTTGAAAAAATGATTGTGAACATGAAAACAAATCCAAGTATACAAAACATGAACAAAATAACCATATGCAAAGGGGTCATGGAACCATACAAGGCTAGAGGCTTCATCAAATAGCAAGGTGCTCCAAGGCCATACCATCTTAAAGTAGGTTTATGAGATTTTCCCTTCACGGTGGTTCTTACAAACTTTCCTCTAGGCATGAACTAAGAGCTTCCTTATTTTAAGTATGCAAAAAAAGGAGGAAGAAGATGAGGGTTAAAATAAAGAATAACCTAAGTAGGCTAGGGGGGAGAAGAGAGGAGTGGGGATTGTAGAAATGTAAAGAGAATGCTACCTTTTTCCTTTAAACTCTTTCAAACCTCCATGGATGCCTTGACTTGAACTTCAATAGCCTTGAAGAGGCTTGAAGGGGCAAGAATGAGGTCTTCTATGGCATTGAAGGCTATATAAGTGTAGTATATGGATTAGAGAGAGATAGAATCTAGCCTAAGTGCTTGAAGTGTGAGATGTATATAGGAATTCGAGGTTCTAAAGTAGTTTTTATAGAGCGTCGCTACCAATTTTGATTCTGGAATATGCAAAGGGGGGGTCTATATTTATAGGCAAAGCTGGAGGGTTGCCCAGGCATATGTGCTAACACATGACACACATTGTACTGTTCCATTGGCAGAATACCACATGACACACATTGTACTAGCTAATTCTTAAGGGCTAAGTAAAATTTGATCGAACTGATCAAAATTTGGGTGCATGTAACATACGCTCTGCCGTTGGGAATGTTCGTTTAAACTTTGTTTCGATAATTGTGTAAATCAGGAAAGATTCGGGGAAATCGATTATGTTCACGGTGTTCTCCTAGTGTTTCTTAAGAACTTTAAATTTTTTGGGAGCTTAAAATGTGTTCGGGAGAATGAGATATCTTCTCAAAAAGAGTGCCAAAAACACACTTTTGTAGAGTGTTTGTGATACGCTCCTTGGGTGTTCAAAAGTAGTTGTTTGTGGGCCACATGATCGGGACCTCCAGGAAGTGATATTTTCAATCGGATTATACTGATGGAAAATGCTCTGAAAATACTTTCGAGAATTCCCTAATTTGAACATTTTTCAAGTTGTTTGACAGTGTGTTATAATTAGGGAACTGGAGAAAAAATCAACCTTGGCGGAGCGTCTGTTAGACGCTTCAAGGGTTACTGAAAATGACAGTTTTTGAGCCATGCGATCAGGGGCTTTGGGAAGCGATCTATTCAATTGAGCCGTATTGATAGAAAGACTTGTGGTCAAGATTTTGGGAATTCCCTGGTTTACGCATTTCTCAAGTCGTTTGACAGTGCGTTGTAACTAGAAAATCGGGAGAAAAGACAACCCTAGTAGAGCATCTGCGAGATGCTCAAAGGGATTTTCGTTGAGTCGGGAGTGTTTAAAGTTGTGGGCTCACCTTGGGTCAAACAGAGGTGTATGATGAGACCCACCGTTTAATACCCAAGGCCGGCACAGTTTCAAGGCGGGTTCGAGCCGCAAGAGGTAAAACGGTCATTTTGACCAGAATTGGTTGAAAAAGGTCAGAATGGATTGGGGTGGCATGTTAAGTGTGCTGGAATGTTTGCGGATGGTCCTGGAAGACGTTTTCACTATTTGGTGGGATTTATACTGTGTTTGGGTGCTCAGGGCAAAATGGTCATTTTGACCAGAGTTGATCGGAACGGGACTGGGATCGGATAGGATAGTGTGTTAAGTATGCCTAACTGTTTAGGATCACTTTGGAAGGGTGGACTTATCGTTTTGAGGGATTTTGAATTTTCTCAAGACGTGCCTAAAGGCCTAAGGGGTAGGTTTGGTAATTTTTCACCGAGTCAGGCTAATAGGCGCTGGTATTGACCTAGGTGTTGGTTTCCTAAATCGCCTGGCCTAGGAAAGCTACCTGTGCGGTGTTGGTCCCTGAGATCGCCTAGTCTTAAAGAGCTACCTGTAGGGTGGTATTAGTTTTTTAGAACACATAGTCTCAAAAAGCTACCTATGAGGGTGGTATTGGTCCCCAAGAATGCCTGGTCTCGGAGAACTGTCAAATGACAGACATTCTACATTGGCGGACTAGCAAGCGCCAGAAGTGAACCGTCTGGAATTTGATAAAGTGTTAGTCCCTGAGATTGCCTAATCTCGGGAAGCTATCTAGATGGCGTTAGTTCCCGAGACTGCCCGATCTCGGAAAGCTACCTAGATGGCATTGGTTCCCGAGACCCCCTAGTCTCAGAAAGCTTTTTGGAATGCCTAGGGACAATATGGTCTTTTCATCTTTAATTGAGCCTTATGGGCCCGGAAAGCGACTAGTTGGCTAGATTGGAATTTGAATGAACCGTCTTGGGCTCGTATATGTTGTTGTGATGTTTGAAAACTGGATCTGATCAGGCAGAAGATTACCGAGCGGACAAAATTGGAGTGCTTACATATACGACTGCGCTCTATTTCAAACCGTGTGAATCATCTCAAGAATCATCAATAGTTACTGAGATCGAAAAAATGGCTGTGATTTATCAAAATCTAAGCATTGAACAAGTAGCAACTGAATCGCCTATGGTTGATTGAGGGAAAAAGAGGAAAACCAGGAAAGAAAAAAGGGAATCTAGCAAGATGAGAGAAAAATCTAAAAAGGGGAAGAACCTTAACCCAAAAAAAAAAAAAAAGAGCATGGTAGTAGTGGAACAAATGACTAATGTTCTGGAAAACGACCCTTTCTTCAATCGAGTATGTTTAAAGGAAAGGTATGAAACCTTTTTCTATACCAGAAAAGTTATCAAGGGTAGATTTCAGGATTTCAATTTTTTAAAGAAATGGGGATAATCTTTGAAGAAAAGTTCACACATTTGGGTTGGGTAAAAATGACCAAACTTAAAGAGAAGATGTACCCAGAACTAATTAGGCATTTTTATGCCAACCTTAAACCATCAAAGAGGAACCCCAACCGAATGAAAAACTTTGTGAAGGGAATTAAGATAAAATTTTATGGAAAAGTTTTGGAGAAGATTTTTGGCCTACCAAAGGAATAAATTGAGACCCAACTTGAGAACCTTCGGGAAGTCTTGTTTGTAATTTTGGGCAAAGCACTTCGTAGTAAGAAAAAGAAAACCAGAACATCTGACGAGCTTTCTCTAGAGCTCAAATTAGTGCACCACTTTCTTAATCACTGCTTAGCTCCAAGAAGTGGCAAGTATGATTACATCTCCAAAACTAAATTACTACTGCTTTAGTGCTATGCCAGTAAGGATAAAAATGCCTAAATGACCACCATTATACTAGACAAGATACTTACAACCTCAACTCACAAAGTCATTAGCCTACCATATGATATGGTTCTCAGCAAGATCTTTAAGCATCTTAGAGTTGTACTCACTGGTGAGAATGCAGAAGAAGTGAAAAAAAGATAAGATGGGATCAATGAATCCACTTTAAAGAGCTTGAGATATAAGAAAAATGCAGTGACCAATCAATAGGTCAAGAAAAAAGAAGGACTTTCCACTATTGCCTCATCCTCACAAGCATGACAAGAGGACTTTGAGGAAGCAAATTTTGAAATCAAAGTGGTGGAATTGCTGGATAAGTTTGATACCAAACTTGATAATTGTTCGACTATGGTGATGAAGATGGAGACAAAAGTAGAGCAGCTGTTCATAGAAGTGAAACTCATCAAATAAGAAATAAGGGAAGCTATTATGAAAGCCATTAAAGAAGGGAACTCCTTTAATTCTAACAAGGCAACTACTGGGGTTGAAGAACAATCTGAAGAAAAAGAACTCAATGAGGAAGAACTAGAAGAAGAAAAGGGAGAGAAAGCTGTAGAAATGGAGAAAGAGCCATAACCAGAACAGGACAAAAAAACTGATGAAATGGTTGTTGAGCAGCCTGAAGAGGGAAAACCAGAGGAGCAAGTTCCAGCACTTGAGCCTTCTGAGGCAACAGACAAGGGACATGCACCTATTGCAAGTGCTAACCCACTTTAACCAAATTCATCCTTTTCCCCTCCTTCCAAACCCTGATACAAACAAAGAGCTAGGAAAAAAAATTATCTATCCACCTATCACCAAAGAATATAACCTTAGACCCAGATTTGGACACGGTGGCTCTAACACCCCTGATGACCTTGTTATTTTGTGACTATGATCTGCATTTAAGTTTTAATGTTTAGTGTTTAAGCCTTCAGTTTTTATATTATCTCTTAAAGTATATATGTTGTTGGTATAATGTATCTAATATTGCTGGCAATTGACCAACATGAAAGACATTTTGTCTATGTTTGAATACATTTCCTATGTTATTATCCACATTGCTTGGTTTTTTGCCGCCCTTTCTATAGTTAAAATTTTGTTTTAATATTTTTTACTATTGTACATGTCATAATTTTTTCATAATTTCTTTTTGATAAGTTGACAAAAAGGGGGGAGAAATATGCAACAAAAGGTCGCTCATACTAAGGGGGAGGATGTTTTACAAGATGTTTTACAATTGTGTCATCATCAATAGTGTCATAGTTTTCATGTTTGGCGAAGGTTTTGTTATCATTAAAAGGGGAGAGAATCTTGACCCAAAGGTTGATCTATATAAATGATTTTAATAATAACAAAACTTAATTATTATGAACTAATGTGTTTAAATTGAGTATGCAGTATACTTATAACAAACATGGTTAAAAATGTGGAGTATTACGTCAAGAACATAGAAGATTTTGTCAACACCATATAAGATTGCTAACATTATGAAAGGCACATGAAAAGTTTATGAATGATCAATTTAAAGCCAATAGTGCCATCACTTTGATAAAAGTGATGACACCTAAAAAAGAAGAGATAAGGTTTGAATAAAGATATGTTTGACAACATCTATGGCCAACTTATTCAAAATGAAGACCCTCGATCCTCAGATCTATATTAATCCACTAACCATCCTGTCTTCAAAGTATTATGAAGAGAGTTAAAGAGAAAAGTCTATCAAGATTGTCGATAATACAGATGATTGGTAACACCTGATGGTCTGTCCAAGTAAAAGGCTTCACTAAGTACAAGAAAATTGCTGACACCAAATAGATTGGTCGACAAAGGACAATTAGAGGGTAAATATGTTTAGAGGTTCAAAAAGCTACCAAGGAAGTCAGAAAGGCTCAGACACATTCTCACCATCAAAGATTGATTTACAAAATGAAAAAAAGATGTCTAATGAAAAATAGCAGTAAAAGAAGCAGGGAGTTAGATTGGCGACACGAGTAAAGATTGTTGGCAGTCTCGACTAACAACAAAGAAAGGCACCAACAATCATATTTTTAAATTATTTGTCTTTGCCACCCGCGCATTAAATGCACCTCCAACGACTCTGATGGCTAATTTCTCTGAGAGAGTATATATATATATATATATGAGTTCAAACTCATTTATGGGTATGAGACAAAGATCTTAAAGTGCAAAAATCCAAAAACCCTAAACATTCTTCACTGCTTTGAATCTACCTCTATCAAAAAGAGTTTATTGAGTTTCAATCTTCATTTATTCACTTCTTAGAGTGATATCCATTGTAACTATAAACTGATTACTCCTGAGAAGGTTGGTGTAACTTTATTGAGTGAGTATAGCTTCGTTGTACACTTGAAGATTGAAAGTTTAGAGTGAAGCTTCTCCGTGATCAAGGGTTTGGTGTAAATCCTTGAATGTAATAATGAGTTGGGCACTTGAAGAAATTAGCAGCTGTATAAAAAGACAATTACATAGTGGAATATCTTTGAGAGAATTGAGGAAGAGAGGACGTAGGCAAAGGTTAGGCCGAACCTCTATAAAATTCTTGTGTTCTGATTTACTGTTGCGTGCATTTATTATTCGTGCTTGCTAGCAATCATCATAAGTATCTGTGTTGGTCATTTCATTTCATCTTTAGTGCAATCTTTTAAAAGCATCCTATAATTTGATAATCTCTCTATATTCATTCTAATTTTTCTTGTGGTAAACTTGTACATCTTGACCTTATTTAAATTGCTCATATTTTTTAAGAACCCAATTCACTTGCCCTCTCTTAGGTTAATCTTGTACTAACAAAGTTCACAACCATCTGTTGTGTTTTAGAATCCGCTTTTATAAAAATGGATTAGACGGAGAAAATATCAATATTAAACTATATATATATATGTATACATATATTATAGTGTTTCAAAGACAGGAAAAAGGGGAGAGAAATAAATAGGAAGGAAAATGAGTTTTTGTTCGACACACAAATACATTTCTTTTTCTTTTTCTTTTTCTTCGTGGAAGATGATATATAAATGTGTTTATATATATATGTATGTATGTATGTATGTATGTATGTATGTATATTGTTAGACTCTATTCTCTGCCGTCAATTCGGATACGCTGGTTAAAAGAAAGGTCAATAAGCAAAAGAGTTTGAGACCATTAGATTTGTGACGTCACACCCACAAATCTGGTCCTAACTTTTTGCCGTTTATGACGAGGAATTTATATGGAATCATCCCTACAAATTAAACCAAAGATATTTGTAATTACTTGCAAATTACATGTATCTATTATGTTCATAAACATTACCAAGAACCCAAAATTTGTGATTATGGGTCGCTCTGGAATTAATTCCACGCTGCTAAGGTATCTGTGCGAGTAAGCAAGAATGAACCAAATCATTAATAAACTTTTAAATCGACAATTTGAGACCACCACACCCTCAAATTAGACATTAGTAGATTTGGTCACATCACACCCTCAAATTTGAACCCTCAAATTTGAAACCAAATTGAGTCAAATTTTGCCAAAAGCTTCAGACCATCACATGCTCACATTAGAGATCAACAGATTAGCCACGTCGCACCCAAATTGAGCAAAAATGACTGCATCGAACATGGACATGTGATACTCTATATGTTGGAGTATTAAAGTGACACCATAGGCTATGAGGGCCATGACTATTGCCGAAGCAAATAAATTGTTTCCAAAGTAAGCAGGGCATTTTGATATAATTACACTATATAACTTAGCAATGTACTGTCTCTTTTGGCAAATGGCATAGCAATAGCTTTCCTATTACCGTGTTTACTCTTTTTGCATCACAACTATCTATTGCATTTTAAAGTCTACTTGTGTAAAAATAATTTACATGGACAGTGTATCAAAATTATATATATATATATATATATGTTATACTGTTTCAAAGACAAGAAACAAAGGGGAGAAAGAAACAGAAAGGAAAAATGCTTTTTGTTCTACACACGCATATTATTGGCACTGGTTAAAAGAAAGATCAATAAGCAAGGGGTGCTCACACTTTGACAATGCTCAAGTAGCCTTCCTTGATCATGGTCATGTCATGCCCTCAAATTTGAAACCATTAGATTTGTGACATCACGTCCACAAATTTGATCCCAATTTTTTTTCCTTCTTTATAATGAAGAACCTCTTCGAGACAGTGTCATATTGGAATGACCCTTGTATATTAAATCCAGAATATTTGCAATTTCTTGCAAATCACATGTATCGGTTATGCTCATAGACATTACCAATAATTGAATCCAAAACTTCCGTGTTTATGAGTCGCATTGGAATTTACTCCACGCTGCTAAGGTACCTGGGCGAGTAAACAAGAATAAGCGGAATAGTTAATAAACTTTTAAATCGAAAATTTCAGGCCACCACACGCTCAAATTATAAATCAGTAGATTTGGTCACTTCACACCCTCAAATATGAACCCAAATTGAGTCAACTTTTGTCAAAAACTTCAGGCCATCACATCCTCACATTGAGATCAATTGATTGGCCACGTCACTCCATGTGTGAATGGTGTGATGTGGCTAAATCCATGATCTCTAAAGAAAAGAGCACTAGTCCTTGTGGGGCAGGGGAAGCAGCCAGCAACATCACACTTAAGGAATAAGAGAGATCAGTAGATATAGCCATATCACACCCTCCGCCCACGTGGTCATGCTTTTCGCTTTATTGTTGGATGGGGTACAACAAGGTTAAGACTCTCTATTTGGTAGCAGACAAAATATGAAAAGAGAAGTCATTTTGTATGGATAAATAAGAATGATCCAGTAGCATTTCGCCAGCTCGTTATTAAACACCCTCAAATTAGAGCTCAGTAGGTTTAGTCACATCACACCCTCAAATACGATCCCAAATAGAGTAATCTTTTGTCAAAATTTCAGACCCTTCTCACCCTCAAGTTAAGAGATGATGTGGCTAAATCTACCTCATCTCTAGTTTGAGTGTGATGGCCTCAAATTTGAGGGCATGAGCACACCTTCAAATTTGTCTCAATAAGATGAAAGAAATTTAATAATACGGTTGTATTCCTCTTTTTATATCTAGACCGCACTACTAAGAGATCATGACAAAAATATTTAAGTAAATAACATATAACGTTCCTCAAAAGATCAAAAAAACAAACTCAAAGGGGACTCAGATTAGGAAGCAAGAAACCTCCGACAAATGATTATTATAAGGCATAATAGTCATAGAGTTGGCCGTCGCCTTCTTCGGAAGAGGTTAGTTCAAATTAACACTATTCTCTTCTGTTCCTGCAACTTCTTCTGTGCACTCTCTTTGTTAATAGGCTGATGATCCAAACTCTGAAGGAGTTCCTGTTTCACCTGAATGCATGTTATGGCTTCCTTGAAACTTTTGGTTACTCTGAATTCATATTCTTCCACTAGCTCTTTCCAGTTTCTTAGTGAATGTTCCTTCTCTTTGTCAAGTAGCTGCTCTTTGAAGAAAGCTATATCTTCAGTGCTGTCTAGTACTGCTAATGTCGCTCTTGTTTAATTATTTCCTAACCAGACTATTTACATAAAGTTGTTGTCTATACATATATTTTCTCATTCTTCCATTCTTCTGAGAGGCAAACACTTTCTCATTTTCATCCTAGTCATGGTTTATAGACTTCTACAGCAATATGCATTAGTTTTAGCATACATGCACGTACATACAAATACATACACAATATATATACGTCTATACACATGCAAGTTGTAGTCCTATGGATTTGTGTGTGTGTGCGGGTGTGTGGATTGGGCTGTGGAGGTGACTGCTACTCTGTTAGTGGCTGGAGGTGGTAGACGGGCTTTTTTTTTTTTTTTTTTTTGAAAATATTATACATTAACTAATTTCTTAATTCATTTTCTCACTCACAACACACAAATGAACGAGTCACAAGTGTATTTATTAATATGAGTTACACTGCATTGTATATTATGGTTAAAAAAATAAATTAACAAATTGGTATACCTATAGCATTACTTCTTTTTTTTTTGTTTAGGATAAAGGTGGACGAGCTCCTTGTTAGGGTAAATTTCATTGGGCCTTACTATGAGCGGTTGCTTATCCCGTGGGTAAGACTCAAATTTCCTTGTTTAAGATTTGGGTTCGAATTCTCATAACCGCTTGTTGAACCTACCTTTAGTGCTTAGAGTATGCAAAAAAAAAAAAAAAAATCATATTCCAACTTAGTTGAGATAAGGTATAATGCAAATCGTTTTGAGATGTCGAGGAGCAATGTTCTCTGATGGATATATTGAGTAACCTATTTGTATATTCATTTTTAGGAAGAAAAAAAATATCATTGGGCCTTGCTGACACTAATAATTTATGTGGTTTGGGCTTTCATCATTGTTTGAGTTCCTGCAAATATGCCGTCAAGATAATTATTGGTATTAATACCTTGATTTCTTACGAGAATATATTTGTAAATAAAAATTGTAAATAGAATATTTAAATTCCAAAAAATTTTGGTTTTATCTTTGCATGACTAAGCTTTTATTTGTTAAAATTTGATTACTAATGTTTAGTTTAATTATACTGTGAATCAATGAATAAGGAACAAATATTCAGTAATACAGTAATACTAACTACTGCTACTCAAATTTAAACTTACAATGAAGTATACATCCATAAAATACACACTGTGTAAAAATCATAATAAAATTAGTACTTAAAAATAAGGTACTACCTTTCCCATTGTAATTTTTTCTTTCCATATGTGACCTTATGAACCTTATTTTGTAGTTTTTCAATTCACAGCAACAAAATTTGAAGGCTAATCCCTCCCCCTTTTAGAAACTATAACCAATTTGGCCTTAAGTTAGGTTCTTTGGCTTTAGGCTCTTTGGCTATGTAGGTTTAATTAGGACACTAAACAGCAACAAATAACACCCCCCCCCCCCCCCACCCTCACATAACAACCCAAAACCAAAAAAAAGAGGAAATTAAAAAAAATAAATAAACATATTAACAGAATTGCATTGCACGTTCTTCGATAAACCCTCAATCATATTCCAAAAATCTTGGAAAATCACAATTTTTAGTTTCAAAGTGTAATCCATATTTTTTTCTATCTTTAATTCTTGCAAGGACAAGGGCATCCCATGCTGGATATTTTTCCTTTGTTGCACTACTGATTGGCCTTATTCAAGTGAAGTATCAGAATAGACGTGATTCTCCATTTGAAACGCATGCTACAACTATGGCAATTTCCTTGGTGGCACTATGCTTTTACGGCTTGGTAGTAGTATTGAAAGAGCAAGTGCAAACTACATATAGATGCTACTCTCGAACCCTCGACCAGGCTATTCCCATATTCGGAGTTCTTTCTCCAGTTTCACTTCTTTCAGTTTTCGTCCCAAATTGGCTCATTTCGCTCGTATTCATCATATGTGCCGTTTTCTCAATAATAGTGGTAGCAAGGAAATTGTTGCATCTCATAAGGCAATGGATTTATCAAAGAACTTCAAATGCACTTGTTCAAGTGCTCAACATGTTCACAAGGGTCAGGGGACCCAGATTCGTGGGGCAACCAGGTCTCAATGTTTAGTTCTCTACGGCAACTAGATTAGCTCACATTTTGGCAGTACTGCCTTGCATTTTTGGTCTACCTCAGCAATAATGTAGATATAGGCATGTGTTGGCAACAACGCTCTAAATTTGCTTGTTATGGCAATGAACCATTGGATTTGCCTAGAACAAAGAAGGATGGGGTATGAATTATTATGTATGCTACTCTGTTTCTATGGATTTTTGTGTTTCTAAAAATTCTAATTATGCATATATTGAGATAGGTAATGCTACACAAGAAGAAAATTTATACAAAATTTTCATACGGAGTAATGTGTCTAAATGAGAGTTTTTTACTTCCTAACAAAATACTTATCATAATGATATTTAATTATAAAACTGTCATTGCTATCTCATTCTAGTGCAAGATTTTGTACAAATATTCTATCAGATAACATTTTCCTATTGAGATATAAGTGTTAAAAAGCAATTTTGTTTTAGAGTCTTGTTAAAAACCTCCCTTCCTCTATTGATTAATCCATATCATTTTTAAAACATCTCATGCGATAATTAAAAGCACAAAATCTTGGAACATTCTTTGTAGCTAGTGCGGATTGAGAAAAGTGAGCCTAAAATCGTCATAGACATGGTTCTTTTGAGTAAAAATGACTCTGCATGGAACATGAAGATGTGATTGACAATGTGCCTCGCAAGGTTAAAGTGCTATCAAATTTGGTCATGTGACAATGAAAAGGCTAATTGCAGTCAAATTTAACTGCAGTCATCAAAGAATGGTTGACATTGCAGCTTGATTATAAGTATGGAGATTAAAGTGGGATTTTTGAGGTCAATTAGTGCAAAGTACAATCTTCCCAATTACACACATAGGTGAAGCACAATCTAGTAGAAATTTGATATCCTCTACATGTTTGATGACTTCCATTGAAACAAAGCATTAGAAAAAAATAATTCATTTTTTTTTTCAATCAATAGGAGATTATATTATGAGAAACGCATCAAATTGGACACTAGTCATCTCTTTGAGAAAGTTCAACAATTACAGTTTTACAATAAACCCAACAACTATATATGAATCCAAATACAAATTTCACTACCAAGGACCGAACTTAAGATCTCAACAACCAAAATATTGAAGTAATAAACCGAATGCCAAACCACTTGAGTATCAACGAAAAAGGATTGATCATTTTACGGAATAGAAAGTGGTGTTTTTAGTATTTACTAGTTTATTTATTTATTTATTTCTTTTTCGGCTCAAAATTTACTAGTTTTTCCAAATACTTACCAAACTTTTGTGGTCCTAGTATCAGCCAATTGCAAACCTAATATCCTTGAAAATAAGTGATGGGTCTAGGCTTGTGTAGAGCCCTGGATGGTCTAGTCCCAATTACATGGGCCACTGCCAAGTCTTGAAAAAGCATTGGCCTGACTTTGTTACATGATATTATTTTTTTTTGATGGCCTTGTCAGGGAAGATTAGGAGATGCAGATAATTACAATTACCCACCACAGTCCAGACATCCTAAAGTGGGTAACCTTAAACCAATGAATGCAAAAAAACATTTCTTCTGTACTCTCTCTATTACTTAACTGAATGTTAAAAAACAAAATATGTTTAATAGCTGATAAAAAAATAGAAATAATGAATATGTAAATATAGAAACATTATCCATTTGTGTTTGAGTGCTGCTAGAGAGCACGAAATTACTTACCGATTATTTCCACCGGCTGATGTGTCCAGTAGACGTGGCCGGAAACGTGGGTTACAGTTTGGTGTTGAGAGGAAAAAAATAACACTAAATAAATAAATAAATGATATAACTTTTTTACTGTTAGGTTTCATTCCATATGATGACTCTAAACCCCTCTGTCTAGCCCAAGTTTCTGTATCATCTGGCCTTCTCTCTATATAGGGCTGATCCCTCTCTAATGTTCTTGTAATCTGTGGTAGTTACAATCTCTAATATGATGATTAATATATTTTCAACAGTATTTGCAAATTGAGGTATAACATAAGGAGATAGAGCTGAGAAATGGGTTTGTAGCGGACTTAATGAAAGGCAATGATGGGTTGATTTTTTTGTTTCATTTTCATTGAAGGAAAAACCCAAAGCTTACTGTACTTGTAAAACAACAAAATTCTTCCAAAAATTCTAACCAAAGAGCAGAAGAATACAGATCCACATATAGGACTAAAACCAATTTCCAATGGTGTCCGTGTAATAATTTCTATAGCAATCTATGTAAAGATAAGGCAATCGTCCACTACATATATTCAACAATTGATCCACTAAATATATATTCATGAGTTGATTGAGTTATAGAAAAGGGTTGTCATCAAGATGCGGCCTTCTCTTTGCTTGGGCCATTCTCTATCTTACCTTCTCTCTCTACTTCGTTCTCTGTATAGGGCTACAGACTTACAATCTCTAATTACTTTCTTGGCTTTTTATTTTTAATTTTAATAATTACATGAAAAGTTATTGTTGATATAATATCTGCCACATTGTATTACATGTCATTCCGGTGTGAATATCCGGTAAAAAATATCGTCATCCCCAGCATTTCTCTTTGTGTTTTTGTCATTGAGGAAGGTATTTTGTACGTGAGAATGCCACGTGGTGAGAAGGATGCCATGACAGCACTTTGTTGACCGGGTCAAATCGAATAGTTGAGAGACGGTTCCACTTTCTCTTAACTATCGAGTTAAGAGGAAATGGACTGGGACTTACGCGCAACGTAAGGAACCATGCCTCAGGGCCGGCTCAAAGCGCTCGTTTTAGGCTCAGATTTGTGAAAGCCTCAAATTTTGAAAAATATTCTATATAATTTTGACATGTTAATTTTTTGAAAAAAAAAAGTCTTGGTCTAAATAAAATAAAAAAAAAAGACCTACAAGAGAAAAAAAAAAAACCTCAGCCTAAATGAGAAAAAAAAAAAGCTCATAAGAAAAGAAAAAACAAAAAAAAGTCCCAATCTAAATAAGAAAAAAAGACCCTTTAAAAAATAATGAAAAATGGTCTCAATTCATAGAAAAAAGACCCCATAAAAATAGACACAAAACAACTACACTAGTTAACTGGTAAGTTTATTCGTCTTTTTAAATTTGCAAACCGGTGGAGAGCTAGGCATTCAAACACAGTGTTAAAGAAAGAGAAAAAAAATTTTAAATTTCGTTTATTTACTGTTAAAGTAAGGGCTTCAAAAAGCTAGTAAATGGGTGGGTAGTACTCTTAATAATTAGGCCTGAAAAATTTAACTCATGTTTATGAATTTACTTAATTTTACCAATTTAAAACCCATTTAAACTCATCAAAGTTTATTAATGGGCTTAATTGTGTTACATCATGCAAGCCTAATTATAAGCAGGTTTAAAAAGATTGGATATAGATACCCATTGGGCATTGAATTAGCTAAACGTATTGTAAAAATAGTTTTCACCTATAAAAAAGTGTTTGACTTTTTTTTTTTTTGTATTTATTTTTAAAACAAATCTTCCTTCCGTCTCCTCCCACCACTATCCACTAGGCTTATCCCTTAGGCGATCGAGATCGCCTAAGGCTCCAATTTTTTAGGACCTTAATTTTTTAAAATAGTTTATTATAGTTATAGTTCAAAATAGTTTTTAAATATTTTCTTCTGTAAAAGACCCCTCATCTTTAAAAAAATAAAGCATAAAATCAATTAGGTGAAGTGTAGCACATACATATAGTGAGTGTCACCCTTCTTGTTATTCTATACTTCAAGACTTCTAGTATTATTTAAATTTTAATGTTTTAAAAAGCTTCATTCAAAATAATATAATTTTAAATATAAATTTTACAATAATATTTAATATATCAAAAGGCCTCATCAAAATCTTTTGCCTTAGGCCCCAATATTGTTGAGCCGCCCTGCCATGCCTCACTAGCATTAAAGTGATCCATGACCTTCGAGTGAGGTAATTGGTTTATAATAAAAAAGACTAGAGAGACACTATAAATCAACGGGAAGAAGCTCAAAGCGAGGTAAGCATAAAGTCCATTTTTTGTCTCTATATTTTCTCTGTTTGCGAACCACTGTCCCTAGCTAACTTGGTAAAGAGTGATAACTCAATCTCTGTGAAAAAAAATTTTCAACACAATTATTGTTATTAAGATTTAAATATTAGAACATAAAATTCATAAGTACATGAAGGGTAAAAAATCATAATGAAAATAGTACCTTATAAACATGAATACCACCTACTTGCTTAAAAAAAATTTTCGGTATTCCACCTTATATGACTCATCTGTTAGGCCCATTTTATCAATTATGGGTGAATTTAATTAGACTTCAACCAACAAAATTCTAAAATTAATGACCCAATAATATGTGAATTTAAACTCCAACCTCTAAAACTGAAGGCCCAGCACCAAGACCCGGGAGAGTCTCATCTCATGCTCATCGACCAACCCAGTGCAGTCAGATTAGGTTTGGGATATGATAGTACTCCTTAAAAGTAAGGTCAGCATCAGGGACGCAAATTTCTTTGAAGTCCAACACTATCATGTATGGCAACGAAAAGCACGTTAGAGAACTTCCCCTAAAGAACTTTGCTTGTACTTTCTGTCATTTGGGTCCCATTTCAGTTAATGGGACATTTTGAGATTTTTGAGGGGCAGAGCAAAAGGGACATTTTGATATATTTTGAGATTTGAGGGGTTAGAGCAAAAGAGACTTTTGATTTGATATAGGGGAAACTCCAAAGAACTTTGCTCACTTGTACTTAATAGGTCCAATTTTTTTGGGTACAAAGGGAAATTAAAAAAAAAAACAAGAGAAACTAAGCAGTTTTACAAAACATTTTCCAGCCAAACTTTTGTACTTATTAGGTCTCATTTATATATTTTGAGATTTATTTGAACTACGGCTTCGTTACGATACCTCAAATCTCAAAATGTCCCCTTCAACTCAAATGGGATCCAACCCAAATGACTAAAGTACAAGTGACCGAAGTTCTTTAGGGGTGTCTGTATTATGGTACGTCATAGGTCCCGGAAAGCACACCGAACAAATAAAAAAGAAGCAAAAATCGTTGGTTATAGCAAGGCGTATGAAAGAATTAACTATATATGTATGTTCTTAGCACTTATAACCGACACCGAGCTGTAAGTTATTTCCGTGTGGTGGTTCTTACAGTCGGAGGGAGCTAGCGAGCAAAGCAACCTCCGACAAATGATGATAATGCGATGTCGAAGAGTTGTTCGTCGCCGTATTAATCCTAAGAGGCTGGTTAGATCAAATTACGACTCTTCTGATCTTCTCCTGTTAATAATCTGATGATAATCCATACACTGACAAAGGACCCAGAGAAGGTCATGATTAGGAATGGCAAAGTGAACTCATAACTATCAGCCCGTCCAACTATATTAATGTTAAATGAGTTTGAGTTCAATAATTTTAATAAATGGGTTATTTTTAAAATATTTATCTATAAATGGACTTAAATGGGTTGATGCTACAAACTCATTAAACGCTCAATTAATAAAAATCTAAACAAATCTATTTTGAAACAGAAACCCCAACCCTATTTGGTGTTTTGCAATGTCTTCCCAAAATCCTAGCAGCTCTCTCTCTCTCTCTCTCTCTCTCTCTCTCTCTCAATTCCCCAAAACCCTAACATTATATATAATGTATAACTATATATATGTGTACAAAAACCTCACATATGATGAAAACAAAAACTCTCTCTATGTGGCTAGATACACAAAAACACATGAACCTCTCATCTGATAAAAACAAAAACAGATGAGAGAGAGAGAGAGAGAGAGAGAGAGAGAGAGAGAGAGAGAGAGAGAGAGAATATACATTTCAAAGTGTAAGGACACAACTGCAAAGATTTCTATACTTTTAAAACTTCACTGCTGAGTTAGATACAAAACTTATTGGCTTAAATCTGATTACCAATAATTCTTGTATATCACTTAACATTTGTTACAGAAAGTGGGTGTTTGGTTTTTTCTCAAGAAGAATCAGATGACAGCGAGGAGTGCATTATGGGTAAATTACGGTTTGAATCAGCTGCTCTCAAATTCTGGTAAAAACTAAATTTTTTTTTTATGTGGTTTTTTATAATTGTACTCCCAAACAAATTCTCCAAAAAAAAAAAAATCATAGTTAAACAGGTTAGATTTAAGTTCATGGGTTTGGACTAATTCATATCCAACCCGCTCATATTTGACCTGTTCTTTAAATAGGCTGATTTGAGTTGATTGCCTCTAACTCGCAACTCATTTAGAACCCGTCCAAACCCCTCCCAAATCCGTCCATTTGCCACCCCTAGACTCATAGTCATGATGAGTAGAAAATGTTTCGGCTTCCTTGAAACTTTGGTCCTCTGAATTCTTAGTATTCAATTCCCTTGCTTGCTAGCTCTTTCCAGTTCCTTCTCTTTCTCAACACCTAAAGAGAGGTATACATATCTTCAGTGTGTAGTACAGTCAATGACTCTTGATCATTTTCCTAGCTATAGACTATATTTTTAGAGTTTTAGGCTTAGAGGTTTTAAAGATTGTTTGTGCTGCCAGTTTTGGATCTTCAGCCTTTTAATATCATCTTAGCCATGGTTTACAGACTCTTACATATTCTTTTCTTGAATATACATACACATACATAAGCATGTACATATGTATATATATACTTCGGCTTGGGTGCCACCCAACATCCGTTTCTAACTTTGCAGTTCGATACGAGGTAAGATACTCAGAATAGCATTCCTTATGCATGGTCACGGAGTTTTTACTTTATTTTTTATTTTTATTTTCTTGCTTGTGTGTGGCTTTGGAGTTACGGGTTTAAACGAATTAATAAGTCACTCGATCTCAGCTCATTAAAAGCTCGTTTAGGATTAGTTCGTTATGCAAACAAATCAAATCTAAACACATTTTAAAGCTCGAAAATTTTTTAAGCTCGGCTCGAACTCAATTTAAAAATATTATATGTACTTAAAAAAATCAAATTTCTCGAACCTAGCTTGATTGAAACTCGTTTAAATTTGGCTCAAAAGTTAAATAAGTTAAACTTGAATACATATCAAAATTCATTAAGATTATTAAACTAAACTTAAACAACTATTACATGCTTTCGACTGGACTCGACTCTTTTACATCATATTTGGTGTTGACTTAGGTAATGGATGGGCCTTTTTTATTTCATTTTTGATTTTGGGATCATGGTGGACGAGCTCAATGTTGGGGTAAATTAGGGTTGGGCTTGGCCAATCTCGAAATATATGCAAGTTGGGCTTTGAGCAGAAAAGGGCTGACCTTATTTCTGCTTAGTTAATTAGCTATTATATACCCTTTTTTCCATAGGATTTATATATTAACCTTATCTGATTTTCTGCAAATATGGCGGCTAGATAAGTATTGTTATTAATGCCATGATATCTAAAACAGATATTTATGTATTGAAAAGTCGTTACATAAGGGAAAATTTTAACTAGACTATTGAAATTCTTAAATAATAATTGGTTAGCTCTTGAAGACTGGGCTTCGTTTCATTCCATTGAGATTCTTAAAGTGAAAGGTTGAGAATTAACATACATTAATTAATTCTGTACATAACATTGTCTTCGTTTTTCTTTTAGCAAGAGAGCATATTATAAATAAATTAGGCTAGCAAGTCAAGAGAATCATTTTTTTGCAGCTAGAGATAGCCAAGTTAGAAATTTCCCACCCCACCAATGATCAGACTCAACAACTAGGGCTTGTTTGGCCCCAAAATGAGCCACCCTATGACAATGTCTTTGTTTGAAAAAGAAACCAAAAATTAAAGGAAAATAGACATTTTGTAATTAAAAAATTATTATGATAAGTATTCTACAATTGAATAATAGCTGCTACAACTTTATTGACCTGGCCATTTCTTTTATTGGTTCTATACATACAGTTGATCTCTTCTTTTCATTTTTTTTTGTTTGCATTGGGTCCCATACTCTTTTTTTTTTTGGGCATCGTGCCTAAGTGCATAATTATCATAATTGTACCGGACATCAAATTGGTAAAGCTATCGATTCGCGGTTCATTGGTTTAACCGATGTTATAAATTAAATGTATTTTATTTATTTTTATATATTTTACTTTAAATATAATTTATATTGTAAAGTAAAATATAGAGAAATAAGGTGGAGTAGTAATAAGTAGTGTTTAATTTTAGTCTTAGTTTCTAAATTCAACTCTTGGGAGCCATAAATGCATCAAATTTTTTAAAGAGATTTAAAAAGTCAAAGTTGGTCAACAAATTTTTTCAAAAAATCAACCGACTCAACACGGTTCAATTTGATTTAATTGTATTTTCAATAAATTAATTGAACCAGACCAATTCAAGATCTGATTTCTAATTTAACCAGTCGAACCAACCATTCTGGGCTTGTTTTGATAACTATGTTTGGGTGTTGAGTTGGAAAATTTATGCAGTGCTTTTAGAGCACTACGACATTCTTGCTCCACTACTCAGATAGTGGTAGAGTCAACCACTCACCTAACAGATGAGAAACTCACCGTCATGTGAGTAGAAGAGTAAAGATATGTGACGCTCGAAAAGTACTAAATAGTTTCCTATTGATTTCGCGGTTAGTAGATGGACATCTCATTTTTTATTTTATTTTTTTGATTTTTTTGTTTTTTTTTTGAAGTGGGGCAAGGTGGACGAGCTCTATACTTGGGTGAAATGCGTAGAGGCCCTTGCTCACCGTTATAGAGGGTGTTTGGATGTCTGATTTATAAGTCATAAGGTATAAGCTGTAAGTTACTTTTAAAAATAATTTTTTTTCAAAAAAAGTAATTAGACATAAGTTACCTTTTTAAATCACTCACTCAAACACATTTTAAAAAAACCATAAGTATAAGTTATAAACTACTAAATAAGCTACGTTCAAACCACCCCATAATATATGTCATTTGGGGTTTGATCAGAAAAGAGCTGGGCTGTTCCTAGTGCTTAGATAATTAGCTCTAAAGCTGGGCATTGGCCCAATGATTTGCTACGCCTATCCATTATTTATTAGACTTGAGATTATTAGTAGTCTCGAAGGTTAGCATAAAGATTTTTTGTAGAGCTGATTGTAATTATGGCCGAGTTTGCTTTCCTTCTAATTT
>CM065377.1:75134774-75394774 GCA_033060915.1 Euryodendron excelsum | reverse complement strand
TTATCTCGAGACAGTTATGCAATACATGCTGGTTTCATTGGAAACCATAAGAATGATCTTGCTTATTGATTGAGCATACAGTTAAAGAAAATTTGAGAACTGATTGAGGATTAGCACTGCTATGAGATCACATACGGAGTGCTTTTTTCCACCACACTACCACTTTGATCCATGTCGATAGGATTATTAGTATTTGTAATCACGAGTGGTCTTGCATAGACTAATAATGTAATGACTGCCTTGGTTCGATATTAATAGCCTTGTTGGACTAGATTGTTTTAGGTGTTGTTTCTCATCATACTTGGTTTTTTAAAATTGTGGCCACATACTGTGATATCCCGAACCTCTATTTATTTCTATTAATGAGAATTTCTAGTATGTATAATGTTTGATGTTAATTATTTCTCATTTTGGGTCAAAATGACCAAATGGAGCTTATGTTGTAACTTAAGCCTTTGGATGAGACACATGAGATTATTCCCATGTGTATCATCTTTTATACACGTAAGTGCACACAACTCATACATGTTCAGCCGATTGAGAAGGAAGAGAGGGAGAAGAGGAGAAGAGAAAGAGGAGGAAGAAGCTTGAAGAAGATCTTAAAGCAATAGATGATTTAACCAAGCTTGAAGAAAGGTAAGGTTCCATTTTCTTCACCAATGGTATATGTGTATGTATCTATCTTTGTGTGATGTGTTGTTAGATTGTTGTGGGTGGCTCTTTTAAGTCCTAAATTAGCTAAGTATAGAGTGTTGTAAGCCCCATTGAAAGATTTAAGAGTTTGGGAGTGAAATCCTCAACTTATGCAAGTTAGGGCTTGAATTCCTTAAACCCTATATCCCTTCGATTTTCTTGTTTAAAGTGTTTGATTTTGAGTTATTGTGGTCTTCTTGGGTCCATCTTTGGATCCTAGAAGCATTGGAAGAGTTTGTGAGAGCTTTGATAGAGTTTGGTCTTGATTTGAGTGAGATTTGGAAATTTTCGGGTTGAAATCTGGGTATTTAGCTTTGGAGTGGACTCCTTGATTTTTGGAGGCGACTCCTTGTCCCAGTGAACTCTCAGATTTATTCAGTTAGCTTGGGAGGCGACTCTTTTATTTTTGGAGCCGACACTTTTGCCCAGAAAGCTCCCAAATTCATTCATTTAGCTTTGGAGTGGACTCCTTAGTTTTTGGAGGCGACTCCTTATCCCAGAGAACTCCCAAGTTCATTTTTTCAGCTCAGGAGGCGACTCTTTTGCTTCAATAGTCACCCCTTTGGCCTAGTGAACTCCCAGATTCGTTTCTTCAGCTCAGGAGGCGACTCCTTTGTTTCTGGAGCCGACACCTTCGTCCAGCCCCCGGTTTCACTTTTCAACTCAGACACTGTTTCGTAAAATAGGTATAACTTTCTCTAGAAAACTCGGATTGATGCACCGTTTGAAACATTGGATAGTAGACTCATAGATCTTTGGATCCATATAAATTTTGCACTCTAATTCCTTACAGATTGAGAGATATTAAATTTTGAAGTTGACCTAAATTCTGCCAATAACATTCTCCTTCCAAAATTTTAGCCCATTTTCTATGGGGCATAACTTCTTCATTCGAAATGCGTTTTTAGCCCATGACCTATCAAATTAAAGCCCTTCAAGTCTATTTTCAAATGGAACTAATCTAGAGTGTGAAATCTTCCTTGAGAGGGGGTTGGGGCGCGATGGAGGAGTCGATGTTCCGGCTTTCATGTTCAAACCTCAACCTTATGTTCTCGTTTTACGTTGTTGCTTTGTCTTTGAGTCTTGTATTGATATTTCCATAATTTTACGTGCATTTTATGTAGGAACACCTTGTCTACCACCCATCCTATCGGAGAGAGGTGAGTAACATTATGCCATGAGTAAATTCTACTACTTTCCAACTGTTTTAATTTTAAGCCATATCATATAATGTTTTACATATGTTTTCAATGCATCAATGTTATATTCAATTATAGATGTCATATTTTTAAAGGCATGCAAGTTATATTGTGTTATGAATTGAAACTCATGGACTAAAATGCTTATAAGAAAGAGATGCAAGACCTTTTCCAATGTATGGTGCCAACTTGAGATCTTTCGTGGCAAGACCTTAAACCAGCAACGATGGTCCTACGATAGGGGATGTGAAATAAACTATCACCATGTTCGGGAGACGTCCCACGGCCTAAAGAGCCCTATTTGTGACCTTTAAGGTTACTGATGTGGAGCATAGCTCTGATGTCAAGTTGTAGCACACTTATGTTTTAGAACGAGAACAATGACATGTTCAAATGTTTATGACAAGTTATGTTACGTTTTATCACGAGCAAAGATATGTCGCATCTCTCTTTTATGATAACATATTTTGAAGCGATAGAATGCTACAATATGATGTTTATGCTATCTATGATTTCAAACCTATGCTTACACGTTTCAAGTTCATGCTTTAAATACATAAATGTTTTTCTATTGTTTTATACATTAGACATAACTGCTAGTCCATAGTATTTTCACGCTCATGCATCATTGTTATTCACTAAGCATTAGCTTACGTTTTCTCAAATGATTTTCAGGTAGCCAATCCAGGGGGCCCTAGAGCGCGGCCATATGTGGATTTGAGCTACGGCCCTCGGGTCTATGTTTTGTATAATGTTTGAGGGCTGGACCCAATGTTTTATAATGATGTATATATTGCTATAACTTTCGTGGACCTTAATTTAGTCCTTATGTATGTTATGTTTGGGAATTAGGTACAGTTCTATCATGTATAACACGGATTATATTTCAAGTTACAAAAGTTTCTATTCCGCAAATTTTAAATGAGTATGCACAAGTAATCAACCGGTTTAATGTAATGCGGCCTCGGGTAGCCTTGCTACTGGCCGGTCATGTACCCTAAATCCGTATAGGCCGGGTTATGGGTCGTGACACATACAGTTATTTCTATATTCCAACTCGAGAGTCGTTTTTAAATTTTTTTTTTATATAATTTGTTTAACGCTACAATTAATGTTTGCTCAAGTGAGAGAATGTTAGACTATTCTGAATTGAGCTAACATTAATTATGGCTATTTTTCTAAACACGAGTTGGACCTAGATCTGGATGAGACAAACATGGTAAGCTCAATAAGGTTGTGAACTGTCATGCATGGACTAGTGTGCACCTATTTAATTAATGTGGTTTGACGGTATTTAGTGTGAGCCTTGTTAGTCAATTGAGCCTTTTATGGAGGGGCCCAATGTGGCTAGGGTTTTAATATTTATAAAAGTTAAGTCCCCTCTCTCTCCACTGCCAGACTATTTTTTTTATAAAATTCTATTATACAGAGAGTGGGTACAGAGAGGAAGACTTGCCACTAACGTGTGTTCTGAATGGAAGACTTGCCACTAACGTGTGTTCTTCAGGATTACAACCGCTGCTTCATTCGATCAAATAATCATTGAATAAATAGATAAGTTTCACATCCTTTTTGAATCTTGAATCATGTCGATGTTCTTATATTCACATATAATTCATGGTCGTATTTCATAATTGATTTTATGCTTACAGGGTAAACTCAAGTAGATGTATAAGAGGTCTGAGCTTTTCCTCCTTTTCTAATTTTGAACTCAAAGACACAAATATGAGAAAGCAAAACAGCGAAAATATTCCCAATCGCATATCTTAATTTGTTTCAAATTGAATAATAGCTTCTAATTTGAAAGTGCAACAAACGTTAAAAGTATTGAGCTTGGCCAATTCGTAGTTTTTCGCAGTTTTTTCCGTGTATTGGGTCCCTGTGGATTCAACATGTCGCTGTCTTTTTTTTTGTTGGCCAATTCTTCTCTTGGTTCCGTAGTTCTTTTCCGTGTATTGGGTCCCTGTGGATTCAACATGTGTGTGGGTGAGGCTGTCATTTTTTTTTTTGTTGGCCAATTCTTTTCTTGGTTCCGTAGTTTTTTCTGTGTATTGGGTCCCTGTGGATTCAACATGTGTGTGGGTGAGGCTGTGGAATTGACTTACTCTGTTAGTAGCCGGACGTGGTAGACATCCTTTTTTATTTTTTTATTTTATTTCTTTGATAAAGTTGGACGTGCTCAATGCTGGGGTAAATTGCAATACGCGTTGGTCACACTCTTCATTCCGTGAATTAAATGAGACCATTGGATTCTTCACCAAAATTACCTTGTTTTAGCTTAAAACTTATTTTCCTCATATATATAATCATTTATTTATTGTAAGTAAATTTTTAATCAACTCATCTGATCTTTTTATTTTTGTTTTAGTTGATGAGTTAACTGATCAATCGAATGGAGAATTGATAGTATCCTAATCTAAATATACATGAAATATGCAAACTCAAAATCTATAATAAAAAAAAAAGTTAAACTAATTATTCAGATATAGAAAATTTTGGTTAGCTCTTTGGATGACTAGCTTGCATTCATTTCAATTTGTAGAAACGAGCATACAGATATTCCAGTCTTTCCAGAGCCACAAATTAAGATTATTGGCAGAATTGTAGTGACACCCTCTTGGGCAGACCGTTTGATTTATATTCCAAAAATCACAAATTTTATTTTCAAAGTCTAATCCATTTTTTCATTTATAATTCTTGCAAGGACAAGAGCATCCCATGTTAGATATTTCTCCTTCATTGCACTGTTGATTGGCCTCATTCAAGTAAAGTAGCAAAATAAACATGATTCTCCATTTGAAACACACCATACAAATATGGTAGTTTCCATCGTGGCACTATGCTTTACGGCTTGGTAGTAGATAGGACTGTAAATGAGCCGAGCCAAGCCAAGTAGTGAATTGTTCAAATTTAGCTTGTTTAATTTTCGAGTCGAGCTCAAGCGAACTTTAATTGAGCCAAACATAAGTCGAGCTCGAGTAGTTTGAATTTTTTTAGTGTATATAAGTTTATTGAGCCGAGTAGTAGATTGTTCAAGCTTGAATTGAAAACCTTAACGAGCTTGAAAATGTATTCAAACTTGATTTGTTTACATAACGAGTCGATCTCAAACGAGTTTTTAACAAGCCGAACGAGCACCAAGTTCGAGTAACTTAATTCGTTTTACAGTACTAACAGTAGACAGTAATACTAAAAAGAGCAAGTGCAAACAACACGTAGAAACTACTCTCGAACCATCAACAAGGCTATTCCCGTAGTTGGAATTTTTTTCTCCTATTTTACTTCTCTTAGTCTTCGTCTAAAATTGGCTCAGCTCACTAGCGTTCATTGTGTGTGCCATTTTCTCAATAATAATAGTGGCACGGGAATTGTTCCATCTCACAAGGCAGTGGATTTACCAAAGAATTTCAAATGCAATTGTTCAAGTGCTCAACGTGTTCACAAGGCTAAGGGGAACCAGATTCGTGGGGTAGCCAGGTCTCAATGTGTAGTTCTCTATTGCAACAAGATTTGCACACATTTTGGCAACTTAGTTTCACTATTTTTTTGTTCCTTATTCATGAAAATTCTGATTATGCATATATTGAGGTATGAATAATAACTTTGTTACAGTCTTGATTGAAAACCTCTCTTCATCTTTTGATGAATGCATGTCATTTTGTAAACATCTCAAACGATTATTAAAAGCACAAATTTCAGGACATTCTTTACAGCTAATGCGGATTGAAAAATGCGATGCCTAAAATTGTCATAAACGTGGTTCTTTGAGTAAAAATGATTGTGCAAGGAATTTGAAGATGTGATATATAATGTGAAAGTGCTAAAATAGGTCATGTGACAATGAAAAAGCTAATTGTGATCAAATTTGGCAGCAACATTAAAGAATGGTTGACTTTGCAGCTTGATTAAAAGTAAAGAGACTAAAATGGGATTTGAGATAAATTAGAATGGTGCAAAACATAATTTACCCAATTACACACTAAGCACAAAGAGAGAAGCACAGTCTAGTTGAAATTTGCTATCCCCTACATCTTTGATGACTTCCATTGAAACAAAGCATTAGAAAAAGATTTTTTTTACTTATTTATCAATTGGATATAATTACATCATGAGAAACATATCAACCTGAACACTCATCTCTCCGAAAATATTCAACAATCACAACCTTATAACAAATTAAATAGTGAAACATGAACCACTATATAAATCCATAAATGTCACCTACGTACTTAATTTTTTCCCGTTATTGCATATTATGTGACTACGTCTGTTACGACCATTTTAGAGATTATGTGTGAGTTTAACTAAAACTTCAACTACCAAAATTCTAAAATTAAGGACCCAATTATTATGTGTGATTTCAACTTCAATCTCTAAACTCAAACGTTTTTTTTTTTGGCCAATTGATAGAAAATAATTACATGAAGAGAACTACATTACTCTAGATAATCATTTATATGAGAAAGTTCAATAAACAAGCAATCGCAACAAGCCTAATAGTAATCACAAATAAATTACTACACTACTTGAGGGAGTGAAACTCAAGATCTCAATAATTGAGCTACTTGACAGTCAACTAGATGCCACTAAACCACTTGAATATTGGCAAAAAACCTAAAACTTCAACTACCAAAATTCTAAAATTAAGGACCCAATTATTATGTGACTTAAACTTCAATCTCTAAAACTAAAGGCCCAACACCAAGACCCGGAACAGTCTCTTGCTCAGCGACTACCCCAGTGTCGTCAGATTAGGTTGGGATCCGACGGTACTCCTTAAAAGTAAGGTCAATATTTTTGGAGATATTTTGAGATATCTTTGTGGCATATGCTACTCAAATTTGCAATGTCGTTATCCCAAATGGGACCCAATCTTTGAGGAGCTACTCGAATTTCCCTTGCCTCAAATCTCAAAATGTCTCTGACGACAAAAGTACAATTGACCAAAATTGTTTAGACGTCATAACTCGCTCCCGGAAAGCACACGGAAAAAAGAAGTGATGGCGAGGTGTATGAAAGATCTATGTTCTTCGTATTTATAAACAATAATTATTTCATGATAATTAAACTATAATTATTTGTTACTTTCTTTGTTGGGCAGCTCAAATAAAATATTCCAAAATTATGAACTTTTACTACAGAATTCTAGTACAAATTTTTTTATCAAAATAATATAATAATAATATTTTTATTTTTTAAATTATAAACACAATAGTAGGTTTAAAATGATAGACACACAAACATTCAAGTTCCTTTGTATAAAAATTTTGTTTGTATAATATTATTCTATTATAAATCCAACCTCTTACCGTTACTTCATTGGCCTAAATGTGGTTGTTAAGTTCAAAAGAAAGAAAACTATATCCCATCAATCCCAAATTTAAACTTCAACCTCTAAAATTAAGAGTTGGATATATCAAGGAGACTTTTGGGGTATGGTGCACCAAAACCGCTTTGGTGCATGTGAGCAAATTCTCCATTTTAATGGTCCTGATTTGTCAACTTTTTGGATCAAGGGTGGAGATCTTTTAGGGTACGGTGCACCAGAACCGCTTTGGTGCATAGAAGCAAATTTCCTAAAGTTAAACGCCCATTGCTTACCACCCGAGTGCCCTCATATTAGGTTGGATCTGGTGCTCATTGGGTAGTCAAATTTCGTTCACTTAAATATTGAGTAATGCTATACAATTAAAAAATTCACACAAAATTTATTATCAGAATGATGTAGCTAAATTGTGGACCTATCACTTTAAAATAAAGAACCCACTAAGATACTTATTTATTATAAAATTGTAATGACCACATCATTCTAGTGTAAAATTTTAAAACATTTTTCTTAAACATTTTGTTTACATTAACTCAAATGCAAAGCAAACACGAAAAAACCAAGTGGTCCTGATTTTTCAACTTTTTGGACCAAGGGTACCAGAACCGCTTTGGTGCATAGAAGCAAATTTCCTAAAGTTAAACGCCCATTGCCAACCACCCGAGTGCCGTCAGATTAGGTTGGATCTGACGATGCTCAATTGGGTTGTCAAATTTCTTTGCATCATTCCGCTTTGGTGCATAGAAGCAAATTTCCTAAAGTCAAGTGTCGAGTGCCATAAGATCGGTGCTCAATTAGTTGTCATATTTCTTTGCATCATCCCGCTTTAGTGCATAGAGGCAAATTTCCTAAAGTTAAACGCCCAGTGCCAACCACCCGAGTGCCGTCAGATTGGGTTGGATCTGACGGTGCTCAATTGGGTTGTCATATTTCCTTGCATCCACCATTAAACATTTTGTTCACATAAACTCAAAGGCACAGCAACTATGAAAAAACTAAGCGATATTTCACTCCTTTGAGACAGTTCTTATAGTCGAAGCAAGCAAAGCAACCACCGGCAAGATGTTGATAATGCGCAGTCGAAGAATTGTTCATCGCCGTATTAATCCTAAGAGGTTAGTTCAAACTTTGGTCCTCTGAATCCTTATTCTTCCCCTTGCTCTTTCCAGTTCCGTTAACGATCGAGTTCATTCTCTTTCTCAACTACTAAAGAGAGCTATATATATATATATGCATATATATATATATATATCTCTGCAGGTTTAGGTTTGAGGTTCTTACAAACATATTTTCTCTTTCTCCATTCTTAAAAAAGATTGTTTGTACTGTCAGAATATATATGCTGTGTTGTTTTGGATATTCATCCTTAGCAGCATCGTCTGACAATCTCAATTAATTTCATCTAAGCCATGGTTTACAGACAGTCCTACAGGCTACAACAATATGCATTTCTTGTATATATATACATATATGCATGTATCATTTTGCCCACCGATACGAGCATAAGAAAGCAACAGCGAACACACTTCAAATAAAATTTTATCAACTCCTTAGGTGGGATAGGAGGCGCAAGGAGTTGATAATATCTAAAATATTTTGAATCCCCCACTAATGTTTCGAATCTCCTACTAGAGCTTTGGAGTTATGGCTCCGTTTGGTTACAGTTTCAGTTTCAGTTTTTATTTTTTGAATTTCGATGAAATTGCGTTTGTTAGATTGGTTCCAGAAACTATTTATGTTGAAATCGCGTTTAGTAAACCAGTTCCGGAACTCGTTTTCAAAATTTTTTTCAAAAAACATCTCAATTTTGAAAATCATTAAAAAGATATTTTTTGAGTTTCTGAAACCGTTTTTATACAAAAATAAAAATGTTAGTATTTTTAATAATCCTATATTTTTGTTTTCACAAAAAAAAAAATGAGTAGTTTCTAATTTTTTTGGTTTTAAAAATACGAAAAACGAAATTGAAACTAAAACCGAGAATGGTATCAAACACAACTAGTAAGTGGTGGTCGGCTTTTTTTTTTTCTGTTTTGTTTTGGGATCAAGGTGGACGAGCTCAATTGGGGTTGGCTTGCTTATCTCCTAATATATGTGGGTTGGGCTTTGAACAGAAAAGGGCTAACCTTATTTCTGCTTAGTTACTTAGCTATTATCTTTTTTTTTTAAGAGAGGGCTGACTTTTTTTTAGATGCGATTTACCTATGAGTTTAATTTTAATACAATGATAGTGTATAATTTTTTTACACAAGCGGACACCATATTGTGACATGTGTCCTTGAACCTTGCTTTTTTATGTTGTACTTAAAATTTAAAAGACGTGTTTTGTTTGTGTAAAAAAAATTGTACACTGTCAGTACATCAAAACTAAACTCATTAACTATTAATTTTATTTGATTTCCTACAAATGTGGCGGCTGGATGATTATTAGTATTAATGCCATGATTTCTAACGAATAGATTCATGAGTTGAAGTCCTAAAAAATCATTACAATTTGCCATATATAAAGGAATAATTCAACTATAATATTGATATTCTTAAAAAATAATTTGGTAAGCTTTTGGAAGATTCAGCTTCCTTTCATTCCAATGAGTTTCTTAAAGTGAAAGGTTTGAGAATTAACCATGTCATTCTATACATTAGTTCTGTATATAACACTACCCTTAAGAACCTTATTTACAGTTTTTTGATTGACAGTAACAAAAACTGAAGGCTAATCCCACTCCTTTTAAAAGAGAGTATGTCAATGAACTTGGCCTCAGGCTCTTAAGTCCCCGATTTTAGTCACTAAATTTCTTCAATTCTTGCAGAAGAGCGTCCCGTGTATGCTTCTCCGTGATGGGAATTTTGATTGGCTTCAGCCAACTCAAGTATCAAGGCGGAAATGATTCTCCCTTTAAAACACGTCCTATAACTATGACGATTTCAGTGATTTCAATATGCATTTACAGCATGGCAACAGAAGTGAAAGGGCTAGCGCAAATGACACATAGACACTACTCTCGAATCATCAACCTTGCTATTCCCATATGTGGAGTTCTTTCTCCAGTTTCACTTGTCTCCATCTTTGTTCCAAATTGGCTCAGCTTACTCCTATTCATTATCTGGGCGGTTTTCTCAGTTATAGTAGTGGCACAAGAATTGTCATATCTCATCAGCCAATGGATTCACCAAAGAATTTCAAATGCAATTATTCAAGTACTCAACATGTGCGCAAGGTTCAGGAGACCCAGATTTGTGGAGCAACCAGGTCTAAATGTTTAGTTCACTTTACTTCTATATATAGGATTTGCCAAAAATACAGAAGGATTGTGTGCAAGTTAAAATGTATGTAACTCTACTTCCACGGCTTTTTGTTCTATTTCTAATTCGCTTATTTGCAATGCATCTGTAGACATATAATGTTCTAAGATGTAAGTGTTGAATAATTCCTTCGTTATAGTCTTAATTGAAACATCTCTTTTCTCCATTTATGAATACATGTCATTTTGAAAATAACTCAAATGATTATTAAAAGCATGAAAATTTCTAAACATTCTTTGCAGCTAATGCAAATTGAGAAATGTGATAGATAATGTGTTAGAGGGTTAAAGTGCTACCAAATTAGGCTATGTGACAACCAAAGATCTAATTACTGTCAAATTTAACCACAGTCATTAACAAAGGAATGACATAGCAACTTTATTAAAACATGAAAACACAAAGTATTAATTACTACAAAAATTTAAATATAGAGAACAAAATGACAAACTAAGCTTATGATGGTGCAAACTTTAATTTACCCAATTACAAACTAATTAAGCTTCAAAACAAGAAAGGGGTTGCTACCCTCTACACGTTTGATGACTTTTTTTCAAGCATGCCATTTGAAAAAGGACATCATTCAACAATAGAAAGTGGTGTGTGCATTGTTGGGAGAGGGAGAGAAGAAAGTCTAATAGTTAGGTAGTACTGAGTTTTCAATAATCATTCGTATTAAATTGTGACATATAATCTTTTATTACATAAATAACCTAAATTTGTGAGACTTTGAAGGAATAAACATCACATGGCATAATTTGATAATAATGGCTACTGAATAACTCATACTTCCTAACCACTAAATTTTTTTCTGCTGCAGGGCCTATGTTTTTTTTTTTTTAAAAGAAAAGTGGTGAAAAGAATAACTTTCTAGGATGTTTTGAATTTACTAGTTTTTTTTTTTTTTCTTGCTCTCTTATTTTTTTGGCTTCCAAGTTTTCTTGTTGATTTGTTTCTCCGAACACGATAAAACGTGCAAACTTTTGTGATCCAAGTATCGGACACTTTCAAACCTAATGAGGTATAAACCTTGGATGGTCAGAGTTTTCCGCTTAGCTTTCGACCCCTTCTTCGTAGATCTCCGGATTTCGCCCCTACGCACAGGCCTAATTACATGGGCCTTTGCCGGACCTTGAAAAGGAAATGGGCCTGAATTTTGTTCTAGTTTAAATAGGAGCTGGGAACAACTAGGATCACCCACCAAACATCTCAACAAGAGTTTTATCCCCTAACGGGCAAACGTTTAAGTCATAGTTTTGGGTCAAACCTCACCTCATCATCAAAGCCCAAATTATGTGACATTTTGCTTTAGCAGCAAAAATAATGTTTTTTTTTTTTTATAAATTTTTTTAATACAGGTCTAAGCTCTGAAGAAGAGATGGTGAGTCAAATTCATAACCGCAGACATGAGGGAGGGCACCGCTGTCACTTGGCCAACACCGCCGCTTCCAGCTAAAATGATATTTCGGAGTTAGTAGAGAACTTACTCTCAAATCTTTGGCTATATTAGTCACATGATGAGAACTTTTTCCGCTAGTTTTACAATCATCAAAAGGCAGTTCTCAGACTACTTTAACACAATCAAAAAAGTTCCATGGACACACATGATACAACAACTGCATAATTCATTGTGTAATTTTCCAGGGCCATTGAAATTTGAACGGACACATTTTCCCCATGGCACTTGTGGATTTGTTTGAAAATTGCACAAGGAATTATGTAACCGAGCTTCAGAATTACATTTTCTCATATTATAAATGAGTCGAGCCAAGCTTAGTAGTGAATTGTTCAAGTTTAATTCGATAACTTGAATAAGCTTCAAAATGTATTTAAATTTGACTAGTTTAACTTTTGAGTTAATCTCAAATGAGCTTTAATCTAGGCGAGTACAAGTCATGTACAAAAGCTAAGATTTCATTTTAGGGAGTGGGGATAAAATAAAATGGAGACCGCTGATAGAGTTGGTCTAGAGATTCCAGAGAAAATAGAGTTTGACGTTTTTTACCATATTTTGCCCTAGACTTAAATTAATTGGGTATGGGTAAACATAAGCCTTGAACTACAAATAAATCAAACCACAAACAAATCAAAATTCAGGCCACACTGCACAAAAAAAAAAAAAAATTGTACCCCAATATAAATTATACATGAAAAGAGCTATTTTATTGTATTTAATTTTTTAGACATTGATTCTATACCAAATATAATAGGGTTTTTTTTTTAATATTAGGGGCCGCTTTACTGTTAAAAATTTTCAGGTCTAGATTTATACTAAATATAGTGAGGTTTATAAACACTAGGGAGGCCAATTGTTGTTTAAAATTTTTTGGGCCTACATTTGTATTAAATACAATAGGATTTTCTAAAACATTAGGAGGGTCATGCCCCCCTTGCCCCAAGCATAGCTTCGTCCCTAGCGCATGTAGTTTGATTTTTTTAATACACATGAGCTTATTGAGTTAAGATTAAAAAAATTTCAAGTCTTAAACTTAGCTAATTTACATAACAACCCAAACATAAGCTAAATTTAAGTAGTTTGGTTCGTTTTACAGACTTAATATTAACCCTTTAAAATGCAAATAATTTTACGTTTTGCCCCTCCCAAATTTTTCTCACATTATTTTACTCATTTAAACATTTTTCATTGGCCCCCTTAGCTAGATTCTTGGTCCGTCACTTTCAACAATGTATTATAAATGTAGATACTTGTGACCAACAATGAATTTTTCAGGGCCTTTTAGTTTAATTGCTTAACTGTTTATCTGCATTACTCTGTTTTGATGTTTGAACTCCGTTAGATGCTGAGGTACAAAGCAGAGAATTCCTGACAATTTTGGGCTAATCTTCTGAGCACGTACAGTGCGCCTCGTTGATTTGCTAAATTAAATAATTTATAAAATATTCAAAAGATAAAACAGGCCAATATGTGACTTCGCTGGTTGGTCACGAAGTCTACTAGTCCAGACACGGTCAGGTTCAAGAAAAATTATGCAGTGATCATGGGAGACCACTTCAGTTTCGCCCTTCATCTCACAAAGCAATAGATATGTCAAGTAATGACCGTCACAATATGCAACTTATACTCGGATTTCAGTATTCATATATTAAACAAAAACTCAAATTATAATAAAAATCTTGTAAGAATGATTGTCACATGATATAATAATTTGCCCCACATAACATAGTAGTAGTCCATAATCTTCAGTAGTTTGGGCTAAAGGTCACACCTAGAGTTATAAATGAGTAGAGTTGAGCTAAGTAATGAGTTGTTTAAGCTTAATTTGATAACTTTAATGAGCTTTAAAATGTATTCAAGTTTAACTTGTTTAACTTTCGAGCCAATCTCAAACGAGATTTAATCAAGTTAAACTCGACTAGTTTGATTTCTTTTAGTACAGATAATCTTATTGAGTCGAGTTTGAGCTGAGTTTAAATATTTTATTGATTTTTAAAATATTTTCAAGTTTAATTTGTTTACATAACAACTCAATCTTGAACAAATTTTTAACGAGTCAAAAATAAACCGAATTTTAGTAACTTAATTCGTTTTACAACTCTAATAATAAGCTGTCAAAAAACAAAAAATAAGGTCAACAGCAAACTTACATTCATTCATGTTCAAGGCAGGCCAAGTTGAGTGGTTTAGCCTCCATTTACTAGTCAAAATTAGTGGAGACAATGGAGTATTACTCATGTAGGAGGTAGGCCAATACTTTTTTTTTTCTTTTGTTATTTATTTATTAAAAGTGCGCGGTAGGTCAAATTGACCAAGTGATTGAGCCTCCATTTACAAGCTACAAATATTGGAGATAATGGAGCAATAGATGCGAGGAGCAGTAAAAAAAAAAAAAAGGTCAATAGGGAAAATTTATATTGATGGATGGAGGTAGGCCAAATATTTTTATTAACCCCCACTGCCCTTAAACCCTCAAATAGGATTCCTGGAACTGTAGAACATTTCAGTCAAACTGACGAAGCAATGCCGTGCGTAAAACGGGTTTGGTTTATTTATTAATTTTCCTTTGTCATTATTATTTATTTATTTTCTAACTTATTGGTTTATTTAGTACCGGGTGCATATTGGCCATGGAGATATATATACATATATATATATATATATATAAATATATTGCAGAAGAATAACTCGTGAACTAAATTAACTCGATTTCATGAATTGGGTTGATTCATTTCCAAAAAAATTTGATTCGATTTTAGCTCTAAAATTTTAAAGCCGAACAAAGCGATTAAATTCTTATGCTGGCCTATTGATAAAAGTGTTAATTCTTAAGCCAAACAAATTGAATTGACACAAGAGTTAACCCTTTATATATTGTTTTTACAAATTATATTATATTAAATTGCATAATTTAATTACTATGTCTCAATAGTATTAGTTATGACTACGTTTTGTTTAGAATCTTCTACTCATAATCATTATATGCCCTTATCATTTTGTAATATTATGATAGTATTTTTCAATAAACAAGCCAAATTTTATAAAAAGCAATAAAATTGCGCTTGATACAGCTTATTTGTTGGTTTTTTTGCAAACTTATAAGCAAAAAAGCCAACAAAAATTGACTTTTTTATTTTTTTTGTTTATTTTTATCTAAACTAAAATTAGAAAAGTAAAAAAGCTAAAAAAACTTAACTTTTTTACTAATAAGTTTAAAAAAAACTTGACCTTTAAATCCTATCAAACGGACACTAAGACATAAAGATCAAAGTGAATCAACCCTAATTTTCTTGTCGAGTCGATTCTACAACTGAATCTGTTTGGACTTGAATGAAAAAAAATTATAAAGTGACTAAAATCAATTTAATTACGAATTTATCTGTCAACCAACTCAAACAATCTTTTGGATGGAGACGTGAAGGTTAGACAATCTCCTTGGCCTCGTCAGCGATGGTTGCTCCCAATAGAGCAAATTTCCTATGTTGACCCCTCGGTCCTTCAATCGGATTCGTGGAACATTTTAGTCAATTGACATTGCAATGCCATGGTGGGATTGGTTAATCTATTTATTTACATATACATATATATTAATTGGTGGGCAGATCACGTATGAATAAATTATATAGGGTGACCATGCTATGACATTTTACTCAAATATTACTACTTCTAATTATTTTTACTTTTAAGATGGGATTTTGAAATTTTAAAAATTTTATGATAACTTATGTTAATGTCTATAATTTTTGCCACTATAATGTTTCTATCTAAAAACATGAATATATGATATCAAATGAATAAACTGTCACACAATGTAGGTGGTGAGACGGTTACTTTGAATAATTTCTCCAATATAGGAGCAAAAGGTTATGAATTTTTAAAACCTCTCATATTAATCTTTTATTTTTATGTGTATTTCTATATCACAGACAGGATGGCCCCCCCCAACTCTTTTACATATTACCTCATAGCACCAATTTTCGGTGAGCTTGATTATATAGAAGGTTTAAACATTACTTTTGCCATATTTTGTGTATAAACATTACAGATGTGGACTTCGTGCATGTTAACCAACAAGAGAACCTGTAGTATCAATCGCGATTGTCCCACAATAGTTAGGCCCAAATAATATGCTAAAATCGGCTAACGAACTGCCGCAGTCGCAGCTCCACTTTTTTCAAATAACAAATGTCTTAATCTAACTAATTAGATTAGTCTAGTTAGCCAAAACTCATAATCTTTTAAAAAAAGATTAGAAGTTTGATTCTTGTCAAGCACAAGAGTTCTTTCAAAATCTTTGATTTGATAATTATTTAATTTGTATAGGATAAAAAGATTATAGAAACATCGAGATTAGATAATATATGCTCAATTTAGTCTAAACGCCCTATTAAAAAAAAAAATTAACTTAGTTTTGTCAATTATAAAATAGGTTTACTATGACTTGTGTAATCTCGTAGTAGTGTACTAAAAGGGTACTTGGCAGGTAAGTGTGGGGTTGCAACTATAAGAGACGAGCTTCTTTTTGTTTGTTTTATGTCCGACGTAAAAAAAAAAGCTTACTTGGATTCTCACACCGCTAAAAAGAATAAAAAATAAAAAGTTCTGGGTCCACGTCTCTACATATAGGACATGCATAAATATATATACATACATACATATATAGATGCCAGTAAGTACCATATTTCCATTGCTAAGCATATGAAGGAACAAGGCTTAGGTTCAGTTCATAATCCTACTTACGTACTAGAGACTACGCAGTTACCCCTTTCTAACATGGAAAATATTCAGGATATGGGTGATGATCAAGTTCGTGAATATGTCTTTGTTCAACAAAGGCGAAGGCCGGGGGCCCTGGGACGTCGTAGGTGTCATTTTCATCCTCGCCATGGCAGGTTAGTTTTACAGTACTGTCCTTATCTTCCTGATCCTGAACATGTTCTGAACCAACAGAGGTCAATGCGGCCGAGTTCTAGGCCATCTTCATCTTTGCCATCACAGCTTTCTTTTACAGATCTACTCTTTCTAATCTTTTCTCCAACTTCTCTGCATCACTTCTCTCTTGATAATAATAATCTTGCCAAGACAATCCTGTGAGGTAACCCAAGCACAGATAGGACAAGTTGCAAAACCCAGTAGTCCTAAATTTGAAACTTGCACTCAATCTTTGGGTCAGGACTCAAGAGATTTATCTCTTATGTATTCTCTAATCCTGACATATAGATGGCATACCTTTGACCAATTCATAAGCTAGCTAGACAGCCTAATTGCTTAATCCAAGACACTAACTACAGCCAGTATACTTGCAGTGGCAACTTGTAAGAGTAGGGATGTAGAGTGGGGTAGCCATCCATCTCTTCATGTAAGAGTAGGGATGTAAATTGCATGGCTAACAATTTAATCAAAAGAATATAGGCAGAGAAAATAATGAGATGCTTTACTACATTTTTGACGTCAAATTCTCGTTATCGAGGCTATAATAAGATTTATGATAATGCTATAGAAATATAAAATTTATACAGAATTTATTATCAGAATGATATATTTAAATGAGAGCTTTCATTTAAAAACAAAACATTTATTGTGGTGGCTCTTAATTACAAAAATGTAATTGTCACTGTCATTTATTTAATATGATTCTCGCTCCAGAATTTTTTAAATTTTCCAAAACTGTCTCTGGTAAGAATTGAAACATGAAACAATTATTTCATGTGACAATCACGACCATATGATTTCCATCATGATTTGTGCAATCGATCTAGATTTATTGTTTTGAAATGATAAGATCACAGTGAATCACATGATTCTATATGAAATACTAATAATTTTGTTTGTATAATAAAATAAGTATAATAACAACAATAATAATAATGATCAAGTCCAATCATAACCACCCGACGAATTACAGGGCAAACCCTCTTCCAGAGAGAGCCCCTAAACTTTTCCTTGATTCAAATTTTAGAGCTGCATTAATATATGTTGTTTACTGAATCAAATTTCATTTTCTTTCTTATGATTGTACTATGTAGCGTGCAACGCCCCATTCCTTCCGCCACAGTACTTCATGTCGTCTACGCCTTCGTAGTTTCATCACTGATCGGCTTACTCCAAGTGAAGTATCAGAACAAAAACGCATCTCCATTCGAAGCACATCACACAAACATGGCGGTTTTTCTCGTAACCGTTTGCGCCTACTGCTTGGCATTAGCAGGTGAAATCATAGACCAAAATCGCTGGCGGAGCTATTCTCGAATCTTCAGCCTTGTCAGTCTCATGTCGGGTGCTCTTTCTTCAGTTTCGCTAGGGACAATCTTTCTGCCAAGCTCAGTCAGCTACCTCATGTTCATCATTTGGGCCATTTTGATTTTAGTTATGGTGTGGCACTTAATTCAAATCACTTACCTTTGGGTTTACCAGAAGGTAGTAGATGCAATTGTCCAGGTGCTGAACGTATTTGCAACGTTCATGGAGCGCAGATTGATGGATCAGCAAAGTTTCCTTGTGTAACTCGATCTCTCTATGCCTAGTTTAGTCCCCTGCCGAACTTTGTATGATTTTTGGCAATTAACAGTATCAAAAGATTTGCGTGTTTTGGCAATATTCTATATAATCAATCTGCCATTAACGAGGTATAAAGATTTCAGTGGCAGACTATTTTGAATCCCCGCTATAGTGCCCTTTGTAGTCAATGCAATTGTCACACAAATGTTAAATAATACATCTGATGGGATTGAGAGCTATTTAAAACCTCTCTCTCTCTCTCTCAAAAAGATTCAATTGTTAGATAGTATGAATTTTTTTATAATCATTAATGTTGAACCCTTTAATCATAAATCAAATTGTTTATGTAATAAAATATCACTTGTCATAATTTAACATAAATAATTACTGAAAACTAAATACTACTTAACTACTAAATTTTTTACTTTCTTTTTCTGTGCTCATATTATTTTGAAATCAATTTTAGTGACCTGAATAGAATTTTAATTTAGTCCTTTTCTTTTTCTTTTTTCTCCTCTCTACCTTCTTAACCAATATATATATATATATATATATTTGAACGATATCACAACACAAACCACAATTGGTACTTTATGACGATGGAGGTAAGGCAAAACGCAAATACACTCCATGACACCAGAACAGGGGACTTAAGCTTGTGTATACCACTAGCTATAGAAGAAAGACAACGAACACCGTATGGTGACGGTAGAGTATTTCGCGGCCTTAACTTACGTTTTGGGTTTAATTCTCTGTAGTCATGCTGTGTAAATCATTCCATGTACAGCCTGCTTAGTCCACGCTTTTGCCTAAATTTTGATGAACCTTAAAAAAATAAAAAAATAAAATGGACTTGGACGCACAGGCTACGGCCCAGATTGACTAAAAATTCGATCCAAAAACATTTTCACTATGTTGACCCAGCAGAAACAACTTGACGAGATGAATGTGTTGTTATTGGGATTCAACCTAGGCACAAACATATGAAAGTACCCACGATTCACATGCACACATCAAAAAGAAAAATAATATGTACAAAAGATTTATGTGATTTGATAGAACAACGAATCTACTTGTATCTACAAGGTGAGAGAGCAAAATTTTTACCACGTCAATGGAAGAGTGTACTTCTACTCCTTTTCTCTACTAGCCTCCCTCGGACAGAAGCCCTCCTTTGAGCACACAAGCTAACTCTAGAATTCCCACTAATTTTATATTTATAGGTAAAATTTAGAAATTCTAGTCCAATACAATTGCAAAAACTTTATATGTATTGAACCTCTAAGGCTCTGTTTGTTTGCAGAATAAAACAATAGGAGATAAATAATACTGTGGGAATAAGAAAGTGGTGATAGATGATAAATAATACCTGATGTGATGAGATATTACTTATACTATGTTTGGTTAGGATAAAATTATAATGAGATAAGTAATATTATTTTGTTAAAATATCACATTAAAAATTAAAAAAAACTAATAGAAAATTAATTTTAAATTATAATATAGCTATTTAATATTATATTAACCTATTATAATAATAAAAGAAAGGTAAAAATATTATTTTTGAGCTTATCCCTAAGAGAGGGGATTAGTAATACCACTCCCTCGTGATATTACTTATCTCTCATTTTGAAGGATTAATCCAGAAAGACTATATCTCCTCTATCTCTTTTTGGTTCAAATATGAGATTAGATGGGGTTCACAAATAACAAATTCAATCTCTTATTCTAATATCCCAAACAAACATGGTCTGATCTAAGTAGATAACTATCCTCATAACCTAACCCAACCGAAATACATATATAATCTACTAATTGTATGAGCTTACAAAATACAAAACATACACCCAACACTTGCGCATAGTCATTCCTAAACTTGGGGTACAACCCCCACAGAAGACCGTACCTAGGTTTAGGCCTTTTCACCCACCTTTATACCTCAGACTTAAAGTATTGAAGACTCTTTTGGTCGACATTTCACCGGTGCTAGGTTTCTGTTACACTTACTGTTTGCAGTGTTCACCTCTGATCAAGACCGTAAGGTTTTTTGCTTCATCACTAACGACCAGCATGTTTTTGTTAAGGTTTCTGTTATACTTACTATTTGCAGTGTCCACCTCTGATCAAGACCATAAGGTTTTTTTGCTTCATCACCAACCATCAGCATGTTTTTGTTTATTTTCGATAACACGTGAAAAAAAAAGACAAAAGTTACCATAAGTTCAAGCTCATTTAAATATCCACGAGCAATTTATTTTTTTGGAGTGATTATACTTTATTCTCTTATAGTTTGAGTCAAAATTAAATAATTCTCTATTGTTTAAAAGTGAACACATGACCTTCTCATGGTTTATACTTATCTATCATTTTATCTCTCCAAATTGAAACATCAAAGAAACGATTTAGCCCCTCAATGCCAAAATAAAGGGTTGTCTTTTGAGTTTTTTTTTTCTTTTTTTTTTTTGGTGATTATTTTACCAAATCGTGTTTTTGATATCTAATTTGGAGATATAAAATTACGAAAATATTCCCATGATAGAATTTCTATTACATCTGATGGTTTTCATACATTTTGCAGATAAATCCAAATTACGGATGGTCATGTATTTACTTTTAAACCACAGGAGCGTCATCTAATTTTGACTTAAATCACAAGGATGTAAAGTATAATTACCCTTTATTTTTAAGTTTGATATTGCACACAAATCGACACACTTGCCCTGCCATTTAATTAGGCATTATGTGATAATTTTATGAATAAATTTTTGTTATAATTTTTTTTTATTCATTTATTTTTCTTTTTCTCTTCTCTCAAATTCTTTTGGGCTCTATTTCATGTTAGAAAATGGTAAGGGAAGGAAAAGGAAATAAATATTTAAAAAATATTTTCTTCCATGTTCTCTCTCTTTGCTTAAGTAAGTGTAATTTACATATATATATATACCCGCTTCAAGAGCTGGTAAAAATTGGATATCTAAATATGAATATTGATTATCCATTTTAATCATATTTTTCTTTTCTTTTGGGTTCTCTCTTCGCTTAAGTGAGTGTAAAAATACAAATACATATATACCCTTTTTAAGAGCTGGTAAAAAAAATTCAAAGAATGAATGTCTAAATGTAGGAATATTGATTATCCATTTAATAATAATTTATTATTATATTACTTTTTACAATAACTAAATAAGAGAAAATAATTTTTTTAATGTAGGTACCTAGTCAGTGGGCGCCACGTGGTGCCTCACCTGTTCACCTGGCAGACCACGTGAACCCCTTGGGTACCTCAAAGTCAAACATGGGTCAAACCATGCCTAGACAAACCTGCGCGATGCCCTCGCCCTAGAGGCAGGCTCAGCGTCCCGCCACCAAGCCTCTTTCAAACAGCTCAAAGAACTTCATTTAAGCCAGGCCCCGCGCTTGCACGGTTTTGGCCAAAACGAGCATCTGCGTGAGATAGGCCCGCGCCTCACTATCTAACAGGCTCAGGCCTATCTAACTCACCCTTGCTCGGAACCCCTCTCCATAGGCAGTGGAACGGAGGTTAGGACCAAAGGCACTGTTGAGTCGCATGCCTCATGAGCGCGCAGGGGATCAGTTCCATTAACCAGCTAAGAGAGAGAGATTTACCCTCATAACTACTCAAATACCGTATCTTAAACATTAAATGCTGATCCGACACACATTTAATACAATTGACACGTGACGAGCCATGGCTAGACAAGTGCCTGACACCATGGTAGAGCATGGATCCAATCGCCTGCTGCGGCCCCTGACATGGCTTCTTCAGGTCATGATGGTGGGGCTCAGGCCTATTCAGTCAAGAGGCGCCGCCACGTGTCTGCACAATGTCAATCACTACTCGTTATAAATACTATCAACACATTTATGACAAAGAGAGACAACTTAAATCACATTTATTAAATAAACTACCACATGCTTGTGAATCTTTTTTCTCTCTTGTTTACCCTTGGTTCTCATCCCTCTACTAGTAGGAGACTCGAGTGAGCCATTTTCAGTGGCCGCTAAGACTCCCGAATGAGCCCACGCCCCGGTCAACCCCAAGCGCTCTGTCCACCTTACAAACACTTAACAATTTTATTTCGTAGTCCATTTGTTAAAAAACGAAATTTTTTACAGGAATCATGTTCTTGACCGCCATGGACCCACCAAGGGTGGTGAAGTTTCATGTCACGAGCGACCGAGGTGGAAAATATATATACTTCAAACTGTAATTATTTGCGTCTCTTTCGTAATTTGTTGGACCCATGAAAGATATATATATTCCTGAGTTATGGACTATGTATCACCGACCCTGAATTATGAGTTCACAGTTTTTCTTGTTTGGCCTAATCCTAAATGTTGTTGTGTGATATTTGTCTTTTGAGTTCAAAAGCAAGAAAACTACCTCATTTTAGGATGGTGTATGTTATTTGATGCGCTCGTGTGGTAAGGCCACGAAGTTGACAAGGCGGGTGGTAAGGTCGGGAAGTTGAAATTTTTTAATTTTTTTTTAATTTATAAGTTAAAAAATTAAAATAAAAAATTTAAAAAAATTGTACTAAACGAACCTTAAAAATAAACTTTAAATTTTTTTACCAAAATTGATCAAAAGGGAGGTCAAGAAGCAGGAGGTCCTGTTTGACCAAGGATCTGACTGCTTTGGTTGTTTCGAATGTACTGGTTAGAGCTTTTATGAATATTTTAAGTAAACAGATATAATATATAGGCAATCTCATTTCTTAATCATATTTAAGCAAAGGATATAGGCATTACACGTTCATTAAAGAAGAAAAACGATGACTCTGAGAGAGTACTCGATTAGCGAGGAGAGAGCAACGTCCCACAACTCACCGAGTTGTTTGATGTAAAATGGTTGCCTTTCTTGAGGACCACTGGTCGTCGACTCCTTCCTTAGGAGGTCGCTCCAGGACCGATCAGATTCAGGCTGCCAACTCTTGTTTCCTGAATAAGAGGCGCGAGAGAGGCGGCAGGTACTATAGCTGGCTTTTCTGCATAAAAAATGATGATGATGACGCATAGTCACAGAGCTCTTCGTCTCTTCTTCGTACGAGATTAGTTCCTTCTATTTCCTGTTTCTTTCATGGATATATGTCTCTAATGGGTTCCTTCTCTTTCTCAACTACTCAATGTCTAGTCCTGTTAATACCTTTTGTTTATTTTCCTTGCCGGATTATGTTCAAAGTTTTTAGGCTTGAGGTTCTTACAGTTGTCCCCATACATAAAATATATATTTTCTCTCTCTCCATTCTTCTTAGTTCTACTTCTTATGAGGAAATTAAACAGATAGAACACTTTGCTGCTTTGGCTATTCCGACTTAGCGCGGTTTGAGAATCTCATTCTCATCTTAGCCACGGTTAATTTGAGGACTTCCTACAGCGATATGCTCTTTCTTTTTCTTTTTTTTTTTTTTTTTCCCCTGTTTACATACGTACAAACAAATGTACAATTTCATGTAGTAAACCCGACGCAAAATCATGTCCGGTTACATTATAGACTTCAAGGATTGGTTGACCGTGGCAAAATCATTTGAGACATTTTTGTTTTGTTTTTGTTTTTTTTTTTTTTTGAGACGAGGATTTTCTACCGTATGAGCCGCAGGAGTTTCTACTGCCCCATGCAAGGTGGCATTATATCGAGAGGATCACCTGTTTAACTATGAAAGATATGCTTTATTTTTATTCTCTCATTTTTGGTAACTCTTTACACGTGGATGGTATCACAAATTGTAATGTATTCGAACAACAAAAAGTTACTGTTATACAGTTTGAAAGAAATATTTTATCCTTTTTTTTTTGGCCTTTTTGGGCTTTGGGTTTTTTTATTCGTCAATAAAGTATTCAGTTAAGTTGAATGGTTGGCAGTGTAAACTCAAGTAGATGTACAAGATGTTTGAGCTTTCGCTTAGGTCCCACTCTTCTTTTCTCTACGCACTCAAACACATGTATATGAAAGCGTCAGCCATAGATTTCGACTCGCAGGTTTTATCCTTTTTTTTTTTTTTTTGGTGCTCAGATTTATTGTTTTTTTTTTTTTTTTTGTTCTCATGCTTAGATTTTTTGTTGGTCGACCTCGTTACTGGGTAAGTTGCGATTGGGCTTGCTCACCGTCATAATTGGGTTTGGCTTTGAGAAGAAAAGGACTTGCCTTAATACTTTGTTTGAAATTTAAATTTTTAATTGAAAAAGTAAAAAAAAAAAGAAAGAAAAATTTTATGAAAAATAAAACAAAATTACTTTTTCATTTTGTCTTATTTTTCATCATTTTTTTTAATCAAAAATTCAGATTCTAAACGAACTGTAAGTGCTTAGTTAATTAGCCATTAACCTATTTTGAGTTCCTGTAAATATGGTGGCAAGATAATCCTTTCTAGGGTAATTTATACTTTTCACTCCTATAGTTTATACTCAATTTCACTTTGCTATTTGACTTTTAATTGTGATAACCAACTCCTTACACATTTGCAATGTAGACAATTCCTCAGTTATTGTTTGTTCAGTTGATGAAAACGTCCATAAGGGACTAAAGTAAGATTTTAGATAAAATACATGAGTGCTAAGTATAAAAACCTTAGACCGTCAATTACTTGTTTTTTTCCTTAAAGCAATTACAAGTAAAAATATAGAGTTGTTACCATATAGAGTTGTTACATAATCTCACTTCAGTTTCCCATGGACAGTTTTTGTTAGATGGATAATCGATGACTAACTAAATATTCACACTTTAGCTTGACTGTAACTGTAGGGTTTGATTAATACAATTGAAAAATGAGATAATAAAGTAAAATCAAGTGTAAGATGTATAGTGTGATAAGAGTAATTTACCCTTCCTAGTTTTACTATCTTCAGTTCTTAGAAGATAAGCATCAGGAAAAATCATCAGAAACTGACTATAATAAGGTAGTGTTACGTTGCTTATTCTATTTTGCTTTATTTGGGCCACCAATTTTATTCATTAAAAATTTTCAATTCTTGCGGATCCCGCGAATACTCCGCCTTGATGGGATTTCTGATTGCTTTCAGCCAATTGAAGTATCACGAAAGAAATGATTCTCCGAGACACATCCCATAACTTTGACAATTTCAATTATAACAATATGCATTTTAGCTTTGCTGAAGAAGTGAAAGGGCAAGTACAAACGACGCATAGAAACTACTCACGATTCATCAACTATGTTATAACTTATACCCATATTTGGAGTTTTTTCTCCAATTTCTTCACTTCACTCAATTTTCGTACCAAATTGGCTCAGCTCACTCATGTTCATCTTATGGGATATTTTTCTCAGTTGTAGTGACACACAATTGTTGTATCTCATCAGCCATTGGATTTACCAAAGAACTTCAAATCCAATTGTTCTAGTGGGCAACATCTTCACAAGGTTGAGAGGACCCAGAATCGTGGAGCGACCAAGTTTCAATGTGTAATTCTCTATGGCAACTAAATTGGCACATATTTTTTGGCAAATGGCAGTAGCCTTACAGCATTGATGTGCCTCAACAATAAATCTAGAGATCTTCTAGTGCCTCATACAGTATGTATGTTTTGGTCCTCTTAAGTTTGCTTGCATTTTTTGGCAATTATCCACGTTATTTGCCAATGATATAGGATTGTGTGAGAGTACTTACAATGTATGTAAATCTGCTTCCATGGTTTTAGTTCCTATTTGTGATGGATATGTAGTCATATATTGTTGTAAGATACTGGTGTTGAATAATAATTTTGTTACAGTGTTGATTGAAAAGTTAAAACCTCTCTTAATCCATTTATGAAGGCATTTCATTGTGGAAACAACTCATAAATGAATTGCTCTTGAGCAAACAAATAAATGAATTGATTTCACAAATAGCAATTATTATTCACATTGATAAATTTACATTCCCTTGTATCTAGAGTAAAAAAAAAGAATTGAGAAATGAAATTATAAATAACATGAATATAAGTACAATTGAAAGAGAAAATATTAAAAACAAATGATCTATTGCAGTAACAGCCTAACATCATGTTTTAAGAAAATCAGTGTCACAAAATGATAATATCTAGTTCACTTACAGAGGGGCCCCTCCCTCCGCCGTGTACAAGAAATAAAGGCTCATATATGTCAAAGATTCTACAAAAACTTTCCACGGCCTGCGGGTGCCCCCTCCATCCCAGCCGTGGCCCCCTACCTCCTCCACCCTGTACAAAGAGACAGAGACCTATATACGTTTATAAGATTCTCCAATAACTTTGGGAGTGACACGGCTCTGCCAATGCTATCACCCTCCGCCAGTTATTTGTAAAATGGTTGTAGTCGCGGGTGGATGCAAGAATTTTTTTCAAAGCGGTCAAGGTTAAAAAAATTAAAATTTGGAAGTCAAGGTAAAAAAATTTTAAATATTAAAAAATTAATACACTATTTTATAATATAAATACACAGAAATATATAGAGGCTAAAGAACATTTTAAAAACTCAGACACGCCCGACTCTCGACCCTAATGTAAGTCGGTGTGGAAAGAGACCAGGCCATAAAAGCAAGAAAAGCACACAAACCAACCATTCTTTTTGGTTTTGTTTTTTGTTTCTCTCTCTCTTCCCATCTTTTTTGTATTGGTATGAGGAAGTTTATAAATGAGCAATATTCTGAAATTCGAATCGTTGAGCGAATCGAAATAAGAATCAGATTAAGGGTCACTAGTTTAACCTTTGGTTAATCGGAGTCGTACCGTGATGGAGGGAAGTGTGATGGCCATGATGGAAAGGGCCGCAAATAGGAAAGCCAACTCACGCAGAAGTCAAGCAAACTCGATGGGGCTTCCTAACGTATATTGGATGTCTTTCATCCTCAATCTCGACAGCTTATTGACAGCCCCAGTGAGCGCAGGGGCCTCCAATGGCTCAAAGTCAACCGGGGAGTAGGGGCTAAAACTCGGCTGTTATTTCATTGTTAATCAAAATCGGCCGGTTCTAACTAAATGGACACGGTTTGAACGAACGAACGGTTCAACCGTGGATATTAGCGGTTTTTGAAAAATAAGCCGATTTTTCATGTGAAACGGTTTTGGGGTATATGGACCGTCATCTAGACCGGTTACTGATTTTTTCTGGTTGAAGTAGTCAATTCGGTCCGGTCCAATTTTTAAATCTTTGTAAATGAGGTCGAGGAGAGGTCTTTCTTGATTGGGTTGGAAATGGAAATATGAATTCCTGTCAAGCTGTCCTATTCTTTTATTTTATTTTTTTCCAATCAAAGTTCGTTATCGCTTCCATTGTTGATCTTATCACTACTCTATTTCAGAGTAACATTATACAACTAATAAATTTATAAAAAATTTGCCATTAAAATGATTCAGTTGAACAAGAGTCATTAATTTTAAAGCAAAATACTCATTATGATAGTTTTTAATTATAAAAGTACCACTACACCATCATTCTAGAAAGATTTTCTATACAAATTTTTTATAAGAATAACATTTTCTTTTCAGATTTTGGTTTGAAGATATATTATTTTGCAAACTGGTGAAGGAGAAGGGGGTCCCAACTGCCAATTGAGACTCAGAGATCACCACCAATACTCCACAGCCCATTCAACTGCAGAGATGAGCTCCGCCCTAATTATGGTGGTTTCTGCTGGATTTGAGTGGGATTGGTCCCTATTATTAAATAAAGGATTGAGCTTGGCCCATTTTGCCCTTGCTGAAGCCGAGCTCATTTGAATTCTACCAAAATCTGTGAGGAACTAGTATTGTATTGCCGCTTATCGGCCTAATATCTACATCAACAATAACGAAGTCATGGATTTATTCTTACGGACCACTTCCAAAAAAATCGCAATCGTTTTGAACTTTTTATTTTTGGAATGAAATATTTACAGAATCTCTGTGAAGGTACTCCAAGAGCACTAAATAATTATTATTCACTTATCATATATTGATGTAATCATGTAGGTGGAGGATAATATAACCTAATTAGGAGAAATTATTCTGTGAGCAGGGGTACTATTAAATGTAAGGGTTTTTTACAAGGGATTTTTTTGAAGGAAAGTTAAATCTAAGTAGTTTTCCGAAAATATGGGGGCTAGGCCACCCCTGGCCCACCCTTGGCTTCGTCCCTGTAGATCACCATCAAAAAAAATACCGGCCTAGTATGCGGTATAGTGAGATACATGACTCTAGGGTACAAACAAATTAGTGGCAGCACATAAAAATAAGGGTCCTACGAGTATATATTTTTTCCTATGATACCATGATACTCTTATCTCAAGTCGCTTTTCTACTTCCCCTACCCTTTTCATGACAATAAAAGAAAAAAAATCCGACCATCTATTACACTAAAAATAAATCCGTAACAAAAAAAGATATTTGAAAAGGAGTGTGCCAAAGTACCACCTTCCCATTGTATTTTTTTCCCAACAAATAAAGACCATTTTCAAGATAAGATAGCAGACAAAAAAATGCACATATAAAAAAAAAAAAAGGCACAAAATCGTAAAACAAAACACCAACTAGGTGATAAAGTATTTACTTTATTTTTTCATCTAATAAATACAAATGAGTTTGTCTTATATTTTTCTTTTGTTTGTCTGTGTGTGAGTTTTAGGGATGACAGTAAACTAGAGAAAGGTAAAAATCCGACTGAACTCGCCCTTTTTAGAGAGGATATGGAGGATTAAAAATAGGAATAGAGGCGGGGATGGAGGTATTAAACTAAATCCTTACGGATATAAAGACGGAAACAGACCAAAGTTTTCACCCGCACCTCCCCACCCCGCACTGCCCTATCTGTTAGTTTTTTCCTTGTTTTGATTCTCTCTCTCTCCCTCTCTCTCTCTCTGTTTTCTGAGCCCTCTGTCTCTTCCTTTCCTTGTTTTTTGCCACCCCCTCCCCCTCTCTTGTTTTTTTCTTCCTTTTTTCTTTCTCTTGTCGTCTCTTTTCTTTCTTTTTCTTTCTTTCCTTTTCCTGCTTTCCCCTCTTTCTGTCTTTCTATCCCCCTTGCTCTTTTTGTCCCTCTCACGCTCTCCTCTCTCTATCTCTAACTTCTCCCTAGCACTCTCCTCTCTCTCTCTCTCTCTCTCTCTCTCTCTCTCTCTCTCTCTCTTGTTTTTCTTTATTTTTCTCCTCTTGGGTAGTGGAACAAATCTGAGACCCTTCATAATGGTGGGAAGCTGGCAAAGAGGATATAGCTGGTTGTGGTGTCCGATTACTCTGTAAGACAGCTCCCCATTCTCGATCCCATGCATCCCAGGCATGGAGTGCTTAGATCTGTAATTGATTTTTCAATTTTTTTTTTAAATTTATCCTCTTATCATTATACTCTTGGTTTCAGATCTATGGTATCTTTGTGGGTTTTGAACTTCCATTTTTCTCCTATTGTCCTTGTGCATTTTAAAGAAGGTTTGCAAACCGTTTGGTTGCTTAGAAATTGTGGCAAAAGAAAGGAAAATTATGTTGTCTTGGACTTTGCGGGTATGGGGCGGGGTTAGGGGCGGAGGCAAGGGTGTACGGAGGTTTATATCTGCGGGATGGGATGGACCTCTAACAAAATTTTCGTACAAGTATAGATGCGAGAATGGAGGTTGATTTTTTAAGTGAATATGAAGATGGAGGTACCAATTTTCACCTTGCCCCTGTCCACTGCCTTCCCTAGTGAATTTCATTACTTTTTCAAAAATATGATAAAAACATTACTCTTTCGGCCCAAAAACAACTGTTTGGGAAGCAAAAACTAAAACAGCTCCTTGATGTAATATAAATAATAAATAACGTTTGCTAGTTATTTCTATGTCATGTCCTTATGTTTTTGAAAGAAAGGGAAGTGTTGGTGTAAGGTAAAGTAGGAGCGGAATTAGGTTTTTATTTTGGGGTGTCGAAACATGAAAAACAAATTATTCATGGAGAACTTTTATCTAGATAACTCATTCAAAATAATGTGCCAGTAATATTTTTTTAAATTAAGTCAAAATAATAGGTGTTTGGGTTTGAAATAATGGATCACAAATAGCCTATGATTTTGTACAAAAATTCTATTTGTATAGCATTACTCTCATTATATTTTAAGTTTTCTTTGCACATTTTTCTAAGTTCAAACATAAGAAATATATGAGCATGCAAGACTAAGTTTTTATGTGAAAAATAAAACTAATTTTTATTCTACTTCACCAAAATATGAAAAAATAAAATGACAAATTAATTGTTTATTAGGCAGAAATAGGTAAAACTCACTGTCACTATACAAAAATTTTAATATTTTATTGTGTTAAGGTAGGATTTTAAATTGTGAGGGGGTGCCAGTAAAATATATTTTTGTTAATACATTATATATACTCGATATATAAAGCTTGTCATGGCAGCCCTCCTCTAAAGGCTAGTTCTACCCCCGGCGTCAAAATGCGCCCTTCAAAGAAATCATATTAAACACCATGTAAGGCGTCTGTGTTGTGAGCACTCAGTGTCTGATACTAGGGTTCCCCTTGAAAGAGATAGTATTAAACCCCATGTAAGCTTGTTGTTCCTTTCTTCTTTCTTAGCCACTTATTTAAAATGACATCACAGTTTCTGCTCAACTATTATGAAAGGAAAAGGGAACAATAGAGTGGTGTACTGGCAAAAGGGGGACTTATATATTTGTGATGTGAAGAAACCTAAGGATCTAAGCCTTCTAAGGGCATTCCTAGAGCTAAAAACTAGTACTTAGATCACTTCATTTTTTAATAGAATAACTAATACTTTTGATAAAAATGGTCAGTTTTCTCCTGCTATTCCTCAAATTTGACATCGGCACACATTAACATCACAAAAGAACTCGAAACCCAAGTTCGTGTCACAATCTATTCACTTGAATGAACTTGTTATTGTCAATCAAGAAGAGGCAAAATTAAAAATAAAAAAAAGTAAAAAGAAAGAACCAACAAGAACCAGAAACTATCGATGACATGTGCCTCAAATTCCTTATACTGCAGGATGGTCAGATAAGAGAAAAATCAAACATTCTACTTTATTTCATTTTTTTTTAAAAATCCATTCAAGGTCTTTGAAAAACTAGTAATGGATTCATTTTAGTATCACTCTATATAGTCCTTTGATCTAACTGAAAGCTCATTCTTCAATACAACAACTAGCTTACTTAACAAATGTAGAAGAAAAAAAGGAAGATAAATTGCTAAAATATATATAGCATGTAGTAATTCTCTAGCATTTATCCAGTGATTGCCATCTAAAATGTTGAATAGATGTATAGTGTCACAGTTTCTTATCTATTTTTTAGGGAATAGGTATGGGGGAATTGAGTTGGAAGGACTGAATTAGATCGGATTCTGGCAAGTTGAGAGGCGGCAGAGAGAAGCGGCCGTACGTAGAGCTTCCTCTTCTGATCTCTTGCATGGCCATCAGAGCTGCAACTGTATTCCTAAAAATCCCTTCTCCTGACACTTTTGTCGCGTCTCTTTCTCCTTTGACGACTCCTCCTCCTTCAGCAACTGGGAAAACTGCATCTATTGTGGTTTCGCATTCTTTGACGAGCTTTGAAATGAGATCCGTTGTGAAGAAAGGCTGCTGCAACACCTTCTGAATGAAGGGCGAGCGCAACAACCCACCGGTTCTCTTGTCATACTTCTTCAAGATCTTAGCCAACCCTACAACACTCAAAAGGCATAGTTTAAAAGTAAATTTCATTATTTTTAATTAATGCCAGTTCGATATGAATCAAGTGTTTGGACAACGGAGAGTAGAAGAAGTCTTTGAACTTCTCTTTTCCCCCGTAGTTTTGGGTTGATCCAAATTTTGTTTTCGATGTGCTGTTTCGATTAGCACAGAAACATAAATGTTTCGTAAACTTTTCAAAAATAACAAGTGTTAATGTAGTGAAATAATAATATTTATGAAAAGTTATAAATTCATATCGACATAACTTATTGTATTAGTATATTGTGTTGTGTTTTAGTGCACCTCGCTATATTTCAATGTGTTGTAATGAAAACACTATAATTTCATTACTTTACCAATGTTTGTTTATATCTTAGGAAACAGAAATAGAAACATTGCTACTGTTTCGACTGACATAAATGAAAATTTTGTTTCTTGGTTTTAATTTTACTCCATATATTAATGCAATCTTAGAACTCAAAAATTCATGTTAATTGTTAAGTCAAACAATAGAACATTTGTATACAAAGAGCTGAAATACAATAAACGGTAAATTGTTTGTTTCAAAGTCGAAATGGAAAGATTTGAGCCTATCAAAATACCTGTGTAATTGACATTGCTATAGTTCATTAAGAGGACCATTTCGCCATGGAAATTGACAATGTCTTTTCTGATCCTCTCCATCTCCTCTTTGTAATCGGTCTTCGATGGTTGACTGCCATTTGGTCCCCAAGTGTCAATTACTCTCTGGATCCTCTGCTGCAACTCCTGCATCAATCAAGCATGTTATATATAGTCATATGAGCCAAGGCATGAAGCCTAATCTAGAAGATTAAAAAGTTTATTAATTTCTCAAATATGGCAAGATTGAAGTGGCTCAATCCTTGGAGCAATAGCTAGATTCTATGACCATTGATTTATAACTTATTAAGAATGAAAGCAACTTTAAAACTGCCAAATTCATATTAAAGTTACAAGGTCGAGTTTTCCTAATAAGAGTTTTTTTTTTTTTTAAAGTGGTGTCATACTCATCATTGTTCTTTACGTTATCTTCTTTCAAAACTCTTGCTAAATGTTGTCATGATTGATAATTTCACGACTGTTTCACATCATAATTTCGAATAATTCTCGAATTCCATCTTATTCTTCATGTACAATAATTCTCGAATCCCAAATTTATTTCTTTATGCATAAATTCGACAGCAACCTCAACGTGATTTGAGATGTTTCATCAAAAGAAGATGTTACATCCATACTCTAGTGCTTGTTTGAATTAACTTATTTATTGGCCTAGAGCTTAAAACTCATAGGTTTTTTTACTAACTTAGGGCTCGTAACTTTTTTACTAACTTTTTAAAGCTAATAAAAATGTTATAAGCATATGCCTAAGCTGGTAAATAAGATAATTCAAACCAGCTTTTAGTTTCCTCACCACCAAAACAGGTGGGAGCCTCAGTGGGACCCACATTTGTGCGCTTAAAAAGTGCTTCTCAGCTCCTTATAATTTGCTTGTGACTTTAGAATTCCCACAATTTCAACAGAGTTAGGTCAACTGAGTTGACCCATCAAACTATTTTGGTCTTATAAGTAATGCTAGCCTTTGACTCAGTTCAGAATAAACCCAAGCTACCGTGTTCAACCAAAACTAGTTACAGATCTCACTAATTCTACTTTTGCTATCATTTGCTACAACAAAAAACCAGCTCTAACAAGAAAATCAAGACTTACCTTATGCTGGATAACGAAATCCTCTTCTTGTTCCATAAAAAACGCATTAAACTTCTCGATCTCATTGTTCAATAAGTACACAAACTCCGCTTCGGCCTTCCCGTACTCCACCGATCCATTCATCATCGGCGGAGCCGAAGAGATTAACCTCACAAGCTTCTTTAAATCCTTGTATGACAAGAACTTGTCGCCCCACCCCGGCAAGGTCTCTTGAACTTGTTGCTTCAATCTCTTCCCAAACTTCATCGAACCCCCTTTACTGATTTTAATCTCTTTAACCCAAAATTGGAAGTAAAAGCAAAAAAAAAAGGAAACACCTAAAAGTTGAAGATTTAGAGGGAGTGCGTATGTAATGAAGGCACTGGGAATAAGGTGGGCTGGTTTTTATTAGCAAAAGATAGAATATTTAGAGGGCATATGCTCGTGATGAAGTGAAGGTTGGAAAAGGTATAAAAGAGCCGTTGAAGTAAAGAGAATTCGCGGCATATTCGGTTACTATAGAGTCTATGGTCATATTTGAGACCAAGGCTAGCAAATGACTTTTTGGGACTAATTAATGTGGCAATTTAGGTGGGAGGTGAGGTAGATTGACATGCAGGTGAGAATAGAGGGGAAAAAAAAACCAATTTGTCTGTGATTTTAAGTATTACTTTGCTTATGTTTTCTATATTTTGCGTACTTCATGAGTCTTGTACTGCTTTAAATAGAAGTACTTAGTCGTCATTAGTAATATCATACTATTAAATATTGTTCAACGAGTAACATTATACTTACGAAATTTTTATATAGAATAATATATATTTTTATAGCTATTTCATTTTAAATTAGAGCACTCATCTTTTAGAATATAATTTTAAAAATGTCAATACTACATTATTCTGATTAAGTTTTTTTTATAAAATTCTATAAGAATATAATTTTTCTTGTCGGATTAGGGTGCATCAAAGTGATAAAAACAAGTGGGTCCTAGCCACATGTCATTGTTATATTAGTGTGTGGGGTCACTTACCTGTCGTGATAGCATTGGACAGTGGAAAATGGGATTTTGGAGGAGGGGATGATTCCTGGGAATCTCCTTAGAATCCTCTATGAGAATGGGAAAACTATGGGTATGACTTGGGGGAAAAAGGTAGTGGAAGACACCAAATAAGGGAATATGTGATTTTTTGAACTTCTAGGACAAGTAAATTCTAAGGGCATGTTCTCTATTCAAACAGTGGTCCCCACCAGCTCGGGCCGTGGATTTGGACCTGTTCTTGGCCTTTCAGATTGGATGGCTGAGATCTTTTGGTTAGGTGGAGGAGCTTTTCCCCTACTAGGAAATTGACATAAATGACTTGTAAAATTGTGTGCGGCGGGTTGATCCTTGCCCAACATCTTTCAGAGATAGTGCTTTCTTTTCTTTTTATATTTTCTTAATCAGATCTAAAGTTTGAATTCCATATTTTATTTAGGAAGAAAAAGAGAAGAAAATCAAAAAAGTTGGGTTTGTTTAGGAGAATTTCACGATATTCAATTAGCATAATGCTATTTGCATTTATCAATTCGAAATGAACGGATTTAGATTTAGTTATCAAATAAATAGGCCTTTAATTTGTGGATTTGATGTGTTACCGTTTGTAGATTTCAAATGAGAAGGTGAAAATCGTTATTTCAAATTCATTGCAACACGGATTATAACATAATATTCCACATTCACAACCATTTGTATTGAAGATTTGAAGACAATACAAGTGGGGGATGAGTTGGACTAGATCAAGATATTAGTTTAAAGTTTCCCATGATCATAGATAATCAGGAATAGTGGGATATTAAAGAGGCATTTGCCACGCAAAAATATAATTTTTTCCCGAATTTTTTTAATAAAAAAAGCCAAAATGTTTTATCTTTACTAAGTTGTTTAATAAGAAAATGTCTTAAAAAGGTGCCATAGTTTGAACAACATAGTAAACCAAAACAAGGATTTTAGAATTGGAATATCCTCTTGGTTTCAGCATAAAGAACTTGCATTGTTTTAGCTTCTTCAATTGCAAGATAAAAGTGCCATGCATCCTGCAACCTTTAACCATCCAAATAAGCATGGTACCGAAATTATTGCTAATGGAAATGGAGAAAATCCTGAGATGGCATCAAATTCTTGAACATTTTCACAATATATTGGAATCACATATTCAGAAAAAATTCTAGTAGTTAGGTAGCACCAATTGCTCAATACTCACCTCTATTAAATTATAATGTATAGTGTTTTATTATATTAGTAACGTGAATTTGTTATTAGTAGAGAGGTTTTGAATGTATAGGGCAAGGGGTAGTAGTTTTTTTTTCCTCTCTTTGCTCTTGTGGTGATTTGTGATTACAAAAGAGAGAGAGAGAGAGAGAAAGACTTTGAATGAAATAATAACACATGACAAAATCTAACCGGCATGAATATAAAAAAACTTTGTACTAAATACTGAACTTTTTTTGCACGGTACTTCAAGGTTTTGCTTCGATTATAAATGAAAAGGCCTGGAAAAGTACAAAGACATACAAGGAAAGAATGGATAGCTACACTATGTAGCTCATGTAGACACACCCTTGCCTTCATACGTGAGTTTGTTGAGACCCAACAACGAATGGGCCAAAAAAGGAAGAAAAAATCAACAAACTAGCACTAGAAAAAGAAATAATGACTTTTAAACAAATTGAAGAAGATTCCCTATAAATCAAGCTTGTTATACTAGAAGGAATGGACTAATTCCACAGTTGCTTTGGTTTCTAGACACAGAGGCCTTTCTGTCTCATAATATTGTTGGGTTGGCTGAAAATTTAAAGGGCTCGTAGTCCTAATGCCAAAAGTATACCTTTGATCGAAGCAACAGATTTTTCTGGGCATGTCCGATATCGACACCAGTATCGGACTACCACGAATATATATACATACATAAATATATATGGTGTCATTACTCATTGTTTTATTTTGAAATGGTGTTTTGGATTGTGCCTTCTTACTCTTGGGTAGCTCTATCATGTTGACTTTTTTTGTTTTTTTATTTCCTCTTGCAATATAATGTTGCGAAAGAATGAAAAAAAACTAGAGCTAGCCGGTGTTTATAATTAGGTAAACTAGCTAGAGACTGCTTTTTTCCATCAAAAAACAAAAAAGAACTAGAGACTGCTTTATGAAAAAAGACCAACAATCAAAGATGTTAAACTTGTCACAACGTGTTGGTAGGAATTGGTAATGGTCTAAAATATTCTAAACCAAAATTAAACATCATAAATACTTACATAGTTAGATACAAAGTGGGCTTGATTTTGTCTTGTACCTATTTTTATAATGAAATTACATGCTATATAGAACTTGATAAATTTATTGAACGTTTCAGAACATTTGAAGTATGACTTCACAATAATGTTTTCAGTTTGTATGCTGAAGTCTCGCAAACAATAATCTTTGCTGATATATTTTAGATAGCTTTTCAATTTGTTTTCAGTAACATATATGAAAAGAATGAAGAAAAGGAAGCTTTTTTTTCGAAGGACTGAAGAAAAAAACAATTTATTTCTCAATTGATGCAATTACTTAAGCAACATAATAAACTCGTTCTGCTTCTTCTTCTTCTTCAATTATGCTCCAACGTTTGAGATCATCTTCATTCGCTAACCATAAACGAAGCGGATCATAAAATCTGTCATTCATGTCATATATTGGTTCAAAGTCTGGAAAATCCTCCAAATCTTGACGATTGACGTATTCAGGAAGCCCAGTGAGTTTGCCAAGGTCAATAGGCTCGAAGTTATGTGGTTTTGGCTCACTAAATTTCTCCATCATTAATAGATTCATCATTGTATTGTCGTCATATTTAGCCATGGCCTTGAACTTTTTTATATTGTATGATGAGCTACAAGGCTGGCTCATAATTCGTATAGCATATTTTTGTAGTACTGGTGGACGGTCACCACAATAATCCCACCATTTTCCTACACATAGTAAACCATACAATAAATTATAAAACTTATCTAAATAAGATAGTGCATAATTAAATAATAGTTAAACCTTACGAGGATGTGATGTTTTCATCATCTTTAATGTTGTAGTTGTGAAAACATGTGGTACCTTCTTGTGATACCACCGTAAATAAGCTAAAAAAGTTTCTCTTTCACTTGCAGCAACCAAGTTTTCCCCCATAAGGCTTATGGCCGTTTGCATTTCAAAATCATCCTCGAAGTTCTCATTACACATATTAGTAGGATTTAAAAAGGCTGCAGCTGCATGTATTGGACGGATTATTAACGTTCTTTTCCTTTTATCAAATATATTCCAAATTTCCTTGAATTTGGCTTGATCTTTCTCCTAACATTGCCTAATTGTGTTGCCTGCCCTTTTCATTGCTTCGTACAAATAACAAGTAAGAGCATCACCACTAACTAAGCGAAGAACTCGATATAACGCGCGTATCCTACAATATGTATAACCTCTTCCCACTTTCCCAACTCTTGCATATCAAAATCCAACCTTTCCCAATCTGAAGATGCATTAAGTAATTGCAAGGCCCTCAGTTCAGTCTTAAATTGTAGGATTGAGTGGAGTAACAAAATGTTGGAAGAATATATAGGTAAACTGTGATGTTTCAATTCCTTGTATTTTGTGTGTTTTTGTATTTGCAAGGTCAACTTATCGATACCACGCTTGTGTATATATGACAGAATCACTAATCCAACAACGGTAATCCTCCGCACCCAATCAACATTCTCACATATATCTGATAAAAGTGATTGAATCTCACGAATTGCACATTTGCATATGTACAAATGAGGATGCTTAACGTTACCTGAAAGTATGCCTTCAATTTTCTGAAAACTATCATAATCGTCAATGACAAGTTGACAACATTGTTGGCCCCAATTTCATCAACAGTAGCAAACACAATCTCTCTAAGATTATGGGTAAAATTATACTGTGGGATTCGGGACGACTTCAAATACACTACCCCTCTAGGACGATATGCAAACATAGTCACATAGGTGCCATCTCCAACGTGGTCCTCCACTTCAACCATCAATGTATACAACCTGTTTTAACCCAAGAATCCTTAACAATTCGAATGTATCCCAAAATTTTCATGTCATATTCCGAGACTAACTTGGCCTGACAAGCTAAATTTGGTAGTTCATAACCAGGGCCAAATTCGCCAACCCCTTTCACGAACTCAATGAAAGCTTGTGATTGAAAAACAACCTTCGAAATGGTATTTAAAAGGAAGAATTTAACTAACGTTTTTTCAATTGCATTCTTATCAATGTTCTAGCATGTTGTCAAACTTGAATTAGTTCCACTCTCACCATTAACAAAAACTGCAATGCTCTTACCTTTGTTGCTAGGAGAGCTAATTGCTTGAAAATCTACATCATTCTCACATGTTCTTTAATTAGAATTAATTCCACTCTCATCGCTATCAACTGAAGCTGCAATGTTCTTCCCATTCGCAAAGAGAGCTAATTGCTTCAAAAGCTGCTGCTTGAACATTACTAGGCACTATTGGATAGATTTCAATGTCACAACCTCTTACTTCGGACAAATGTGAATTGACTCTTGAGATTCCTCCACGTAATTCTTTTTGACAAAAGTTACACTTAAAACGGTCTTTCAAATCCTCATTGTTTTTCAAATCCTCTGCCTACTCCCAAAATCGATCTCTTTTCCTAACCATAGTTCTATTTTATCCTACAATAAAGTGATTACAAATTTTGTTAAATCAAATAATTAAGCAAAAAAGGAAGAACAAAAAAAAGGAAACAAAGGATCGTCACGAAAAAAACCTATATTGATTGGCCAAAAGAGCTACCTATCTGTTGCACAAGTAATAAAATCACGGCATATAATATTATTCTCTCTCACTCCAATGGTCTACTGCTTGGCAATGCAATGCAATTCAATTTCAATCCCATCACATTTTTGTGATGGATAAAGTGTTTTAAACCCTATTAATTCTATTCTTAATTTTTTCTTGCTCCCAATGTTTAGAGATTTTGACATCTATAAACCAAGGTTTTGGTCCTTTTTTTTTTTTTTTTTCTCTTTATTCACATCGGGGGAGTGTTTCATTTCGTATAATGAAAACTTCTTGGCAAACAAACTTAATTATAAAGATCTAAAATGCTAATTTAGCTAACACAACTCTTGGTTTCTGAAACCATATGATTCCTACTTGGATCTCAAACTAAAAGCACATGAACCCATCTATAATCTTGTTGAATTTGTTTCAGAGCAGTAAACAGATAATCAAACAAAACAATTTCTTCAAAAAATTTTGCCAAATTAATCATGTAATATAGCTAACAGGAGAGAGCCATATGTACAAACATGTATGAGTTTATTTCATTTTTCTTTTCATTCTTCTGATGAATCACATATGTTTTTATTTAAGTTAGAAGATTAAACCATCTTAACACCTGAATGGTGCTTTCAATCACTACGAAATTGAGACCATGCAAATGACATAGGGGGTGTTTGGACGCCCTGCTTATAAGCTATAATTCATAACCCATAAGCTATAAGTTATAAGTTATTTTCAATAAACTATCTTTAAAAATAGTTTTTTTTTTTAAAACGTGATTAGACATAAATTGTTTTTCTAAGTTGCTCACACAAACACATTTCAAAAAAACCATAAACATAAGTCATAAACTACTAATTAGGTTACGTCTAAACACTCTCTTAATGACATGGATGATGTAAGAACTTAACAGCAATTTACATTAAACGGAGAAAAAAAGCACCCCAATTACAGGAAAATAAACTCAAGTGTGTAAGAGGGGGGCAGTTGCAAGCACTATTGATACCATGGATCCATTTCAACTCTTCAGCAATTTTGATTTTGATTTTCTTTTACAATCGATAGGAGAATTATATTATGAGAAACACATCAAATTAGACGCTAGTCATCTCTTTAAGAAAGTTTAAATTTCACCACTAGGGATCAAATTTAAGGCCTCAACAATTGAAACAATAGAGTAATGAACCGGAAGCCACTTAACCGTATGAGTATCGGCAAAAAATAATTGCTCATTTAATGGTATAAGAAGGGTTGTCCTTTGAATTTACTATTTTTTTATTTTGTTCAAAATTTACTAGTTTTTCCAAATATGTTAACACTCACCAAACTTCTATGATCCGAGTATCAGAGACTGTCACGGTTGCAAACCTGATATCCTTTAAAATAAGGGGTAGAGCCTTGGATAGTCTGGGCCTAATTAGTGGGCCATTGCTGGTCTTGAAAAGGCATGGGCCTGACTTTTGTTGCAGGACATTTTTTTTTTTGGTCTTGGAAGATTAAGAGATGCAAATAATTAAAATCACCCACCAGACATCCTAACAGTGGGTAACAATAACACGAATGGATGTCAAAAATATTTCTTCTGTATTCTCTCTATTACTCAACTGAATGTTAAAAAACAAAATATGTTTAATAGCTGATAAAAAAATTTAGAAATAATGAATATCTAAGTATAGGAATATTATCAATTTGTCTTTTTCTTTATTTTTTTCTATAGTAACTAAATATGGAAAATAAATTTCTTAACAATTTTGTTTGGTAGTCCATGCATGGGTTAAAAAGGATTAACCCAAAAAAAAGCCTACCTAACCGACACGAAATTTTTGACAGAAGCACGTTCTTCACCACCATAGGGACTTCATTTCGCAAGCGGAGTGAAAAATATTCTTGTGTTGGGACTTAACTTATAATTATTTCTTTTTTTCTTCAGCTTAAATGTTCTATATCCCGTCCCACGTTGATTAGTTATTCCATGAACAAATTTTGAGTAGTATGGTAGTATTAATTATTGTCATTAAAATTTAAATGTTACAACATGGAATCAACCACTACAAGAAGGATAAATGATCATAACGAAAATAATTCTTTACGAATGTGGATACTGCCTACCTACTTGATTTGTTTTCCGTTATTCCACCTTACATGACTACATGTGCTAGGCCCATTTTAGAGAGAGATTAATTATGTGCTAGTTTAATTAAACTTCAACCTCCAAAATTCTAAAATTAAGGACTCAATTAACTAATATTTGTGAATTTAATTAAAACTTCAACCTCCAAAAACTAAAAGCCCAACACCAAGACCCGGAAGAGTGTCTTGCTCACTGACCACCCACTGTCGTCAGATTAGGTTGGGATCTAAGGGTGATGATACATTGAATTTGCACAATCTTCCTAACCTCTGATGTGAGTGGTTGAAGTGAAGAATCCCTCTGCTTGAAACATCTGTGTGGTGCCTGCCAATGACACTCCGATGCCAAAGTTAGGTTGGAGACAAATGGACGGAACAATGATGCTCGAGAGTTGAAGTTTTTTTGTACCTTGCTTGGAGATGATGGCTGCCCTTTATATAGACATGTAAGCAGGGAGTGTGGCTTGGATCGTAAGCACATTAATGGGAGAGCTCATCGTGCCCTCAAATTGTGCATTAAGGATAGTGAAAGTGAACCGTGCCCCCCATGTTGGGCTTCATAGACCATGCTCCTAGTCAAGGGCGAAACCGTTTTAATCATGGGATTGTGGGAACTAATCTTCAGGCGAGAATCTCGAGGCACCTTAATGATGGTGCTTGATACCTTGTTGGGGCTTTGACCTTCCAAGTCTATCAACACACCTGGTCAAGAAGGTAGCTTGGGGGGATTGGTCTACAAACACAGTCAGGACTTCTACTGGGTAGAACGGTTATACTTGTCATACTATCAGATGCCCCAAATTCCCTTGGCAGCTTGGGCCTGCCGGTAAGAATTTCAAAGAGCCATGGGGCGCCGCCAACCCGTCATGATTACTACATCTGTCGAATCGACGCAACCCTTAGGGTATATGCCACGTGGCCTCGCAAGGTTGCTCCCCATATTTTGATGGGACGTTACAAATGCTGGTCGTTTGATCCAAGAGCCATGGATAGATCTTAGCCGTTGATTTCGAAAGAGGGGGCTTATAAGGCCTTGGCGGTTAGTTAAAGGGCCCCCTATTTTGCACACCTCTTTCGAGTTAAACAACAAGTGGCTTCTCTCATCTTTTTCTGCCATTGTTGAACGCTCAAAGTAATTCCGAGCCTTCCTCTCAATTTTTCCAAGTTTGTCAATGTATTTCAGGTGTGTGTGGGTATATGTTTTGGCTCCTGCAAAAAGCCATTTGGTATTACGAGTGGAGAGTCAGGACTTCATACCCTCTAGGGTATGTAGGCAACCCCTATTTCGTCGAGTTTGTGTATTAGAGCGTTTTAGAGGCCTCCAAGTCCAGTTTTGAGATATTGCATGAAATAGAGGACTTTAGGACCATGAACCCCTAACCAATCAACTTGTCATCCGGCTTCGAGCGTACTACCTTAATAAATTTGGATAGGGTTAGGCCAGACGAGGCTTCAAGTGCCTCTGTAAATTATTCTCGAGTAGACATGGAGGATGTTACCTAGGAGGTGAGGCCAAAGAGGGCAAGAAGCCCTGTGGCCATTGTGGATGCCTTTGAGGGCGTTTCCATGGTTGAGGCTGGGGAGGGGGCTGGAATGCCCCTTGCTGTAGAATGTGGGTATGAGGCGAGAAATATAGCATCCATTCTAGACGGGTCCAAGGTGAGGAAGCTTTGGTTTGCCTATCAATTCCCAGCTTCTATGAGCTACAGGGTTCTTGGGAGTGAGGACAAAGCGTGGTCCCCTCGCCCTGGGGAGATCACAGTGTATGAGAGTGTATTATCGAGAGGGTTGAGGTTCTTCATTGCTTCTCCCCTTAGGGGAGTCCTAAGCAGGTGTAGGCTAGCTCCAGGGCAATTCATGCCCAATTCATGGCGCATACTGGTAGGCTGTATAGCCTTGTGGCAAGCTGCCACAAATGGGGAAGAGCACTTGACCCCAGAAGACTTCTTCTACTGTTACAAGGTGACTGAGAGGGAGGGCTAGGGCTGGGGCTGGTACTACTTCTCAGCTTGGAAAGGTCAGGCCGCCATGGTATCCGGTCTCCCTGCTTCTCACAAGCACTGGAAGGAGAAGTACTTCTTCGTGTACAGCGAGGGCATGGAGCTTACCCACTCGGAGGATGTGACTAACCAGACCCCTTGCATACCCAGGCAATAGGGTAGACTAGGTAAGAAGGGTAAGCGTTTCTCGTGCTTTTATAATTAGGCTCTACCTAAGGTAGTGGTTTGACCATCATCCATTTTTTTTATGCTCAGCATGTCTTCCTGTGTTAGAGGACAAGTCAAGGGAAGATCGGGTAGCAAGGGTGAAGGAGCACCCAGTTAATTACTGGGCACACCTTGTGGCTGGTGAGAGTTTGGCCGCCTACCTCTTAGGTCCAGACCCTTCTATTTGAAGCCCTTCACGCTGAGAGGAATGAATCTGGTATGTTTACTGCAACTACTTTTTAGTGCAAGCATTCTGACCCTTGTTTTGTGCGTTTTGTAGAACAAGACTCCATCATGGGCTTTGAGAAGAGGAGCATGGGGACCTCTGCCAAGAAAAAGTTTGAGGAAATTGAGAAGGGGAAAGCTGCTAGGGAGAGACCCAACAAGCGCCCTCGACCCAGCTTAGTGGGTAAGACCGTTAAGCCCCCATCTGACAAGGGTCCTGCAATAGTTGGCCCACCCAAGGGAGCCCAGGCTCCTTCTATTGCTCAGGCTCCAGGTTAGACCTCCAGGCCTGGAGCTAGTATGCCCCCACCTGCTGCCACAATGCCTTCTGGTCAGTCACTTTCGGGTCAATAGGGCGAGCCCTTCATTGTGGAGAATGTCCAAGCTGCTTGGGAGAGGATGCACAAGTTCATCAGCTTAGAAGACTACTAATCTTTCTTTTTATGCACTTACTCTGACTTGTTGATTCTAATGATCTATCGGTTCTTTTGTAGTTGCATGTTAAGGCCCTCTGTCTATCCACCCACCTAAAGGCGAAGATAACTGAGAGCTCCAAAAAAGGTCAGGTCATCGAAACCTTAACTCAGACCATCAGTGGGTTGGAGAAAAAGCTCAAGGATGCTGAGGAAACCCTGACAACCTCTGAGGCAGAGAAAACTGCTGTCTTGGATTAAGCGATGGAGCTCAAGAAGAAGGTTGAGGTACTGACCTCCGATGCCCAAACCTTTGAGGCCGTCAAGGACTCTTTAGCCTCGAGGATAACTGAGCTGGAGGGGCAGCTCAAGACAGCCCACGAGAAGGCTGTGAAAGAGTTTAAGGCTGGGGCGGCCTTCCTAGATAAGGTCGGCAAGGCTTATATAAAGGGCTTCGTGGATGCCAAGGTTGTGGCACAAAAACTCTTCCCAGACCTGGACTTCTTTGCTCTGAAACTAGAGGACGACACCACCTCCTAGGCACTTGGTGGGGAAGACCAAGCCCCTGCTGCGGAGGAAGAGGATGATGCTCAATCTTGAGCTCTTCAAAGGCCCCAATCCCTTGTAATCGACTCTTTTTTTTTTTTTAACTTCCTTTGTAATCTACTTTCTATTAATGAAAATGCCTTTTGCCTTTATCTGTGCTCTATGTTCTTGTATTCCAATATTTGAGTTGAGTATGGTCTATTAAAACAGTTTGTCGTTTGAATTGTTATAGCGAATTGAGTGCTCGTGCTACTTAGTTATACACCTTTGGGGCGTTTTAACCTTTTAGGTAGGGGGGGGGGGGGGGGGGGGGGGGGGGGGGGGGGGGGGGGGGGGGGGGGGGGGGGGGGGGGGGGGGGGGGGGGGGGGGGGGGGGGGGGGGGGGGGGGGGGGGGGGGGGGGGGGGGGGGGGGGGGGGGGGGGGGGGGGGGGGGGGGGGGGGGGGGGGGGGGGGGGGGGGGGGGGGGTGGTCTGTCGTTCAGCTAGGGCTTGGAGTGTCACTTGGTGGGTCTTTCGACTTGACTGGTCAATCTCATGGACTAACTAGGTGGGTTTGGTAGATTTGTAGGGTTTTGGCTGGTTTGGTCGGTCTCGTGGATCGACCAATTTGGCTAGGTAGCCTTTTGGCCTTTCAGCTGGTCTAATCAGTACCGTGACTGACCAGTTGGGCTTAGTAGCCCTGTGGCCTTTAGGCTTGTCTGGTCAGTCTCGTGGAATGACCAGTTGGGCTTAGTAGCCTTATGGCCTTTCAGCTTGTCTGGTCAATCCCGTTTACTGACCAGTTGGGCTTAGTAGCCTTGTAGCCTTTCAGCTTGTCTAGTCAGTCTCGTGGGCTGACTAGTTGAGCTTAGTAGTCTTGTGGCCTTTCGGCTTGTCTGGTTAATCTCGTGGACTGACTAGTTGGGCTTAGTAGCCTTGTGGCTTTTCAACTTGTCTGGTCAATCTCGTGGACTAACCAGTTGGCTTAGTAGCCTTGTGGCCTTTCGACTTGTCTGGTCAATCTCGTGGATTGACCAGTTGGGCTTAATAGCCTTGTGGCCTTTCGGCTTGTCTGGTCAGTCTCGCGGACTGACCAATTGGCTTAATAGCCTTGTGGCGTTTTCGAATTGTTTGGTCAGTCTCGGGGACTGACTAGCTGGGTTTACTAGCCTTGTGGCCTTTTGGCTTCTCTGCTCAGTCTCAGGGACTGACCAGTTAGGCTTAGTAGGTTTGTGGCCTTTCAGCTTGTCTGGTCAGTCTCGTGGACTGACCAGTTGGGCTTAGTAGCCTTGTGGCCTTTCGGCTTGTCTGGTCAGTCTCGTGGACTGACCAGTTGAGCTGATTACCTTTTTCTTCATGAGCCATGCAAGTAAACTAGATTATTTGGAGCTTTTAATAAGTAGGTATTTCATTAATGAAGGCGAATTACATCATACATAATACTTCCTCAAGTACTCAGCATACCAGGGGTTGGGTAGGTCCTTGTTATCCAGTCTTGTCAACCAATAGGTCCCCTTTCGGGAAAATCCCTTCACTTTGTAAGGCCCTTCCTAATTCTGCCCAAGTTTGCCATCACTGAGCCTTCTGGTGGACTAGTTGGCTTTTTTAAAGACCAAATCGCCTGCCTTGAATGTCCTGGGCTTTACTCTGGTGTCATGGTATCTGCGCATCCTCTGTTGGTAGGCTGCTACTTCCATGGCTGCTTGTAACCTTTTTTCCTTAAGTAGATCTAGGCTTAACTCCAAGGCTTCGTTGTTAGCCTTTGGTTCAGTGTTCGACCCAGGGACTATGCAGACCTATTTCTACTGGGATGACTGCTTTCGATCCGAGCGTTAACGAGAGTGAGATGTGCCTCGTTGCTGCCCTTTCAGTTGTTCGGTAGGCCCACAAAATGTTAGGAAGCTCTTCAGCCATAAGCCCTTCGCCTTTTCCAGCTTAGCTTTGATGATGTTGAACAGGGTTCTGTTAGTGACCTCCATTTGGCCGTTAGCTTGTAGATGCTCTAGAGATGAGAAATGATGACTTATTTGGAGCTCTGAGTACATCTGTCCAAACTGGCTACCCTTGAATTGTTTCCCGTTGTCCGTGATGACCACCTTGGGGATTCCGAACCTGCAAATGATGTTCTTCCATAGGAAGCTCTTCAGTCTCTGTTCGGTGATGGTGGCAACAACTTCAGCCTCGGCCCACTTGGTAAAGTAGTCTACTACTACCACTACAAATTTGGTATGGCCTTTTTCCAAAGGCAAAGGTCCCACAATGTCGATTCCCCATTGAGCGAATGGCCATGGGCTCTAAATGGGTGTCAGTTCTTGGTGTGGTTGCCTTGTGATGTTGGAAAACCTTTGACACTTGTCACATCTTCTTACGAAGTCTTAGGCATCATTTTCCATGGTGGGCCAATAGTAGCCTGTTTTGAGTATCTTCTTGGCTAGGGCTTGTTCGCCTAAGTGGTTGCCATATACCCCTTCGTACACCTCTCTCATGACATAATCAACATCTGCTTTTTCTACACACCTGAGCCAAGGCAGGGCGTGCCCTCTCTTGTACAGTGTCCCGTTCATCAAGGTGTACCTGCTACCCCTTTATTGGATTCTTCTGGCTTCAGTCTTGTCCGCTAGCAGGGCCCCTTACTCCAAATCAGCTCTGATCGATATTGCCTACTGAACTTTCTGCTCCACTTGGTGTATCTTCGAGCTCTGAATGCTTGGCGAATGTAGCACCTCGATGGGGACTCCTGGGTTTTCTTCCTGAGACGAGGCTATTCTAGCCAGTCGATCTACCTTTTCATTCTGTAGTCTGGGTACCCTTTCTAATAGTATCGTGGAGAACCTCTTGGTTAGGTTCTTTGCCATTTGGCAGTACTTTTGCATTTTTTCCTCTCTGGCCTTATAATCACCTTGGACATGTTCAACCACGAGTTGAGAATTGCTACGTACCAGGACATGTTTTGCCCTCATTCACCTAGTCATTCAGAGTCTAGCTAACAAAGCATCATACTCGGCTTCGTTGTTAAAGGCTGGGAATTTAAATTTGACAGCGTACTCTAGTTTGTGTCCTTCGAGAGTGACCAGAACAACTCCAGCGCCACTAGATGTGTCGGTGGAGGAGCCGTCAACATTAAATACCCATTGTGGCTAGTCAAGGTCGGCATCAGGGTGGGTCGTTAGGTGGGTGAACTCAGCAATGAAGTCCGCCATAGCCTAACCTTTGAATGTCAAACTGGCTTAGTTCAACTGACTATTTGACTAGTCAGCCTGAGGTCTCCGGTTTGTGGAGGATCTTCTACAATGGCTGGTTGGTCAAAACTACTATGGTATGGGCTTGAAAATATGGTCTCAATCTTCGAACTAACGTTACTAAGGTGAGAGCCAGCAGCTCCATTTTGGGATATCGTTCTTTTGCCCCTCTTAGGGCTCTGCTCATGTAGTAGATTGGTTTCTGGACACTATCCTTCTATCTGATCAGGGCTAAGCTAACCTCTGTGGCTGACACTGCTAAGTAAAGGTAGAGCTCTTCCCCTTCAATGGTCTTGCTGAGTAGTGGGACTGAGCCCAAGTACTGTTTAAGTCCTTGGAAGGCCTGATCACATTATGTTGTCCATTCAAAAGCTCTTCGTAAAACCTTAAAGAAAGGAAGATACTTATCTGTGGATCTCAAGATAAATCTGTTCAGTGCTGCCACTCTGCCAGCAAGTCTTTGGACCTCCTTGGTGGATGTTGGGGGCCGCATGTATATAATTGCTTTAATTTTCTTGGGGTTTGCCTCTATTCCCTTGTTAGAGACCATGAACCCTAAGGACTTTCCAGAGGCTACTTCAAATGCACATTTTGCCCGGTTCAACTTTATGTTGTAGGTTCTTAAATTCTAGAACATCTCTTCTAGGTCTATTAAGTGACTAGCTGCTTGTTTGCTTTTCACTAACATGTCATCAATGTACACCTCCATGTTTCTACCGATCTGAGCGCTGAACATGCGGTTGACAAGCATCTGATAGGTTGCTCAGCGTTCTTCAGGCCAAAATGCATTACTTTGTAGCAGTACAGGCCTCTGTCCGTCACGAACGATGTGTGTTCCTAGTCATGCTCCACCATCTTTATCTGGTTATAACCTGAGAAAGCGTCCATGAAGGTTAGCATCTCATACCCTGCCTTCGAATCTACCAGTTGATCTATCATGGGTAAGGAGAAACTATCATTGAGACAAGCTTTGTTTAGATCTGTGAAGTCCACACACATTCTCCACTTTCCATTCACCTTTTGACCATGACCACATTGGATAGCCAAGAGGGATACTGGGCTTCCTTTATGAAGTTGGCTTTGGTTAGCTTCTCCACCTCCTCAGCTATCGCCTCATTGCGCTTTCGGGCGAAGTTCCTCCTTTTCTATCTTACCGATTTCACCGTTGGGTGTATGTTCAGATGATGAGCGATGATGTGGGTATCAATGCCGGCATGTCCTCATGAGACCAGGAAAAGACATCAACATTTTGCTTGAGAAATTTCCTCAATTCTTCCTTGATTCCCTCTGGTGCCGCTATCCCTATTTTTACCACCTTGGTTTGATCTTGTGCTCCAACCAAGACCCCCTTGAGTTCTTCCACTAATTCTCCTCTCCTGATTTCCTCCTCAACTCAGACCTCCAACTCTTCGACCATCATGGCTTCCTTCGTCTCTCCTTTAAGGGATGCCATGTAGCATTCTCTGGTAGTCTGCTAGTCGCCCTTGGCTTTTTCAACTCCTTGAGGTGTGGGAAACTTGACCTTCATGTGATAGGTGGCTGGTATAGCCTTGAACTCATTAAGGGCTATTCTGCCCACAATGACATTGTAGGCCGAAAGGCAGTCACTACCAAGAAGGTCACTATCTTAGTGAATTATTGCGGCGCGGTCCCTAGGGTTACTGGCAGAGCTATCAAACCTAATGGAGCTACTCTATCTTCGGTGAAGCTGACTAGGGGGGAGATTACTAACTTCAGTTTTTCCATGCCTACATTTAATTGTTAGAAGGCTTGTAAGAAAATGATGTCGGCTGAACTACCACTATCCACGAGGATTCTTCGTACCAGGAAATTGGAAACCACTGCAGATATGACTAGGGGATTGTTGTGGGGTCGATATAAGATATCTGTCTCTTCTTCAGTGAATGTGATGGGGGTGCTTTCTGCCTTAGACCTTTTGATTGACCGGTCTACGGACATGATTTCTTTCTGACTCCGTGTTTCCCTAGCATTCCTTTTTTTGGCAGACGAGTATTCTCCTCCACCTGCGAATCCTCCTGAAATGACCCTTATCTCCCCCATAGGTTGTTGGTTATGCCCTGCCCTTTTAGGGCTGCGTCTCTCGACCCACTGGGTTGGCTGATCTTGCCTCTTGTCGCAACTACCTCCGGCTATGTATCTTCCTAACTTCCATTGCTTGATCAGGTTCTCCACCTATTTCTTGAGGTCGTAGCAATCTTCCGAATCATGACCGTGGTCCTGGTCGAAACGGCACCACTTGTGGGTTGGTCTCTTTTCTGGTGGGGACCTTATCCGTCCTGGCCACTTCAATGCTGGGGCCCCCTTTATCTTGTAGAGCACCTGATATAGGGGTGTTCAGTGGGATAAAGTGTTGGGTGTACTTGACCAGCCTATTTCTATTGCCCTCTGTCTTGGGTTTCTGTTTGGTCAGCTTAGGGACTTTGGCTGCTCTGTCATCTTTCTTCTTAGCTAGTCTCTTCTTGTCTATGCTCAGGTCAGTATCCTCCGAGTTTTCCCTGACTTTGAGGGTGTCTTCCGCATTCATGTACTTCTGAGCTCGAAGCATGAGTGCAACCATGGTTTTGGGCGTTTCCTTGGCTAGAGAAAATGGGAATTTTTGGGTTCTAACCCCTGCAATGAAAGCTGTTATTGCCACATTCTGGTCCAAATCATCCACATAGAGAGTTTCCTAATTGAAGTGAGTGACAAACTTATGTAGAGTCTCTTTCTCACATTGCTTAATATTAAAAAAAGAAGTTGAGGGCCTCCTCTGCCTCTGCCCTCCAATGTAGTGGCTAACGAATAATCTGCTAAAGTCCATGAATTTGTTGATTATCCCAGGGGAGAGTCTATGGAACCAGATCCTGGCTGGGCCTTTGAGGGTTGTAGGGAATGCCCTACACATAATTTCGTCGGGGACTGCCTGGAGATCCATCAAGGCTTTGTACGTCTCTAGATGGTCCAGGGGGTCCTTCATACCATCAAAAGACTCCAGCGTAGGCATTTTGAACTTCGGGGGCAATGACACCCTCATCACCGTTGATGTGAAGGGTGTGTCTGTTCTGTTCACCAGCTTTTCCACCGTGCATGGGCCTTTTTCCTTTACGGCTGCAATTACTCTAACCAGTTAAGCCTGCATCTCCTTCATTTGTTCATCCCATACTAGACGATTCTCTCCAGTGTGCTCCGGAAGCACCACTGTCGTTGCTTTGGATTGGGCCATATGGCTATGGGCTTCTTTAGCATTGGCTCCAGCGCCCCTTTGAGGAGGGTTTCCCCTGGGGAGTGTTAGGTTCTCCGTGCTTTCGCCGGCGTTACCTTCTTCATTCCTAGTCGCCGGCTGGTCTGCATGCGTCAGCGGGTCCTCCGGTGGTGGATGGTCCGCTATCGCCAACACTACTTGTGGCGGAGGCAATCTTCTCTCCAACTCCTAGTTCCGGGCTTGGAGCTGGTTCATGGCATTTATCATCTCGGCGATCCGCTGCTCTAAGGTGACGATCCTAGCAGTGTTTTGCTCCTCCATGTCTGTGTCCAGCCTAATCGATAAGGCACCAAATTAGGTCAAGACCATAAAACAACTAGAATATCGTTCCCACAGACGACGCCAACTGATGATACATTAAATTTGCACAATCTTCTCAACCTTTGATGCGAGTGGTTGAAGTGAAGAATCCCTATGCTTAGAACACTAGTGTGGTGCCTGCCAATAACACTCCGATACCAAAATTAGGTTAGAGACAAATGGACGAAACAATAATGCTCGAGAGTTGAAGTTTTTTCGTACCTTACTTGGAGATGATGACTACCCTTTATATGGAGATGTAAGCAGGGAGTGTGGCTTGGATCGTGGGTGCATTAATGGGAGAGCTAATTGTGCCCTCAAATTGCGCATCAAGGATAGTGGCAGCGAACCGTGCCCCTATGTTGGGCTTCATGGACCATGCTCCTAGTCGAGAGCAAAACCATCCTAATTATGAAATTGTGGGGACTGATCTTCAGGAGAGAATCTCGAAGTATCTTAATAATGGTGTTTGATACCCTGTTGAGGCTCTCACCTTCCAAATCTGTCAACACACCTGATCAGGAAGGTAGCTTGGAGGGATTGATCTGGATACCCGGTCTGAATTTCTATAGCCTGCCCAATAAGAACAGACCGGTCTTGTCATACTATCAGAAGGTACTCTTTAAAAGTAAGGTTAATATCAAGGACTCAAAATTTCTTTGAAGTCAACTCCAATATTTGGAGTTAATGGGGCAAGTAGAGATTTGAGGTAGCTATAGCAAAAGGGACTTTTTAACGGAGCTCCCTGGTGTGTGACGTCATTTTGCAATACAACTCCAATGATGAGTTTTGGAGTTAATGGGACAATTAGGGATTTGGGGTAGCTATGGCAAAAGAGACTTTTTGCCGAGCTTCCCTGGTGTGTGACGTCATTTTGGAATACAACTCCAAAGATGAAGTTTCGAAGTTAATGGGACAATTAGAGATTTGAGGTAGCTATAACAAAAGGATCATTTTGATATATATTTTTGACTTTGGGTCACTTGTACTTTACTCATTTGGGTCCCATTTGACGGTGTGCTGAGCTTCCATGGTGTGTGACGTCATTTTGGAATACAACTCCAAAGATGAAGTTTCGGAGTTAATGGGACAATTAGAGATTTGAGGTAGCTATAACAAAAGGATCATTTTGATATATATTTTTGACTTTGGGTCACTTGTAATTTAGTCATTTGGGTCCCATTTTGGGGGTGTACCGAGCTTCCGTGGTTTGTGACGTCATTGTTCGCGGAACACAAAAGGCCCACAAAAAAAAATGTGGAAGTCATTGGCCATACCAACTAGGTGTATGAAATTTCTACGTTCTCCGTATTTATAAACAACACCAAGTTGTACGTTATTGTAGTTTGGTGAGTGCTTGTCAAATAGCATAGACATATTTCATACACCCTGGTGTCGTTAATGATCTTTAAAGAATACAGACCCCTACTTTATATTCTTTGAAGATCATAACACACAAACACCAAGGCCCAAGCTGTGTGTAATTTCCTTGAGGAGGTGGTTCTTACAGTCGAAGCAAGCAAAGCAAAGTAACCTCTGATAAATGATGATAATGCGTACTACTCGAGGAGCGGTTTCTCGTCGTCGCCGTATTATTCCTAAGAGGTTAGATCAAATTTACCATACCACTCTTCCCTTCTCTTCTCATTTCTTGTTAATTATGACCTCATCATGATGAATATGATGATCCACACTCTGATCTTTCACCTGTACGTAACAAAGGACCCAAAGTACTAAAGTAACTAGGTCATGATGAGTAGCAAATGTTTTGGCTTCCTTGAAACTTCATTTGGTCCTCTGAATTCTTATTCTTCAATTTCCCTTGGTAGCTCTTTCCAGTTCCAGTAGGGAGTTCCTTCTCTTTCTCAACTACTAAAGAGAGTTATATATGTATATATATATATCTTCAGTGTGTATTAGCCAATGACTCTTGCTCGTTTACCTAACTATAGACTATTATGTCAAGAGCTCTAGGCTTGAGGTTCTTACGGTCGTCCTGAAACATAAATATTTCCTCACTCTCTATTCTTAAAACAGATTGTTTGTGCTGTCAGAATACTGTGTTGTTTTGGATATTCAGCCTTAGCTTACCTACGTCGTCTGCAGCGGCGGAGCTACATATTGGCACCCCTAGTGTAAATATTTAAGATTTTTACAAAATTTATTTTACTAACAACACCACAATTTATAAACTAAAACTCTAATCCAATAAATTAAATACAAAATTTTTGTCTAGTAAACTATGGAGTATATCCATTTTTTTCATGTGCATTTTAATCTAATAAAATTAATATTATATAGGTTTCTAAATTAACAGTATGTGAAGTTTTAACGTGCACCATCTAATAAATCTTACCAAATACACCAAAAAAAAAAGCTACTTGAAAAAACGTCAATTTTCACTTTAATAGATGATTGATGTACTAATAAATAATTAATCTATTCTTTTTTTGTCATTTAGGCAACTTTTATATGCCTATAGTTAAATAGACAATTAAGTTTTGTTAAGATTAAGACTTTCGTATAAACTAGTTGCATGTATAGGGCTCTACTATTTTTAAAGTATATTTTTTACACATTTGGAGTACTTCTAAAAAAAAAAAAAAAAGGGTCATATTTTTGTCATGTTTTGTTGAGACAAAATGAAAGCTGATTTTATTTTTTATGTAAAAATCTAATTTTGCATCCTACTATATACCTCATACTTGAAGTTAAAAATATATGAAAAAAAAACTTAAAATATAGCATTTGTATAACAATTATATCAATAAGCAAAAATTTTTGTTTTAAGTTAGCACCCCTTAAAATAAAATCCTGGCTCAACCCCTGGTCATCTGACAATCTCAATTCATTAATTTTATCTTAAGCCCTGGTTTACAGACAAACTCCTACAATAATATGCTTTTCTTGTATATATAAACATATACATACGGATATACACTAGCAAATTCAGAATTTTTGTTCAGTGGAGCAAAAATTACAAAGAATCGTGAGCGAAATTATTTTTTACTTGGCAATCCATTTTCTTTGATAAAGTAGATAAAGTGAAGAAACAATTATATTAAAAATGTCAAGAACAAGGGGTGCCACCTCTATACAAAGGATGTACATAAAAAATATACCCCTAAACATGATCACCTATAAAATCACAATACAGAATTCAGTAGGGCCAAATACAAGTCCTAACAAATTCAATAGGTGCAGTACACTATATTTACAAATTAAAATCAAATAAATATAAATAAAATTTTAAAAAAATAGTTGGAGTTGCCCAAGTGGCCACTTGATAGATCTGCCCTGCATGTACATATACATATACATATATATGCTTTTACCCAACATCCATTTCTAATTATGAACTTCGATACGAGCATAAGAAAGCAACAGCGAAAATACTACAAATTTTATGATATGGTCACAGAGTTTTTTCTTCCTTTTTCCTTTTTTTATTTTCATTTTCTTGCGTGTGTGTGGCTTTTGAGTTGACTTTTAGTCACAGGACGTGGTGGACGCGCTTTTTCTTTCTTTCTTTATTTTTTTTTTTTTTGGGTCTATTTTTGTTTTGCGATCACGGTGGACGAGCTCGATCTTAGTGTAAATTGGGGTTGGGCCTCCTCAATCACATAATCTATTGGATTGGGCTTTTGGCAGAAAAGGGCTGACCTTATTTCTGCTTAGTTAATTAGCTATTACCTTCTTCTCTTTCTAGATAGGATTTAGCTATTAACCTTATTTGATTTCCTGCAAATATGGCGGCTAGATAATTGTAAAGTCTTGAAAAATCATTACAATTTGCAAAACCAAATTTATAAGGGAATAATTTAACTGGAATATTGAAAATCTTAAATTATAATTTGGTTAGCTCTTGGAAGACTCAGCTTCCTTTCATTCCAATGAGATTACTTATGTTCAGTCTAAGCAAAATGCTATTATTCCAAAAATTTTGAAAACAAAGTCTAGTCAGAATGATGTGGTAATGATGTTTTCTTAATTAAGAATTATTATCATAATTGTTTTTGTTTGAAAGTGGAAAGTTGAGAATTAACCATGTCATTTTGCAAATAACATTACCCTTATGCTATGTTTGAAATCCAAATTTATCAAAAGCCTGTTTCAAACTTGGGGGAGGGAAGAGAAGGAAATGAAAAATACTATTTGTTTTTCCTTCCCTGTTTGATTTTGTAAAGAAAATAGAGTGAAAATGGAGAGAGAAAGAGCGAGATTAATTTAAAATTTTTGCCTCCACTTTTCCTTTCATTCCTCTTCTTGGTAGAATCAAAGAAGAATGGGAAAGCAAATAGTAGTTTTTTCTTTCCTTTCCCAAGTTCCAAGCAAGCTACAAGAGAAAAGCAAACGGAAAGGAAAAGTTGAGGAAAAGATAATCAAATGAAAGAGTTTTTTTTTTCTCTTTCTCCTCACGTTTTTCTTTTCTTTTTCTTTTTCTTTTGCATCACCAAATTATTGATCTAAACATGGTGTTATGAACCTTATTTAAGGCTAATTGCACTCTTTTAAAAAGACTATGTCCATGAACTTCACCTTAGGCTCTTGGGTCACTTATTTTAGTCATTAAATTTCTTTATTTATTGCAAGGTCAAAAGCATCCCGTGTATGCTTCTCCGTGATGGGAATTCTAGTTGGCTTCACCCAACTGAAGTATAGTAATAGAGACGATTCTCTATTTAAAACACATCCTACAACTATGATGATTTCAGTGATTGCAATATGTATTTACAGCGCGGCAAAAGAAGTGAAAGGCCCAGCGCAAACTACACAAAGACACTACTCTCGAATCATCAACCTTGTTATTCCCATATTTGGAGTTCTTTCTCCAGTATCACTTGTTTCGGTTTTTGTTCCAAATTGGCTCAACTTACTCCTATTCATTGTGTGGGCAATTTTTTCAGTAATAGTAGTGGCACAACAATCGTTATATCTCATCAGCCAATGGATTTATCAAAGAACTTCAAATGCAATTGTTCAAGTGCTCAATATGTACACAAGGTTCAGGGGACTCAGGTTTGTGGAGCAGCCAGCAGATTCTAATGTCTAGCTCTCTTTGCCTCTATATATAGGATTTGCCAAAAATATAGAAGGATTGTGTGTAAGTTAAAATATATGTAACTCTACTTCCATGGTTTTTTATTTTATTTCTAATTATGCTTCTTTGTAATGCATATGTAGTCATATAACTGTTCAAGATGTAGGTGTTCAATAATAATTTGTTATAGTCTCGATTTAAAACCTCTCTTTCTCTCTTTTGTGCATGCATTTCATTTTGAGAATACCTAATAACGGTTGTTAAAAGCATGAAAATTTCCATACATTCGTTGCAACTAATGGAATTGAGAGATATGATGCCTAAAATCATCATAAAAGTAAGAGAGAGTATTAAATACAACATATCACGTCAATTGTCAATCAAAACATGCCAAAAGCGTAAATTTTTATACTCATCACTTAAAATTAAGAGAATAATTTTTGTAACTATTCACTAACTAAGGAGATATTTTTTCTAATCATTCTGGTGACATGTTATGATGACTAAAATTTTTGCATGTTAATATCATTGTTGCATTTAATATTTTTTAGCAAAGATAACTGTACATAGAACGTGGAGATCTAATATAACATGCTGATAGAGATGTAATTTAGCAGCCTGGTCCAGTTCGGGCCGGGTCAAACATGGCCAAAATGCCAAATCTTAGGCCCAAGCCCTACGAGACCCTAAAAATGGGTTTGGGCTCGAATTTCGGACTTAGGCTTTTGGTAGACTTGAGCAATTTTTTTTAAATTATAGTTAAAATTTAAGCTTTAAACTAAATTAAAAAAAAATTGTAATATGGTATAGTCTGATGCATCCGTGTGTACTTCAAATGGCTTAGTGTGATCTGGCAACTGCAATACGGGGTCATCCATCACTGCCTGCTTTAGGTCATGAAAACCTCTAGAATTTGAAAATTGGTACAACAAAGTATAGAGTTTAAATAATGGTTAAATTAATATAAATTATTAAGTAGTAAATATTTTTTATCCCATTGGATTTGGCTCAAAAATACATAATATCCTTATCTTTAAAAGTGAATACATAATTCCTTTGTAGTTTGAATTAAAGTACAAGAAGAATGGAATCTGTTAAAGTTAATTCACCTGTATCACACGCATTAGTTAGACAAGTGGAAGAGTATTTCTGTCAAAATAAATCTTTAAAAACACATTTTTACCGTAATAAGATTTCCCCCCTCTCTCCCTCTACTACTTTCTTCCTCCTCTCCCGCTGTGCTATCATTGCACCCCTCCATTCCATTAAACGTATGTTGGATTTGGATTTTTTTTCATCAAACCATTCAAAATAATTTTCCCTATAGGTAATAGATATGTATCTATAGCAAAATATATATATATATATATATATCACTGCACATATTGCGGTATACCATGCATACTTCTCAATCTGATTAAGGTAGATCTAAGCCTCAACCTCTTCCATGTACCGGTATACACACGGGCGGAGTTAGGTATAGGGTTGGGGGGTGTTATGGCACCCCAACTTTTGTACAACCTTCTTATATGTAGTATAAATGTCTGAAATTTTTACAAAATTTATTCTACTCATACCTTTCACAATTTATAAGCTAAAACTCTAATCCAATAAATTAAATATAAAATTTTTGTCTAGTAAACTATCGAGTATATCTATTTTTTCATGAGCATCCTAGCTCAATAAAATTAATATTATGTAGGTTTCTAATTTAATAGCATGTGAGGTTTTAACGTGCACCATCTAACAAATCTTATCAAATGCCAAAAAAATAAAAAAAGACTACTTGAAAAAACGTCGATTTCCACTATAATAGATAATTGATGTACTAAGAAATAATTAATTTATTCTCTTTTTGTCATTTGGACAACTTGTATATGCCTATAGTTAAATAGACATTTAAGTTTTGTTAAGATTAAGACTTTTGTATAAACTGGTTGTATAGGGCGCTACTCTTTTTAAAGCATATTTTTTACACATTTGGAGTACTTATAAAAATTAAAAAAAATGGTCATTTTTGTAATGTTTTGTTTAGGCAAAATGAAAACTGATTTTATTTTTTTATGTAGATATCTAATTTTGCATCCTACTATATACCTCATACTTGAAGTTAAAAATATGTGAAAAAAACTTAAAATATAGCATTTGTATAACAATTATATCAATAGACAAAAATTTTTGTTTCAAGTTGGCACCCCTCAAAATAAAATTTGAGCCCTGCCCTGCATTCATACACACACATATATATATATATATATATATGCATATAGCTATAGAAATGTATGAATATGTTTTTGTTCTGTTTTGATTCATTAGATAAACAAACTTAAAAATTCACTGTACATTTGTGTATATATAAACCTCTTCATATCTATATATATACATTGATCTGGATCGCGAATTCTGTAATGGTGGTGGGCAGTGGCAGTGTGCAGCGGTAGGTAGGAGGAGTGGAAGTGGGCTGTGGGAGGAAGAGGAAGTGAAGGTGGATTGTGGGAGGGAGGGACGGTGGTCTCCACCATCTCTGGTGGGTGTAATGGAGAGTAGAGAGAGAATGAGAGATGTTTAGAGAGAGAAAGGAGAGGGATTTGCAGTAAATACCTTGAGAGAAATTTTGTCTTTTCATAAAAATTGTTATAGTCTGTTTGGTATTTTAGTTTCAATCACGAGATGAACATGCGTTCACTTTTAAAAAAACAAAAAAGTAATATGTTTTGGACTAAATCCAAAGGAGTAAAATGTGTTTATTCTAATTATTAATTATATAAAGAAATACACTTATACTTTATAAATTAAAATTATATCCACTTTTGGTCATGCTTCAAGCTGAGCCGGGCTACCTCATGACAGGCCCAAGTCCACCCACAGGGGCGCACTAAGGTTGGGCTTGTACCTATTTGGGATCAGGTCCAATAAACTCGAGCCGCCCATGAACTTCGGACCGAATTTACATGAAGGTTAAAATGATACGATAGACCATGACCATTGCTGAAGCAAACGAGCTATTTTACAAACTCCTGTGGGAGCACCCATTAGATCCGTTTTAGAAACTCTTAAGAAGGACGAGTCAGCACCCTCAAGAGTTTCTAAAAGGAATTTGAGCATTAATCCCTTTAGAAACTCCTGTCGGAGCACCCACTAGATCATCCTAGGATGGAACCAACCTTAAACCGTATGGGGGCTATGGCCGCTCTAGTGTAATGAAATTTTGTTTAAGACTAGATTTTTAGTATTTTTTTTAAATATATATTTTGTTTAAGACTAGATTTTTAGTATTTTTTTTAAATATATATTGACCTCTCTGAAATTTTGAAAATCTTCCTTTGACTTTATAAAATTCAAAATTTTTTATCTTAATCTCTAAAAATTTCAAAAAAGTTTACTTTAACCGTCTAAAATTGAAAAAATTTTCCGGCAATATTAAAAGAAATTTACCTTGAACTTTCAAATTTTAAGAATTTTCATCTTTAACCCTTTTGCATATTCAAAATTTTTTATCTTTTACTTTGATGACTCACTTCAACAAAATTTTGAATTCTATCACTGACTAGATCCATTTTAGAAAGGGATTTGAGCATCAATCCTTTTAGAAACTCCTGTCGGAGCACCCACCAGATTCCTTTTAGAATCTTTCAGAGCAACTCTATCGTTAGATCCTAGCTTGATCTGGTTAGAGATGATAGAGATAAACAACAAATACACGTTTGTTTAGAATCTCACAAACAACTGAGAGGATACTCGATTAGGCAAGCAAGAAACCTCCAACAAACGAATCAGACGATGCATGGTCACAGAGCTGTTCATCGTCGTCTTCTTCGTAAGAGGTAAGTTCGAATTGCCCCTGTTCTCATTAATTCCTTGATCTTCCTGCAACTTCTCTGCGCTGTTTCTATGGTGTTAGCATATGCTTTAAGCTTCCTTGACACTTTGGTCTTTAATTGAGTTACTTTGGTCTTTAATTGAGTTCCTTCGATGATCTCTTTCTCAACTACTCTGTGAAAAGAGCTATCTCTAGTCTCTTTAGTACGTACTGAACATATATGCTTAGAGTTTTAGGCTTGAGGTTCTTGCAGTCGTCCTGAAACATCTCTCCGTTCTTCCCAAGAGGCAAACATATTTTTTGTGCTTAATTTCAGAACACTCTAGTTTTGGCTATCAGCCTTGCTGTGAATCTCATTTGCATCTTAAACTATGACTTACCGACTTCCTACAGCAATATTATGATATTTTTGGATATATACGTACATTCATATATATATACTTTATGTAGTAAATCCATGGCAATATCACGTGCTGTTACATATATATATACTTTATGTAATAAATCGGTGGCATTATCACGTGCTATTACATTATATATACACACATATATGCTTTTGCTTAGGCAACCGCCCTCCTTTTTCTTTTTTTCTTTTTTTATTTTTCACTAATTGTATGGCTAGACTAGTTTACTTGCATCTCGATTAATCTCGGGTTCTATACAGTTCTCTTATTTGATACAAATCGAGAGATTACTTGGCTAAATACCTTTAGAGTGGCCCTAAAAAATTAGATAACAGTTAAGAGATTTTGAATTTAAGACTTTAAATAGAGTATACCATAAGTCCAAGTTTAACCATTAGGCCAATCCTTCTCGGTTCTAATTTTGAACTTTGACGCAGATTATTAGCAGATTTTTTATTGACGGCAACAAAAATTGAAGGCTAATCATTCACCCTTTTAGAAATAGACTATGTCAAAAACTTTGAACTAACGCTGTTAGCTGGTAGTTGGTGAAAACTATGTCAACAAACTAACTTTAAGGTGACTTTTACATATGTTGACCCTATATTTGCTTTATTTGCATGACCAATTTTAGTCATTAAATTTCTCAATTCTTGCAAGGTCAAGAGCATCCTCTGTATACTTCTCTGTGATGGGAATTCTAATTAGCTTCACCCAACTGAAGTATGACAATAGAGATGATTCTCCATTTAAAACATATCTTATAACTATGATTGCTTCAAGGATTGCAATATGCATTTACGGTATGACAACAAAAATGAAAGAGTAAGTACAAATTACACATCAAATTATCAACAAAGCTATTCCCACATTCGGAGTTTTTTCTCCAATTTCAGTTATCTCAGTCTCTGTCCCAAATTGGTTCAGCTCACGTGTGTTCATATTATGGGCTTTTTTTGCAGTTATAGTAATGGCACAACAAATGTTTTATTTCATCAACCAATGGATTTACCAAAGAACTTCAAGTGCAATTGTTCAAGTGCTCAACATGTACTCAAGGTTTGTGGGACACAGATTCGTGGAGCAGTCAGGTCCTAATGTGTAATTCTCTCTGCTTCTATATAGGATTTTGCTAGAAATATAGAATGATTGTGTATAAGTTAAAGTGTATGTAACTCTACTTCAATCGTTTCTTCCTTCTGTTTCTATTTTTCTTCTGAGTTGTTCTATTTCTAATTATGCTTATTTGTATTTTTCTACGATATAGGGGTTGTATAATAATTTGTTATAGTCTTTATTAAATTAAGCCCTCTGTTTCTCCATTTATGAATGTCAAATGGTTATTAAAAGCATGAAAAATTCTAAATCTGCTTTGCAGCTAATGGGAATTTGAGAAATAGGATTTAGTAAATAGGGTTTTTTGAGAAAAAACGATTGGGCATAGAACATGGAGATGCATGTAAAAGACTGCATGTTGGAGGATTAAATTGATAAAACAGGCCAAGTAGTGCATTGATCATTTGATACAATTGTAGTACAACTTGGCAATACACTGACAATAGCTGCCCCCATTACTAGGTTTATCATTTTTTTTAATGCACTGATAACTTAAATGGTATTTATTTTTTCCTTTTAAAGAAAAAAAAGATAGTCAATTGAGTTCTTAATCTTTACATCAAGAAGGCAATTGACTCGAAATATATATATATATATATAATGTTCTCCTCCGACGATATTCAGATGTTGACTGTTTGAGGATCCTACAATTTGGATAGCCCAATAGATGCATAGATAATGCAATTAGAATAAAATTTATATTAGAATAAAATTCTAACAGTCACTAGTTCCAAAACTTGAGCTGTTAAGAAAGAAGTCCAACAATGTGTATTATGCTACTTAAACATTTCTGCTCATGGGCAACAATATCTCACACATGAAAAGCAAAAAGAATAGGTAAATGTGGTGCATCAACACACACAAAACAAAATACACAACAATAGACATAACATATTAATAACAGGGGTTACGAGACTTGTGTTGGCTCAAAGTTGTAACTCAAGAAGGGAGATGAATTGAGTTTTTTAAAAATTAATCACAAAATAATGTAATCAAAATCAAGTTAAGTAATGAAACAGTGAATCATTGTGTGCATGTAAACCAATAGTGCAATAGCAAGTAAGAAATAGAAAGCAAGCAAAAAACAGAGCACAAGAAGGCCACCAAGATTTACTGAGGTTCAACCACAACGTCTGACTTATGTTCTTACCCTCAAAAGCCCTTCCACTATGCAAAAAAAATTACACAGTAGGTGCTAATTTCTCAAGTGACCAACTTACTTTTTACAAGAGCTTTTCCCCAGCTCTAATTCTTCAAAGTGATTTTTTCAAAATTTCACTCAAACTTACAAATGTTTCCCCATAGACACTCAACCTTACAAATCCTTACAAATAAAATGAATAAGGATTACAGAAAGTATAACTTATTATAATCATTAGAGGTGGTTTGAGATGCATTTAATGCAAGATCAGTCGAGCAAAAAATTTAAAAATGTAGCCGTTACAGGCAATATGTCAATCCTTTTTTTGCATGTGTCGACTTTTTTTGTTCTGTTTCCAGCTTCTCAGCAATTTGCTTCAATGTGTCGACTCATTCAGGCAATGTGCCGACCCTTTTGTGTTCTTCAGCAGATGTCATCAAAACTTTATCCCAACGAGTCAATCCTTTTGAAATGAGGAGTCGACTCTTTTTGGACCTTCTCCAATGCTTCTAATCTGGACCAATGTATCGACCCTTTTTGTAGAAGGGTCAACCCCTTTCTCTTTGGAAGATTCTAATTCAACTCACTGTCTCAATGTGTCGACTCCTCTGAAGCATATGTCGACCCTTTTGCTTAGAAATTTTAACTTTGCAAGATTTCTTTAATTCTTTACAGAACTCTTTAAGGTCTTCAATGATCATCAACTTAGAACTTCTAAGGCTTGAAAGTGTTGACTCTACACCTTGATTCTAATGATAACTAAACTTTGTGTTAGTTTACTAATGCATTTAATTAGTGTACAGATTAATAAGGATTATAATTTAGACTTAAAAGCTTGACTTAAAGTCTAACTCTTATCAAAATGGATGTATAATATTTATGAGTTCAAGCAATGCAACAAAAGTCAAGCGATGCACCAAAACAAAGCAAATTGCAACCACTCAAACTTCAAATAGATGATTTACATTTGAAAAGATTGAAGGTGATCAAAGGAAGATTTCATTAAGTATAAAAAGACGAAGTGCCTGTTTGGTTTGGCTTTTTTACAGTTTTTTTAATTTTACTTTTTTGGCTTATAAGCAAAAAAGCTAGATTTTTTCAACTTTTTTGCTTTTAACAGGATAAGATATGCAAAAAAAAAAAAAAAGCAAAAAAGCTTCAAAATCTTGACTTTTTTGCTTATGAGCAAAAAAAAGCAAAGTCCAAAAAGCAGCTTATAAGCCAAACCAAACGGGCTCTAAATGAAGATGATTTGAATTCGAAGAGATTGAAGATGTTCAAGAAGATGATTCATCGTGTCTGCAAAATCTCTACTAAGAATTCAAAAAAGGACTACATCAAAGCTGTGAAGATTCAAGAAAGTTGATATGCATTGAGAATACTTAAAAGTAAACTTCATCAAGCCTCTAATAAAGTGATCATGAAGAAGAATAAATTGACATTATGTATATGAAACTCTACATGGATGAAAAGAACATTAGCGGCAAATGGAAAGAGCTCGGAAATGAAGAAGAAAAACTCACCTTTAATGAAAAGGAATTTAGCATGTCGGCAACAAAGAAAATATGATCATTAAAAGAAAAATTCAATCCAAATTGAATGGAAGACATCCTTGAAGGATTGAAAACTTCGATCTATCATTATACCCCGAAGAGAAGACTACTTGAAGATCTTAAGTGTTTTTGAAGAATATCATACCTTAAAGAGAAGATCTATTGAACATTCCCAGATTATTTGAAGCTAAACTGATCAAGGAAAGCATAAAAAACATTTTGTAAGTGATGTATCGACACATGAAAATAGTGGACAAAATCTGGAGAATGCACACTTGTTGTGTTGACACATGGAAGGTAAGTGTCGACACCTAGGGACTAACAGCTATATTTTAAACGTTAAATTGAAGTGGGCGCGCATTTAATGAAGCTCTAACGACTTCCAACGGGTGAAATCAATTCAGGGCTTTATATATAAGTCTCCAAATGCATTTATGGACAAGAGATACAACATTCACTGATTGATTGAGCTGAAAAATCTAAAAATTCTCTTTGTCTTCACGGTAGTAGTTAGTAAGCTATTCAATTCTCATTTACTCTTCATAGAGAGTTTGTATTTCATTTGTATATCCTTCATATACTTAAAAGTGAGAGTTGGAGTGTTCTCTTGTAAAAGAAAAACACTTGTAAGTTGAAGTGGATCTTGGACAAAACCACTTGGTGGCTGGAAAAACTTGGGAAGGAGTTCTCGTGTAAAAATGAGCTGAGCATTTTGGAAATCAACATCTACTTTGTAATTGGAGATTACTTAGTAAAAGAAGACTTTAAGGGGATCTTGGGGTGAGGACGTAGACTACAAATTGTGGTTGAACCTTAGTAATTCTTGGTGTGCTTTCTTGTGCTCTGTTTTTATTTCATTATTGTCCTCATTGCATTGCATACATCTTGAACTACTGTTACATTAATTAGATTAATTTTAATTGATCTTAATTGCTTTAATTTTTAATAAACCAAATTCACCCCCCCTATTGGGTTGCCTTTTAGGCCAACAGAAAGGTCCTCTTCAAGACACCTGAATCTTCAAGAACATTTTCAATATTCATTCTTCCAAGTTTTCGTCAAATCTCCAATGGGACTTGTAATCTTGACTTTGTTTGATTCTTAACTTCTTTGAACACCTTCAATCTCTTTATACTTCCAAGTCTTCATTAAATCTTCATAAAAACTTCCAAGACTTGTGAGATGATCTTGTCATATCATTCCATCATACTCTTCCATTCTTCATTCTTTCTTGACAAGCCTCAACATATAACTAGTGTAATGTATGCCAAGTGTCAAGCTTCAAGTCATTTAAAAGTAAAGCAAATTTGCACACTAATTAGAATCATTTAACAACTTAACATGTAGTTTTGTAATCATTAAAATCAAGGTATGGAGTTAACAATTTCTCCCTTTTTGATGATGACAAAACCTTAAGTTAATATAATCAATTATATAAACTTCAAGCTCAAAATTCAATTAATTTAAATGATGAAAGCTGAAAATATATACCAAAAATTTTTACTTCCCCTTTCTTGTGTAATTGATGCTTCATTGTGCTTTGTTCAGAAAAATGCAAGTACAGAGATTTTGAATAACTCCCCCTTCCTTATATAATATAAGTACTTGGTGCATTTTAACCATAACCAATTGCATTCAACCATTACTAAATAACAAATACTAGAAAGCAGTGTATACTCTCTCCTTTTTTGTCAACTCATAAAAAAAATAGTTATAAATTTAATTTAAAGACAAGTATAATAGCAAAAAAATCTTAAATTAGGATTAATAATATAAAAAAGTCAGCAATCAAATCAATCAACCAACCAATAACACATCTTTGAGTAAACATGTATATATTAGGCTTCAATAGAGTTTAAGACATCTATAACAACACTCAAATATTACAAACTAAATGTCTTGAGAATGGCATACCATTCTTTTAAAATAAGCAACATATATAGTTATGATGTGTAAATGCAAAATGAAAATTTAAATGCAATGATACTGAAGTAGTTTTGGAAGATGGAGGCAGAGATAAGGATAGGTCAACAAGGGTATCTTTGGTATTGGAGAATTTCTTTTCACTTTTTGGTCTTAGCCCATATTTGATAGGTTTTTGTTGGAGTGGATAAGGCTGGAAGATCTTATTCAGTTTCTAAAAGGGAGTGGATGACAACATTTGCTGGTGTGTTTCCTCCTTGTTCTTCCTCTGCTCCTTTTTCTTTTTTCTCTCCTCCTTCTTCTTCCTCCCTATCTTCTCTTTCTTCTTCACCCTCTTCTTCTTCTTCTTCTTCTTCTTATTCTTCTGCACTGTTCTCTTGGGCTACAAAGTTTAATTGACAAATTGATTTAGGAGTATTATACTATACCTTATTGTGGTTTGAGAGAAAACTAATAACCTCTTTGTAGTTCAAAAGTGAACAGATAACTCTCTTATAGTTTGAATTTATTGGCAAAATAGATAGAATCTTAACAATTTGATCAAATAACAAAAATACCTCTATGAAGGTCAACAATTTATTTTGACAAAAGGATAAAATTATCTTTTTGATATTCTATTTTGAATAGATGAAATAATGAAAATACCTTTTTGCTAGAATAGTCGTTAATTTTAACGATTTCTATCCATTTTACAGTTAACTTCAAACCATACTGGAGGGTTATATTTTCATTTTTAAACTTCAAGTGAATCATATGATTTTCACTCAATTAAACTACAAGAAGGCAAAGTGTAATTATCTAATTGAATTATGTATAACATTACTCTCTCTCCTCTTTTTTTTGGAGTGTTTTGTCAATAATCTGTAAGATAGGTAACAAGGGCATACAAGGATTTCATCAGAGTTTACAGCTATTTCGTGATTCTGCTGCCATGTGATATATTTGCAGTCATAAAATATGATAGAATTATTAAATACTACTCTGATTTAAATATGCTCTTTCTTCTCATCATGCTATTGTCAAACAACTGTGGGGTTGTGGAGTTGACCGTTACTCTGTTAGTAGCTGCAGGTAGTGGAAGTATTTTTTTTCTCTTTTGAATAACGTCATATATATTAAGAGAAAATTCGTACAAAATTTATTATTAGAATAATATGGTAGAAAATGAGTTATTTATTTTAAAATAAACGAGTCATTATGATGATTCTTAATTATAAAAATATCACTATTATATTATCATGAATTTTTAGTACAAATGTTTTTAGTTAAATAGCATTTTCCTTTCTTTTTTTTTTTTTTTTTCTCTTTTGGATAAAGGTGGACGAGCACAATGCTCGGGTTTGGCGTTTCGGCCTTGCTCACTCTCATAACAATTGTGGGTTGGGCTTCCATTATAAAAGGGCTGCCTAGTTTTGCTTGCTTAATTACCTATTAACCTTATTTGAGTTCCTCCGCAACTCAGATTTAGACATTAAAGTGAGGTATCCATCAAATGCACAGAATGTAAAAAAGCAAAATAAAAGTGGTACTGCAAAATAAGTGTTAACTTCAAAATAAGACTTTTTAAGAGCCTTATTTAGCAGCTTTTTGATTGACAAGCAAAAGGTGCGTGGGTAGTAAAATCTATGTTAACCAGTAGACGGTATCTTATAGTCGCTCCAAAAAACACACAAAATCACAATTTTTAATTATATCCCAAAAATCACAAATTTAATTTCATAGTCTAATCTATTTTTTTTCCTTCCTGAATACTTCTCCTTTGTTGCACTGCTGATTGACCTCATTTAAGTAAAGTATCAAAACAGACATGCTTCTCCATTAGAATCGCATCCTATAACTATGCCAGTTTCCTTGGTGGCACTATGCTTGTACGGCTTGGTGGTAGTAGCCAAAGAGCAAGCACCAACCACAATATAGAAACTACTCTCGAATCACCATCCAAATTATTCTCATATTCGGAGTTCTTTCTCTAATTTTACTTCTCCCAGTCTTTGTCTCAAATTAGCTCAGCTCAATCGTATTCATCGTATGTGCTGTGTTTTTTCAATAATAATAGTAGCACGGAAATTGTTGCATCTCATAAGACAATAGATTTATCAAAGAACTTCAAGTGCGAGTGGTCAAGTACTCAGCATGTTCACAAAGTTCAGGGGACCCAGATCCGCAGGGCAACCAGATCTCAATATTTAGTTCTCCATGGCAACTAGATTAACGCACATTTTGGTGTGCCTCAGCAATAATGCACATAGTATGCATGTTTTGGCAGCAGCCTCTAAATTCGCTTGTTTTGGCAATGAACCATTGGATTTGCCTAGAACAAAGAAGGATTGGGTATGAGCTATTATCTATACTACTCTGTTTCCATGGCTTTGTGTTCCTCATTCCTGAAAGTTCTAATTATGCATAAGTGATAATGTTGTAAGATACAACTGTTGAATGAAGTGTATTTTTTTTAGGTCAATTACAATGGTGCACATCAAACTAGACACTAGTTATCTGTTCAAGAAAGTTCAACAATTACATTTTGAGTAATGCTATACAAATAAAAAAATTCATACAGAATTTATCACAAGAATAATATAGTTAAATGAGAGTCATTCACTTAAAAACATAACACCCATCATAATGACTCTTATTTATAAAAATGTCATTGTAACATTATTCAAGTAAGTTTTCTGTACAAGTTTTTCTAAAAGAGTAGCATTTTCCTTATAGTTTTACAACAAACCCAATAATCAAATATAAACCAAAATATAAATTCTAATGCTAGGTGGCCGAACAAAAGAACTCAACATCCAAAATAACAGAGTAACCAACTAGATAGAAAGTATAGAAAAAAGGATTACCCATTTATAGAAAATGGAGGTTGAGGGCAGAGGTCATCCAGAAATGGATTGGAATGCCTTGCAACAATACCTTTCGCCCAATTTCGAGCTACATGAAAGGATTATAAATCCAATTCAGGAAATAAAAATGCAGGTGATTTTTAAATTCACTAGTTTTTTTATTTATTTGTTTTGTTCCAGATTTACTAATCTTTCCGAATATGTTTGACATTTGCCTAAGTTTTATGATCCGAGTATCAGACCGTTGCAAACCTAATATTGTCGAAAATAAGTGGTGGGCCTAGGCCTGGTGTGGAGCCTTGGATGGTCTAGGCCTAATAACGTAGGCCATAGCCTGGTCTTGAAAAGGCATATGCCTGACTTCTTTAACAAGATTTTTCTTTTTGATGGCCTTGTTAGAAAAGATATAATTAGAATCACCCACCAGACATCCTAGGAGTGGGCAACAATAACACGAATGAATGTTAGAAATATTAATTCTGCATTTTCTCTATTACTTAACTGAATGTCAAAGCAAAATATGTTTAAGAGCTGATAAAAAAATAATTAGAAATAATGAATATGTAAGTATAGGAATATTATCCATTTGTGAACATTTTTTTTCTTTATTTTTATTTTCTATAATAACTATATAAGCGAGAAAATAAATTTCTTAACAAATTTGTTTCGTAGTCCATTTATGGGTTACTGAGGATTAACAAAAAACTAAATCTACATAACAGATATGAAATTTTTGGCAGAACCATGTTCTTCGCCACCATAGAGACTCACACAAGGTGGTGAATTTCATTATGCAAGCAGGGTGAATAATATTCTTGTGTTGGGACTTAAACTATAATTATTTCTTTCTTTCTTCAGCGTAAATGTTGTTGGTAAGTTCAAAAGAGAAAGAACTACATCCCATCCCACATTGATTAGTTATTCCAGGAACAAATTCTCAGTACTAAGATATTACAAATTACTCTCGTTAAGATTTGATATTAAAATATTAGATCCATCATTACATGGGGTAAAAGATCATAACAAAAATAGTAACCTATAAATATGAATGTTACCTATTTACTTAATGTTTTCCTGTTATTCCGCCTTATATGACTACATTTGTTAGGGCCATTTTAGGATTATGTGTGAGTTTAATTAAACTTCGATCTCCAAAATTCTAAAATTAAGGACCCAATTATTATGGGTGAATTTAAACTTCAACCTCTAAAACTAACGGCCCAACACCAAGACCCGGGAGTGTCTCTTGCTCACCGACCGACCACCCCACTGCCGTCAAATTAGGTTGGGATCTTGCGGTACTCCTTAAAAGTAAAGTCAACATCAGGGACTCAAATTTCTTTAAAGTTCCACACCAACATTGGCAACGAAGAGCCACGCTAAGTGAAATTCCCCTTTAAAAAAAACTTCGGTTATTTGGGTCCCATATGAGTTAATGAGACATTTGAGATTTGAGTTAGGGCAAATGAGACATTTTGATTTGAGATTTGAGGTAGGGAAAACCCTAAAGAATTTTGATTTTGATATTTGAGTTAATAGGATACTAACTCCAATGGAACCCAAATGCTACGGGTTTCTACATTAAAAAATTTCTCAAAATTTCCCTTTCAACTCAAATGGACCCTAATGACTAAACTACAAGTGACCAAAGTTTTTTAGAGCCTGTTTAGAATTTGGAGAGGGAACGAAAAGGAATGGAAGGAAAAGAAAAGAAAAAATATCTATGTTTATTTTTTTTATTTAAAATGTAAAAAAAGTAGAATGAAAGAAGAAAGAAAGAGAAAGTAATTTAAAGGTTTCCCTCTATTTTTTATCCCCCTTCCCTTCCTTTTTTTCTCTTAGGTAGAAACCAACAAAAGAAGGAAAATTTTTCTTTCTTGTCCCTCCCCTCTCAAAAGTTCCAAACAGGCTGTTAGGGTTTCCATTTGAGTTAATAGGATATTAACTTAGATGGAACCTAAATGACTAAAGAACATTTTCATATGTTTTGAGATTTATTTGAGCTACGAGTTTCCTACTTCAATTCTTAAAATGTTCCTTTCAACTCAAATGAGACCCAAATGACCCAAAGCACAAGTGTCCAAAGTTCTTTAGGTGTTCTGTTTGAGTTAAGGGTCGTGCTAAGGGCAGCTGTGGCTGCCCTTAGCAATTCTCTTGAGTCAATATCCTATTAACTCAAATGGGACCCAAATGACTAAAGTATATTTTGATATATTTTGAGATTTATTTGAGCTACAGTTTCCCTATTTATTTTGAGATTTATTTGAGCTACGGGTTTCAAAATGTCCCTTTCAACTCAATGGGACCTAAATGTAAAGTACAAGTGCCCAAAAGTTCTTTAGGATTTCTATAATATCCTATTAACTCAAATGAAAACCCTAAGGAATGTTACTCAAATGAAAACCCTAAGGAAATTTACTCGAATGCAACCCAAATGACTAAAGTACCTTTTGATATATTTTTACACTTAGTTGAGCGAGGGTTTTCACACCAAAAATCTCAAAATATACCTTTCAACTCAAATGGGACCCAAATGACTAAAAGTACAAGTGACCAAAGTTCTTTGGGGTTTCATTTGAGTTAGTATACTATTAACTCAAATGCGACCTAAATGACTAAAGTACAAGTGTCCAAAAGTTCTTTAGGGTTTCCATTTGAGTTAATATCCTATTAACCCAAATGAAAACCCTAAGGAACGTTTACCAAATGAAAAACCTAAGGAACTTTACTCAAATGGAACCCAAATGACTATGAAAAACCTAGCCTTTGTCTATAGCTTTGCCAAAGAACTGATATTAATGCAATCCTATAATAGTTAGGACGATGGCTATATGCAATCACAAAGCATGTCAAGATATGTAAAGTAAATCAAGCATACAATTGACACACAATTTTTGCGTGGAAACCCAAAGAGAAAAAAATCACGGGACTTAGTTTAGCCAACCAAGCACTATCAAGAAAGAATACAAAAGAGCCAATTTACAACCCAATCCTAGATACTCCCAATTCACGGGTGGTGAATCTACGTGCTTGCGAGTGTGCTCTTCTTGTATTGATCGAATCCCACGATCACGTATCTATTCCTTAATACAATTCTTCAATACTTAATTGAGTGTCAAACTCCACGACACCTTCGGAATCCTCCAAAAGCTGAACTTATATCCACTACTGTCTTGAATTCCTCCAAAACATCAACTAATCAAGAATGAGGGTTGATCTTGCTAAGAATCTAGTAAAGAGTCTCTTCAAGGTATGTAGAAATCTTTAGAATAATTTTCTTTGCAGTTCTGCTCTCATAGAGGCCCTTTGAATCTAAAGCAATTGAGCAATCAATTCTTTTAAAGGTGTTTTGGCATCTCCTCACTTATCCTTTGACCTTCCCATAGCCTCATATTTATATAAGAGGCAAATTAGGGTTTTTGGCCCTTTATAATCATCAATTAGGGCTTCCAACGCGCGTATTTGGCATGCGTGTATTTGACCTTCCTTCGAAGTCTTGCCTATTTAGCATGCTTATTGTTTTTGTACTCGACATTGTCGTGCCCAGATTTTTCGCACTCGAGGAATACTCACCCAAGCGGGAAAAATGCTGTACTTTCTCGTTAGAACTCACCCTCCTAGAAGAATGAGTGCGACTAGGTTTGAATTGAAAATTGATTTGAATAAAGGGCTTTTGAAAAAGATTCGGAGTCGCCACCTAACTTGATTAAGGTGAGTTAGGTCACCTAAAAACTAAGCATAATTCGAAAACTACACTTAGGGTTTTTGGAAAAACAATTTTGGAAAACATCCTCAAGAGAGGGTTTTTAAGAAAACAGGTTGTTTGACAACCTTTGGAAAACATTTAGCCCTTTTTAGAAAAATAACTCCGTTTGGTCTTTGAAAACAGTGATCCTAGGTTCGGAGGTTGGTTACGTGTAGGGAAGACGCACTAAGCTATCACCCTACCCCGCCCTTTCGGTACCTACATGTCAATCTATCCTAGATTTACCTACGGGAGTCTTCGATTAACATATGTTCAATCCTATTCACTTTGAAAAACAATGTTTGAAAAATATGATGCATGAGATGCAAGTGCAAAATAAGAGAATTGGAAAATAGAAATTGATTTGAAAAGAAATTGATTTGATTTGAAAATAGATTTGAAGAAATAGAATTGAAATTGAAAAGTAGAAGTTTGAAAATAGAAATTTTGAAATTTTGAAAATAGATTGGAATTTGAGATTTGAAAAGATTTTGGAAACCGCACCCATGAGGGTGGAATTGAAAGTTTGAAAAGTATTGTGACCGCACCTATGAAGGTTGCCTACGTATCCCTTTGGGGGAATCAGGTCAGTCGTAGTTCAGACTTAAGTCTGATCGAAAATAGATTGATTTGAAAAGAGGGATTGGATTGGAAGAAAGAGATTGAATTGAAAATTGAATTTGATTTGAGATTAGAAAAGGAGATTGAATTTGAGAAGATTAGACTTGCTTTGGAAAGATTGACTTTGAAAAAAAACTTGGTTTTGGAAAGATGGAGGTTTAGGAAACCTAGATTTAGGAAAGGTAGGAGACCTAGGAAAGACTTGAGATTAAGAAAGAGTTGACCCGAACATTGGAATTGGAAGATTTAGGAGATTAGGAAAGATTGGATTTAGGAAATGTTTGAATTAGGAAAGGGTCAATTTAGAAAAGTTTTGAAATAGGAAAGTTTCATTTTTGGAAAGTTTTCGAATTAGGAAAGTTTTGAATTTAGGAAAGTTTAGAAATAGGGAAGTTTTGAAAGTAGGAAAGTTTCGTTTTAGGAAAGGTTTGAATTAAGAAAGTTTCAACTTAAGAAAGTCCTAAATTAAAAAATTTTTGAGTTTAGAAAAGTCTTAGATTTGGAAAGATTTGAAGTTTAAGAAAGATTTAGAATTTAGAAAGCTTGGAATTTTAGAAAGATTTGAAATTTAGAAAGTTTAGGATTTAGAAAGTTTTAGAGTTTGAATTTTAGAAAGATTTAAGATTTTAGAAAGTTTTAGAATTTTAGAAAATCTTGAAATTAGGAAAGGTTTGAATTTAGAAAAGGTTTAAAAGCTTGAATTTAGAAAGTTAAGATTTGGAAAAGGGGTTGAATTGGGAAAGGGTTGAATTAGGAAAGATTTGAAAGTTGAGTTTTAAAATTTAGGAAATATTTTTATATTCAAGTTTTGGAAACTTAAGATTTAGGAAAGTGAAAGTTTAGGAAGGATTCGAGTTAGGAAAGATGTGGATTTGGAAGGGACTGGATTTAGTTTCTAAAAGAGAAAGGTTGGATTTTGTTTGCAAAAACGGAGGACAGGATCTAATTTCCTAAACGAGGAGATTTGATTCGGTTTCCTAAAGGGAAAATAAAATTTGGCAAGGATTTGGAAAGGGAGATTCTAGAAACCCTAGATTTGAAAAATTATAGTTTTGACGTAGAAAATAGGTTTTGAAGACGTGTAGAGTTTGGATGTGAAAACAAAAGGTTTTGGAACCTAGGTTTGGGGCAAAGTTTGAAAATCATGTTTTTGGGAAGAAAATCTAGGGTTTCCTAATGGTTGGTTCTAGGGCTTAACTTGGGCTCTAAGGAAAGAGTTTTTGGAAAGCGAGTCTTTAGAAACGTAGGTTTTCTAGAAGAGAATTCTAGGAAGGAGTTTTTGGAAAGTGCGTTTTTAGAAATGTAGATTTTCTAGAAGGGGAATCCAAGGGAAGAAATTTCCAAAAGGAAGATTTTGAAAAAGAAAGTTTTTGGAAAGATTTTTGGGGAGCGTTTTTAGAAAGTAAACTTTGAAGAAAGCGTTTTGGAAAGGAGTTAAAAGATGAAATTTTGAAAAATATATTTTGGAAGGGAGTTTTTAGAAAACAATTTTGAAGAGGAGAGTTTTAGGAAAGTATGTTAAAAAAAAGAGATTTTTAGGAAGGGATTTTTGAAGAGAGGGTTTTTTGGAAAGTATAAAAACGTCTCACTTTCTTAAAGCGATTCTAGCCATAAGAGGGCTAGAACCACTTTAATAAAGTGGTTTTGGAAAACAATAAGATTTGAAAATATAGACCAAAAAGGTCACTTTTAATGTAACACTTTCCTAAAGCAACCCTAGTCATGGAAAGGCTAGAATCACCCTAGAATTGTGGTTTTGAAAACAAGTTTTTGAAAAAGAGATTTTGATGCAATTTTGAAAACAAGTTTGAAAACGTTTTGAAAAACAACTTTGAAAACGGTTTTTGGAAGATGCAAGACTATGATATGCACAATGCAATTTGGGGGTCATGAACATACAAGGTTAAGGCTTCACCACATAATCAAGGGGGTCGGACCCACGTGGTCTTTGGTTAGACTAGAAGAAAGCCCCCGACATGGTGACTCTCCCATAGTCCAATCCTACACATGGACCGAGAATCCCCTTGTTTCAAGCATGCAAAGAAATGGGGGGAAAGAGATAGGGGATTAAAATAGAGAAAACCCAAGTGGGTTGGAGAGAGAAGAGAGAGGGGGGAAGTGCAGAAAATTAAAGAGAAAGCCTACCTTGTTTCTTGTTTATTTTGCGCGCCGTGCAGTCTTCGGTCTTCGGTCTTGATCTTCGTCTTTCGTCTTCAAGAGTTATCTTCAAGCTTCGGGTTGTAACTCCTTTAGTCTTCAAAAGATGGTTGAAGGCTAGTGTATGAGTATATGGGGGAGTGTATGAGTGTATAGGAGGCTAGGGTTTGTGTAAGGTGGCTAGGGTTTAGAGAACCTAGAGAGGCTAGGGTTTAGGAGGTGCTCGAGCTCTGTATATCGAATTGTGTGATTTCTAAGTTAGGTTTGCAGACCCCTTTCACGTTGATCGAGGCTCTGTATTTATAGAAAGAGGACAAGCCTGGCGCCTGTTGCAGTGGCGTCAGGGCAAAATTTGTACTGGCGCCACTAGTAATGGCGCCAGGCCATTTTTTGCCATTTAGGAAACAATTTAGGTCGGCAAGCAACGTATCTTTGACTAGATTTGGGCGCCTGTACTAGTGACTACCATGTAAACTTTAGCCTGGCTTCACTAGGAGTGACTCCGGAAAGTCCGGGAATGATTTGGAGGAGCCGGGAGTGATCCGGAAGGCCGGAAAGGGGCAGGAACACTTAAAATAGTGTCCTGGAGGTATTTGACTTGAAAAGTGAGGATTGGATGTGTCGGAAAGGTTGACCGAGCCTTTAGGGGCAAAACGGTCAATCGGACCGGAAAACTGCCGGGACAGACTCAAACTGTCCCGGAAGAAGACTTGGGATCTGGGAACATTATTTAGAATGTTCCCAGAGGTTGCCGGTTTGATTCCCAGAGCCGGTGTGGTCGAAGAAGGAGACCGGCCCTCCAGGGGCAAAACGGTCATTTTGCTCCGGGTTGGCCGGAACTGACTCGGAATGATCCGGAAAGGTAAAGGAAGGTTGAGAACACTATAAAAAGTATTCTCGGGTCATTACCGGTTTGATACCCAGAGCCGGTGTGGTCGGAAAAGGAGACCGGCCCACTAGGGGCAAAATGGTCATTTTGTACCGGGTTCGCCGGAACTGACTCGGAATGGTCCGAAAAGGTAAAGGAAGGTTGAGAATACTATAAAAAGTGTTCTCGGGACATTACCGGTTTGATACCCAGAGCCGGTGTGGTTGAAGAAGGAAACCGGCCCTCTAGGGGCAAAACGGTCATTTTGTTCCGGGTTGGCCAGAACTGACTCGGAATGATCCGGAAAGGTAAAGGAAGGTTGAGAACACTATAAAAAGTATTCTCGGGTCATTACCGGTTTGATACCCAGAGCCGGTGTAGTCGGAAAAGGAGACCGGCCCTCCAGGGGCAAAACGGTCATTTTGACCGGAAAAGGTCCGAAGGGTAATTTGGTCATTTTTCACCGGAGTGATCTAACAGACACGGGTGTTGACCTAGGTTTTGAGTGTTTCCGCCACTCTAACGGTATGAGTATTTCCGCTACTCGGACGGGGTTGATGATTTGTGAGTATTTCCGCTACTCTAACGGGGTTGATGATTTGTGAGTATTTCCGCTACTCTAACGGGGTTGATGATTTTTGAGTATTTCCGCTACTCTAACGGGTCTGTGAGTAGTTTTGCTACTCTAACGGGTCTGTGAGTATTTCCGCCACTCTGACGGTTTTGTGAGTAGTTTTGCTACTCAGACCGTCTCGAGGAATAAACTGTCTCAAGAGAAGGATTAGAAAGGGAATAAGAAAGGACAATGCCCCTAAGGGCATTTTGGTCATTTTGCCTCTATTTGGGCCTGACAGGCCTGCGAAGCGATGGAAAGACAGAATTTGGACTAGAGGATTGGTTTCGATTGAAATATGTCCACAATGACTTGAAAACAAGTCTGGACGGAGTGTAGACTGCCGATCGGTCAAAAATGGGGTGCTTACAGACATCTCGCGAGGAACTCGTAAGGTCCTTGTTCTACATCCAACACACTATTTTCGTCTTCGAGATCCCTCGAAGTGTATCGACTTCTCTCGAAATCCACTTTATCAACCAAGATGTATTATACAAGTCTCTCTTAGCATAAACTTGCATAAATAAGCTTCAAATTCTATTTGAATGCTTGTGATTGATATCCTAATTTCTCAAATTACATCAAACATGACTTGTTATGAAATTTAACCAATTACATAACCTTACAGACTAAACTACATTTTGATATATTTTGAGATTTATTTGACCGAGGGTTTCCATACCTATCGCGCTCAGATTTTTTACACTCGAGGAATACACACACAAGCGGAAAAAATATTGTACTCTCTCGTTAGAACTCACCCTCCTAAAAGAATGAGTGCAACTAAGTTTGAATTGAAAATTGATTTGAATAAAGGGCTTTTGAAAAACATTTGGAGTTGCCACCTAACTTGATTAAGGTGAGTTAGGTCACCTAAAATTAAGCACAATCCAAAGACTACACTTAGAGTTTTTGAAAAAATAATTTTTGAAAATACTCCCTCTAGAGAGGGTTTTTTTTAGGAAAATAGTTTGTTTGGCAACCTTTAGAAAGATTTAAGCCCTTTTTAGAAAAATAATTCCATTTTGGTCTTTCGAAAACAGTGATCTAAGTTCGGAAGTTGGTTACGTGTAGGAAAGACGCACTAAGCCATCACCCTACCCAGCCCTTGCGGTACCTACATGTTTATTCACCCTAAATTCACCTATTAGAGTCTTTAACTAACATATGTCCAAAACTATCCACTTTAGAAAAGAAATTTTAGAAATACATGATGCATGATATGTAAATGCGATAAAAAAATTTGATTTGAAAATAGATTGGAAAAGAACTTGATTTGATTTTAGAAAAGAGATTTAAAAAGATAGATTTGAAATTGGAGAGTTTTAGAAATTGGAAATAGAGAAAGATTTTTGGAATTGGAGGTTTGAAAATAGTTATGGGAATAGAAGTTTAAAAAAAGTTGTGACCGCACCCATGAGGGTTGCCTACATATCGCTTTTGAGGAATTAGGTCAGTCGTAGTTCGAACACGAGTTTGATAAAAAATAGAAGGTTGGATTCAAAAAAGAGTTTGATTGGAAAAAATGAGTTTGATTTAAACTTAGAATAGAATATTAGAATTTGAAATTTGGAATTGAAAAGATTAGACTTTGATTTGGAAAGATAGAACTTGGGAGAAGGATTTGAACTTATTTCGGAAAGATTGAGGTTTAGGAAATCTAGACTTAAGAAAGGTAGGATTTACGAAGGACTTGAAATTTAGAAAGATTTAACTCGAATACTGGATTTGAAAGATTAGGGAAGGATTGGATTTAGGAAAGATTCGAATTAGGGAAGTTTCAAAATAGGAAAGTGTCATTTTAGGAAAGTGTTATTTTAGGAAAGTTTCGATTTAGGAAAGTTTCGATATGGGAATATTTTGAAACAGGAAAGTTTTGAAATAGGAAACTTTTGAAAGTTGAAAATTTTAGAATTTAAGAAAGTTTAAGATTTAAGAAAGTTTTTGACTTAAGAAAGTTTTGGAAAGAGTTTGAATTAGGAAAAGTTTAGTTTAAGAAAGGTTTATCTTATGAAAGTTTTGAATTTAGAAAGGCTTGAAGTTTAGGGAAGTTTACTTTTAAGAAAAAGTTGGCCTTGGAAAATTTGGAAAGTTAGGATTAAGGAAGATTTAGATTTTGGAAAATTTTAGATTTTAGAAAGTTTTAACTTAAGGAAGTTTCGAATTTAGAAACTTGGGTTTAAGAAAGTTTTAAATTTAGAAAGTTTTGGATTTGGAAAGATTTGAAATTTAGGAAGTTTAGAATTTTAGAAAGATTCAAAGTTTGAGTTTCAAAAACACTTAAAATTAGGAAGGATTTGAGTTTAAGAAAGATTTAAAATTTTGGAATTTGGAAAGTTAAAATTTGGAAAGGTGTGGAATTAAGAAAGGTTGGAATGAGGGAAGATTTAAAAGTTCGGGTTTTGGAAACCTAAGGTTTAGGAATGTATGAGTTTAGAAAGGAGTGGATTAAGAGAGATGTGGATTTTATTTCTAAGAAGAAGTGTTTTGATTTTGTTTCCAAAAACGGAGGATTGGACCTAGTTTCCTAGATGGGAGATTGGATTTAGTATAGAATTAGAAAGGGAAGTTTTAGAAAACCCTAGATTTAGAAGTCTATGATTTGACGTAAAAAATAGGTTTTGAAAACTTATGATTTTGATATAGAAAAAGGAGGTTTTGGAAACCTAGGTTTTAAGGCAAGATTGAAAATCATGTTTTTAGGAAAGAAAATTAGGGTTTTCTAATCGTTGGCTTTATGGCTAACTTGGACACCAAGAAAGGAGAATTTAGAAAGTGGGTTTTTAGAAACGGAGATTTTGGGAAGGAGATCTTAAAAAGGAGTTTTTGAAAAATGAACTTGAGATAAGTTTTAAAAAGAAGATCTTGGAAGGAGAGTTTTTAGAAAAATATATTGGAGGAGAGATTTTTGAAAAGAGAGATTTTTGAAAAGAGAATTTAAAAGTCTATGAAAATATCTCACTTTCCTAAAGCGATTCTAACCATATGAAGGCTAGAATCACTTTAATCTAGTGGTTTTGGAAATAACAATGATTCGAAAATATGGACTATATTGGTCACTTTAAATATAACACTTTCCTAAAGCAACCCTAACCATGGAAAGGCTAAAATCACCTTAGGATTGTGATTTTGAAAATAAGTTTTGAAAAAGAAAATTTTAATGCAAGTTTTGAAAACAGTTTTGATACAAATTTTGAAAACAAGTTTATAAATAATTTCTGGAGGAATGCAAGATCATGATATACATAATGCAAGTTGGGGTCGTGAACATACAAGGTTAAAGGCTTCACCACATAATCAAGAAGGCCGAACCCACGTGGTCTCCGGTTAGACTAAAAGAAAGCCCCCGACACAGTGACCTCTAATAGTCTAATCCTACATATGGACCTGGAAGTCCTTTGTTTCAAGCATGCAAGAAAGGGGAGGAAGAAGATGGGGGATTAAAATAGAAAAAAACCCAAGTGGGTTCGGAGGGAGAAGAGAGAGGGGGGAGTGCGTAAACATAAAAAGAAAGCCTACCTTGTGTCTTTTTATTTTGCTTTGCTTTGCGTGCTTTGTTTTCCTTGCTTTGCTTCGGTCTTCGCTTCAGTCTTCGTCTTAATCTTCGAGAGCTTCGGATTGCAGCACTTTAAGTCTTTAATGGAGGTTTTAGAGGTTAGTGTAGGAGTGTATATGAGTATAGGAGAGTCAGGATTTAGTGTATAGAGGCTAGGGTTTGTGTATGGAGGCTAGGGTTTGGAGAACCTAAAGAAGACTAAGGTTTACAAGCTCTGTATTTTGAAGAATAGGGTTTTTAGACTAAACTTGCAGACCCTCTTCACGCTGGAGGAGGCTCTGTATTTATAGATAGAAGACCAACCTGGCACGACTACCAGTGGCGCCAGCCACTATGGAAAGTTTTTAAGTCAGTAAGCAACGTATCTTCAAAAGATTTGGGCGCCTGTACTAGTGACTACCATGCAATTTTTAGCTTGGCTTCACTATGAATGACTCCGGAAAATCTATGAATGATTTGAAAGGGCCGGAAATGACTCGGAAGGCCGGAAAGAGACAAAAACCCTTAGAATAGTGTCTTGGGGATAAAGGACTTGAAAAATTATGTCAAAATTTGTTGAAAGAGTTGACCGGGCCATTAAGGGCAAAACGGTCAACCGGGTCGGAAAGCTGCCGGGACGGACTCAGAACGTCCCAGAAAAAGACTCGAGATTTGAAAACATTATTCAGAATGTTCCTAAAGGTTATCGGTGTGATATCCAGAGCCGATGTGGTTGGAAAAGGCGTCCAACCCACCAGGGGAAAAACAGTCATTTTATACTAGGTTTGCTGGAACTAACTCGGAATGATCTAGAAATATATCGGAAGACCGAGGATGCTATAAGAAACATTCTCGGGGAGTTCCGATTTGATACCGAGAGCCGGTGTGGTTCCCGGAGCACTTGGATGCCTAGGGGCAAAATGGTTATTTTGACTAGAGAGTCTCGGAATTGGCTCGAAACTGACTGGAAGGCACCTAATCATACCGGATCATCTCTGGGACGATCTTGGAAGGGTGGACTTACCGCTCTGAGGACTTAGGTACTTTCTCAAGAAACCTACTGGAAAATGGCCCTAAGGGCAGTTTGGTCATTTTTCACCGGAGTGGGCTAGTAGGCACTGGTGTTGAATCGGGTTTTGAGTGTTTCCGTCACTGTGACGGCGATCCCGTGACACAGGGGTTTATTGGCAATTCCCTATATCGACCTAGTGAGTGTTTCCGCCACTCTGACGGTTGCGATGTTTGCGAGTATTTCCGTTACTCTAACAGATCGTAATCATTCCAGAGACTACCTAATCTCTAGAAGCTGCTAGGTAGACTTAGCACCTGAGAAATTAAATTTCTTGAAAGACGTGTCAAAACAAACATTTCTACATTGATAGGCTAGCAAGCGCCAAAGGTGGACCATTCTATCATCTCAGGGACTTGGAGTTTCGTCCCGGTCGACAGGTTTAAAGGGACTTACCATTTCGAAAAAAATTTCTTCAGAAAACGTGCCAGATAGGAGGGACTTACTGCCTTGAGGAATCAACTTTCTTGATTTTGCCGGAGTGGATTTGGAATTGGATTGGAAAATGGGACTTACCATCTTTAGGAAGACGTGCCTACTGGAATTGGATCGAACAATGCCCACAAGGGCATTTTAGTCATTTTGCCTCTATTTGGGCCCGACAAGCCTGCGAAGCGATGGATTGACTGGATTAGAATTGGAAAACTAGAATATGTTCATATCGATTTGAACTCAAGTCTGGACGGACCAGAGACTGTCGAACGAGCAAAAATGGGGTGCTTACAATACCAAAAATCTTAAAATGTCACTTTCAACTCAAGTAGGACCCAAATGACTAAAAGTACAAGTGACCAAAGTGCTTTAGGGTTTCATTTAAGTTAATAGTACTTAAATGTAGGCATGTTAATTGGGTCGGCCCGATTCAGGCCATAGCCTACCGGGCTCGAGTCGAGCTTTACGGGCTCCCGTCAAATTTCGGGCTGGCCAGGCCAAAATTGGGAATGCTAGGCCTAAGCCCAGCCCACAGCCCTAGGAGCAGGCTTGGGCCTCAGGCATGGACCACGGGCCTAAATCATTGACGGGCTATTTAGGTGGGTCATTGGGCTGGATCTCTTCGGCCAAGTTGTTTGTAGCATTATATTTTTAAAACTAATAAATTTAGTTATAATAAATTTGCATAAACTAATAAAATATTAATTATACGAAAAATACACTATGAATCTATTAAGTGTAAAGTTATTCAATTTCTTTGAACTTATCTCAAAAACTTTACACTTACATTTATTATTGTATATAATTAATAAGAATTAATAAGATAAATTATATATACAGTTACAGTTATGAAATTAATGAACGTTACGTGATTAAGAAAAATGAAATATAATTTTTATTAAATTATGAAATGTTATCAATTACACGAAAGTAATATAAAAAAAATGGAGAATTGCATCACTATAAGGCAAGTACATCCCAACTAGGTTGGCACCTACAAGCCTATCTATCATTTGCATTACTCCATTTTACATTGTACATATGAAGTAAAAAAATACAATAGAGAACATATGAATTTTTAAAAATTACATTTGACAAAATTAAATTTTCATTCGTCACCATCTGAAAGGAGAGTCAATTAAAGTTAACTCATCCAAATCTTCTTAGGTCATGGCGTCACGATCCGCGTCAATTCGCTTTTGTTCATCTTCTTCTTGTTTTTTCGATTGTGCATACATCCAATCTTTCTAGCATACAAGCACCTCCACCACAGTGTCCAGTGATAGTCTGCAACGTGATTCACTCACAACCTATCCACCTAAGCTAACAGTTGATTCAGATGCAACTATAAAAACAAGAATTGTTAGTATATCACGGGCTATGGCTAAAAGCATGAAAAAACTATGTTCCTTGTCTTTCCACCAAGCCAAAATGCCAAAATCATCATCGTTATCACTTAGATTAACAAGAGATTGGTCTAAATGATGTTGAACTTCCTAAGAGGAACTACTAGATTGTTGCGAAACACTCCATCTTGATTTGACTTGTTACCAAAGGTTACGTGTAAATGATCTACTACTACTACCATGAACCGTGTGTCGCGCCCAGATTTTTCGCACTCAAGGAATACTCACACAATCGGGAAAAATACTGTACTCTCTTGTTAGAACTCACCCTCCTAGAAGAATGAGTGCGACTTAGTTTGAATTGAAAATAGATTTCAATAAAGAGCTTTTGAAAAAGATTCGAAGTCGCCACCTAACTTGATTAAGGTGAGTTAGGTCACCTAAAAACTAAGAATAATCCGAAGACTACACTTAAGGTTTTTGAAAAGGATTTTGAAAATATCTCCTCAAGCGAGGGTTTTTAAGAAAACGGGTTGTTTGGCAACCTTTGGAAAACATTTAGCCCTTTTTAGAAAAACAACTCCTTTTGGTCTTTGAAATCAGTGATCCTAGGTTCGGAGGTTGGTTGCGTGTAAGGAAGACACATTAAGCCATCACCCTACCCCACCCTTTCGGTATCTACATGTCAATTCACCCTAGATTTACCTATGAGAGTCTTTAACTAACTAATGTTCAATCCTATTCACTTTGAAAACAATGTTTAGAAAAACATGATACATGATATGCAAGTGCAATAGAAGGGAATTGATTTGGAAAAAGATTTGAAAAGAAATTAATTTGATTTGATTTGAAAAGAAAGAGATAGAAGTTTGAATTTGGAAATTAAAATTAGAGAGATTTGGGAAATAGAAATTTGAAATTGGAAATTTGAAAATTGATTGGAGATTTGAAAAGATTGTAGAATTTGAGATTTGGAAAATATGGAGGAATTTGAAATTTGAAAGAAGTTGTGACCGCACCCATGAAGGTTGCCTACGTATCCTTTTGGAGAAATCAGGTCAGTCGTAGTTCGAACAAGAGTCCGATTGAAAAGAGATTGATTTGGAAGAAAGAGATTGAATTGGAAGATTGAGAGATTGAACTTAGAATAGAAGATTGAAAATTGAAATTTAGAATTTTGGAATTGAAGAGATTGGATTTTTATTTGGAAAAATAGAACTTGGAAGAAAGATTTAGACTTGTTTTGGAAAGACGAAGGTTTAGGAAACCTAGACTTAGGAACTTAGAAAAGAAGGATTGGACTCGACATGGAAAGTTTTTAGAAAAGATTTGACTCGAATGCTGGACTTGGAAGATTTAGGAAAGGATTGGATTTAGGAAAGATTCGAATTAGGAAAGGTCCAATTTAGGAAAGTTCCAAATTAGGAAAGTTTCATTTTTAGAAAGTTTTCAAATTAGGAAAGTGTTCGACTTAGGAAAGTTTTGAAATTGGAAAGTATTGAATTTAGAAATGTTTTCAATTAGGAAAGTTTAATTTAAGAAATGTTTAGAATTTGGAAAGTTTCAAATTAAGAAAGTTTTGAATTTGGAAAGTTTAGAATTTTAGAAAAAATTTAATTTAGGAAAGATTTAGAAAAGGTTTGAATTAAGAAAGTTTTGAATTTAGAAAGTTTTGAATTAAGAAAGTTTTATTTTAAGAAAGGGTTTGAAAATAAGGAAGTTTTGAAAATAATAAAGTTTTGAGTTTAGGAAGTTTTGGATTTGACAAGATTTAAAGCTTTAGGAAAGTTTAGAATTTAGAAAGTTTTAGATTTAGAAAGTCTTAACTTAAGAAAGTTTTGAATTTAGAAAACTTAGAATTTTAGAAAGATTTGACATTTAGAAAGTTTAAGATTTTGAAAGTTTTAGAATTTGAATTTCAGAAAATCTTGAGATTAGGAAAAGTTTGAGCTTAGGAAAGCTTTGAAAACTTAGGTTTGAAAAGTTAAGATTTGAAAAGAGGGTAAAATTAGGAAATGATTGAATTTTAGAATTTTAGGAAAGATTTTTATGTTCAAGTTTTGGAAACTTAAGGTTTAGGAAAGGAGAAGTTTAGGAAGGAGTTGAACTAGGAAAGATTTGGATTAGGAAGGGATTGGATTTTGTTTCTAAAAAGGAAGGTTTGATTTTGTTTCCAAAAACGGAGGATTGAATCTAGCTTCCTAAACGGGGAGATTGGATTTGGTTTTCTAAAGGACAGATAGGATTTGGTTTCCTAAAGGGAAGGTAGGATTTGACAAGGGTTTGGAAAAAGAAGTTTCTAAAAAAAAAACCTTAGATTTGGAAGTGTATAGTTTTGACATAGAAACGAGGTTTTTGGAAAACCTAATTTTGACGTAGAAAACGGGAGTTTTTAGAGACCTAGGTTTGGGGCAAGATTGAAAATCATGTTTTTGGAAAGAAAATTAGGGTTTCCTAATTGTGGGTTCTAGGGCTTTATTTGGGCTCTAAGAAAAGAGATTTTTGGAAAGTGCGTTTTTGAAAACAAAGATTTTTAGAAGGAAATCCTAGAGAGGAGTTTTCTAAAAGGAAGATTTTGGAAAGAGAGTTTTTTTAGAAAGATTTTTGGAAGGAGATTCTTGGAGAGAGTTTTTAGGAAAGTGAATTTAGGGAGTGTTTTTAGAAAGTAGATTTTGGGGAGAGGATTTTGGAAAGGAGTTGAAAAAGGGAGTTTTGAAAAATAGTTTTTTTGGAGGGAGTTTTTGAAAACAACTTTGGAAAGGAGAGTTTTACGAAAGTATGTTGAAAAGGAGATTTTTAGGAAGTGATTTGAAAAGAAAGTTTTTAGAAGGTGTAAAAACATCTCACTTTCCTAAAGCAATTCTAACCATAAGAGGGCTAGAACCACTTTAGGAAAGCGGTTTTGAAAACAACAAGATTTGAAAATAAGGACCATATTGGTCACTTTGAATGTAACACTTTCCTAAAGAAACCTTAACTATGGAAAAGCTAGAATCACCCTAGGATTGTGACTTTGAAAACAAGTTTTGAAAAAGAGGATTTTGATGCAATTTTGAAAACGATTTTGAAAACAACTTTAAAAACGACTTTTGGAAGATGCAAGATCATGATATACATAATGCAAATTTGGGGTCGTGAACATACAAGGTTAAGGCTTCACCACATAATCAAGGGGGCCGGACCCACGTGGTCTTCGGTTAGACTAGAAGAAAGCCCCTAACACGGTGACTCTCCAATAGCCCAATCCTACACATGGACCGGGAATCTCCTTATTTCAAGCATGCAAAGAAAAGGGGGGGGGGGGAGGGAAGAGATGGGGGATTAAAATAGAGAAAACCCAAGTAGGTTAGGAGAGAGAAGAGAGAGGGCGGAGTGCAAAAATTTAAATAGAAAACCTACCTTGTATCTTGTTTATTTTGCGCGCCTTGCTTTCTTCGGTTTTCGGTCTTCGTCTTAATCTTCGTCTTCAACCTTCAAGAGTTGTCTTCAAACTTTAGATTGCAGCTCTTTAAGTCTTCAAAGGAGGGTTGAAGGCTTATGTGTGAGTGTATTGGGGTGTGTATGAGTGTATAGGAGGCTAGGGTTTAGTGTATGGTGGCTAGGGTTTGGAAAACCTAGGGAGGCTAGGGTTTTGGGAATGTTCGAGCTCTGTATATCGAATGTTGATGTTTTTAGACTGCGTTTGCAGACCTCCCTCACGGTGGAAGAGGCTTTGTATTTATAGAGGTTGGACGACACTGGCGCCTGTTGCAGTAGCGTCAGGCCAAACTTTACATTAGCGCCACTAGAAGTGGCGCCAGGCCATTTTTTGGCTTGGAGCCACTAGTAGTGGCGCCAGCCATTTGGGAAATGTTTAAGGTCGGAAAGCAACGTATCTTTGACTAGATTTGGGCGCCTGTACTAGTGACTACCATGTAATTTTTAGCCTGGCTTCACTAGGAGTGACTCCGGAAAGTCTGGGAATGACCCGGAAGGCTGGAGAAGAGTAGGAACACTTAGAATAGTGTCTCAGAGGCATTTGACTTGAAAAATGAGGACAAAACGTGTCGGAAGGGTTAATCGGGCCGTTAGGGGCAAAATGGTCAATCGAGTTGGAAAGCTGCTGGGACAAACTCGGACTGTCCCGGAAGAAGACTCGAGATTTGGAAACATTATTCAGAATGTTCCCAAAGGTTGCCGGTTTGATACCCAGAGCCGGTGTGGTCAGAAAAGGCGACCGGCCCTCCAGGGACAAAACGGTCATTTCACACCGGGTTTACCAGAACTGACTTGGAATAATCCGAAAAGCTAAAGAAAGGTTGAGAGTAATATAAAAAGCATTCTCAGGAGGTTACCGATTTGATACCCAGAGCCGGTGTGGTCGGAAAAGGAGACCGGCCTGCCAGAGGCAAAACGGTTATTTCGTACCGGGTTTGCCGGAACTGACTTGGAATGATCCAGAAAGATAGAGGAATGTTGAGAATACTATAAGAAATAATCTCAAGAGGATACCGGTTTGATACCCAGAGCCGGTGTGGTTCCTGGGGCGTTCAGATGCCTAGGGGCAAAATGGTCATCTTGACCGGAAAGTCTCAGAAAAGGCTCAAGCGGCAGTTTGGTCATTTTTCACCGAGGTGGGCTAGCAGGCATTGGTGTTGACCTAAATTTTGAGTGTTTTCACCACTCTGACGGCGGTCGCGTGATACAGGGGTTTGTTGGCAATTCCCTATATCGACGTACTTGTGAGTATTTTCGCTACTCTAACGGTTGCGATGTTTGCGAGTATTTCTGCTACTCTGACGGTTTGCAATCATTCCCGAGACTGCCTAATCTCGGGAAGCTGCTAAAGGGGACTTAGCGCCTGAGAAGTTAACTTTCTCGGAAGGCGTGTCTAAACGGACATTTCTACATTGGCGGGCTAGCAGGCGCCCAAGGTGGACCGTTCTACCATCTAGGGGACTTGGGGTCTCTTCCCGGTCGACAGGTTTAAAGGGACTTACCGTTTTGAAGAGGTTTTCTTCGAAAAACGTGCCGAACCATCTCGAGGAATAAACTGTCTCGAGAGAGGGATTTGATTTAGAAAGGGGACTTACCATCTTCGAAAAGATGTGCCTGATTTAGAACCGCCTCGAGGGATAAACTATCTCGAGAGAAGGATTGGAAATGGGTCTTATCGTCTTTGAAAAGACGTGCCTGATTTAGAACTGTTTCGAGGAATAAACTGTCTCGAGAGAGGGGTTGGAAAGGGGTCTTATCGTCTTCGAAAAGACGTGTCTGATTTAGAACCGTCTCGAGGAATAAACTGTCTCGAGAGAGGGATTGGAAAGGGGACTTACCGTCTTTGGAAAGACGTGCCTGATTTGGAATCGTCTCGAGGAATAAACTGTCTCGAGAGAGGGATTGGAAAGGGGTCTTATCGTCTTCGGAAAGACGTGCCTAATTTAGAATAGATTTACCATCTCGAGGAATCAACTGTCTCGAGAGAGGGGTTGGAATTGGAAAGGACAATGCCCCTAAGGGCATTTTAGTTATTTTGCCTCTATTTGGGCTCGGTGGGCCCGCGAAGCGATGGACAGACGGGATTTGGACTTAGAGAGTTGGTTTTGATTGGAATATGCCCATAATGACTTGAACACAAGTCTGGACGGAGTGTAGACTGTCAAGCGGTCAAAAATGGGGTGCTTACACCATGGGTATAGTATATGTAACAGAGTATGTATCAAGTAAAATAATATCAGTTTTGTATAAATCATATAATTATTTTAGTGTATCTGTTATATGTTTTAATTGGCTAGCACTATCATATAACAACTCTAATAATACTTGCAAAATTTGATCTTTATGTCTAGGATCTAAAATAGTAGCTATACCATAACTTACAGGTAATCGTTTTCAATATTTATCAAATTTATGTTTCATTCTTGAAATTATAAGTGCATATCTTTCATCATTTTTTTGCAAATATTTTTTAAAAACCATGCTGATTCTGGCCATTTGATGCACAACTAATAAAGAAGTTTGTGAGTATAAACGTGAAAATACTTTTGTTGATATATCAAAAACTTTTAAAAAAATCTTTAAATAAACGTGCATACACCAATTCATTTCAGTTGGTGGGTCAAGTTGGATTCATTGATTATTTTGTAACAAAAAAATTCTATAACTTTTTGATATTTATGCATATTGTTAACATATTATATGTAGTATTCCATCTAGTCTCTACGTCTATAGGTAATTTTTTAGATGTAAGAGCAAGAGATAGACAGAAATTTTTAAATATATATATTCATTTTGCAGAACTATTAATCGCAATAATAATTTTTTTTTTTTTTGAATAGAAGGAGCAATTATTTGTAAACAATCTTGAAAAATTAAATTTAAAATATGTGCAGCACAATGATTATGAAATAATTGACTATCTAAAGGTAATTATAACATTTGTTTAAGGTAGTGTAAAACATTTTCATTACATGTGGCATTATCTAAACTTAATGAAAAAAATTTATTTTGCAAACCTCAACTAACTAATTCTTCTCCTAAAGTGATACCAGTGTATGGATATTCTACAATTTTAAACGAAATTATTCTTTTATTTAATTTTCAATCATCATCAATATAATGTGCAATAATACATTGATATTCTAAACCTGGTCTTGCTTTTCACATATCGGATGTTAAACAAAATTTTCCTTTTCTAGTTTGCAAATAAATTTTCAATTCATTCCTTGGTTCAGCAAATCTTTTCATCATATCAGATTTTGTAGTATTTCGGCCTAATTTTTTTAAATTGGGGAGTATATGCATTTTTAACCAAATATTCATAATCATCATTTTCAGTAAAAGTAAATGGGTGTTCTTACTTAACAACATATTCAACAAGTAAATTTCACGCACGTGTGTGATCATAATACCAATTTGCTAAACTACCATTTGATAATCTACTCAATTGCATTTGATCTCTAATATTTATATTTGTTGAGTGTTTCTGTCAAGATGTCTTTTTAAATGACTAGTACCACTACTTGAGGCACCACTTAACTCTGTACCACAAAGTTTATATTTTGCTATAACTCTAATACTTTCATTAGTCATTATTTTATAAATTCTCTCAAAACTTAACCAAACATCAAAAGTAGAACGCGTAGATGAAGATTTAGTTTGTTGTGTGTCAATTGGTGTGAATGCAAATGCTTCACCAGATCTAGATGCATGCATCTAAAAATGTTCAATAGGATCCACAATTAAATTACGGTATTTTCTATAAAAATAATAATACTAAACTAATAATATTCAAGAAGTAAGAATAAACAATATTATATTACAGATAAAACAAATAATTCTAAATAATGAAATGAATATAAATTAAATGTTACCAAATATGATGTGACAAATGATTGTTGAGAACTTTTTAGTAGATAAGCCGTAAAATTCAATTCAAGTGAAAGCAATTGAAAGAGTTTGAGAGCTGAGACTCTAAAAGGACTTGAGAGAGCTGAGAGTGTTGTGAGCAATTGAGAATTCTAAAATTTTTTTAGTAAGGTTGCAAAGTGTGACATGCAACTTATATAGGAGTGATAGAGATAAACCTTTGAAAAATAAACGTTACAAATTTAAATGTTAGAAGGGGCCTGGCATGATAAGGCCAGGGGTGGGGGGCAGTGACTAGGACGAGGGGTAGGGGCCACAAGTGGGTGTGATTTAAAAAAATTTCAAAATTTTGTTGTGGAAAGTGAGAAGCCTTAATCGGTTTTTTTTTTTTTTTATTTGGTTTCAAAATCAAGTCAAAAGGGGTGGGGGCAAAGGCTGGCATGGCAGGGGCCTGGACTAGTATCCTAGTAGTAGTGGGCTACCAAGCCTCAATGGCAGGCAGGGGCAGTGCTTCAGCCCCCGGGGGGGGTGTGTGTCACGGGTGGATGGGTGCACTGGGTGGGCTTTAAAAAAAATTTAAAACTTTATTTTAGAAAGAGAGAATAAAGAAGCTTTTAGGGGCTTAACACATGGGCTCGGGCTTGGGTTGATGGGCCGAGCTTGGTCATGGGTCTTAAGCTAGGGGTCATTGGGCTGGGCTATCGAAAGGAATGTCCAAGCCTACTCATAAGGGGTTCAAGTTTGGGCCAAACCAGGCCCAAATAGTATTTGGGCCAAGCTTGACGGGGCTCAAGCAGTCCATTGAGCTCAGGCCCAATTTATATTCCTACTCAAATGGAACCCAAAAGGCTAAAGTACATTTTGATATATTTTGGGATATATTTGAGCTACAGGTTTCCCTACCTCAAATCTCCAAATGTCCCTTTCACCTCAAATGGGACCAAAATGAGTAAAGCACAAGTGTCTAAAGTTCTTTAGGGGTGTGCGTATTATGAAAATCATTGGTGATACCAAGGTGTTTGAAAAATCTATATATATACATGTTCTTTGTATTTATAAACGACACCAAGGTGTATGTTATTTGTAGTGAGCTGTATTTTATTTCCTTGGTGAGTATTAATTTGTTAAAGATCATAAACGACACCAAGCTGTATGTTATTTTCCTTTAGGTGGTTCTTACCGTCGATCTGAAGCAGGCAAAACATCCTCCGACAAATGATGATAATGCGAAGTCGAAGAGTTGTTCGTCGCCGTATTCCTAAGAGGTTAGATCATCAAATTACGACTCTTCTCTTCTCCCGTTAATAACCTGATGATGATGATCCATACTATTGATCTTTCACCTTTGTAACAAAGGACCAAAAGTAGGTCATGACCATAGCAAATGTTTTGGCTTCATTCAAACTTTGGTCCTCTGAATATGTTCTCATTCTTCCCCTTGCTCCCTCTTTCCAGTTCCATTAATGAGTTCCTTCTCTTTCTCAACTACTCTTTGAAGAGAGCTATATGTCTTCAGTGTGTAGGACAGACAGCCAATGACTCTTGTTCATTTTCCTAACTAGACCATGTATATGTTTAGAGTTTTAGGCTTGAGGTTCTTCCAGTCGTCCCAGGACATATTTTCTTGAAAAAAAATCCTACCAAATGAACCCTTAAAACAGATTGTTTCTGCTGTCAGAGTACTATGTTTTTTTTTTTTGGATATCCAGACGTATATCCAGCCTTCGCGTCGTCTGACAATCTCAATTATTTCATCTTAGATTCTTAGCCATGGAGCCATGGTTTACAGACTCCAACAATATGTTTTTCTTGTATACATACATAGGTATATATATATATATATATATGCTTGGGTACCCGACGCATGCATCTGTTTCTAATTCTGCACTTTGACACGAGCATGAGAAAGCAACAGCGAAAATACTTCAAATTTTATGATAACGCTTGGTCCTGGAGTTTTTTCTTCATCATTTCTTTTTTTTTTTTTTTTTAATTTCCTTGCTTGTGTAACTTTGGAGTTGACTTTTAGTGGAGGTGGTGGGTCATCATTTTTCCTAATTTTTTGGGATCATGTTGGACGAGCTCAATGTTGGCGTAAATTGGGGTTGGGCTTACTTAATCTCGTAGTATGTGGGTTGGGCTTTGAGCAGAAAAGGGCTGACCCGCCTGTCTTTTATTTCCTGCAAATACGGCCACTAATTGGTATTACCGTGTTAGTGCCTTGATATCTAACGAAGTTATTAATGTTTCAAAGTCTTGAAAAATCATACAACTTGCAAACCCAAATTTATAAGGAAATAATTTTTGTAGAATATTCAAATTCTTAAAGAAAATTTGGGGATAGCTCTTGGAAGTTGGAAGACTAAGCTTGCTTTCACTCCAGTGAGATTACCTGTCTTTTGTCTTAGGAAATTGCTACTTTCACAAAATTATGTACATAAAAACTCATCAGAATAATGTGGCAATGAACGTTTTTGTAATAAAAAAAATATTATTTTAAGTATTTGGTTTTAGTGTGAAAGATTGAGGTTTAATCACATCATTTTGTATAACTTTTCTATATATATCATTATCATTAAGAATCTTATTTAGCAGTTTTTTGACTAATGGCAAAAAAAATTGAAGGCTAATCCCACTTCTTTAAAAAAAATTGAAGGCTTATTTGGGTTACTGATTTTAGTCAACAAATTTCTTCAATTCTGGCAAGTCAAAAGCTTCCTGTATATGTTTTGCGGTGTTGGGAATTCTAATTGGCTTCATCCAATTGAAGTATAACAACCGAGATGATTCTCCATGTAAAACACCTTATGTAACTATGATGATTTCAATAATTTCAATATGCATTTACGGCATGGCAATAGAAGTGAAAGGGCATGTACATAATATAGATAGACACTATTACTCTTGAATCATCAACCAAGCTATTCCCATATTTGGAGTTCTTTCTCCAATGTCACTTGTTTCAATCTTTGCCCCAAATTAGTTCAGCTTACTCATGTTTATCTTGTGGGCCATTTTCTCAGTTATAGTAATGGCCCTACAATTGTTTTATCTCATCTGCCTTTGGATTTACAAAAGGACTTCAAATGCCATTGTTCAAGTGCTCAACATGTTCACAAGGTTCAGGAGACCTAAATTCATCGAGCAACCAAGTATTAATGTGTAGTTATTTCTGCTTCTATGTATAGGATTTGCCAAATATATAGAAGGACTTTGTGTAAGTTAAAATGTATGCAACTCGACTTTCATGGTTTTATTGTACTATTTCTACTTACGCTTATTTGCGATGCATATATATGTAGTTATATAATGTTTAAGGCTATAAGTGTTGAATTTGTTATAGTCTTAATTGAAACCTCTCTTTTCTCCATTTATGAATGCATGTCGTTCTTAAAACACCCAAATGGTTATTAAAAGCATGAAAAATTTTAAACATTCTTTACAGCTAATGCAAATTGAGAAATCTAATAGATAGATATAATATGTTGGAGGGATAAAAGGCTACCAAATGAGGTCATGTAACAACCAAAGATCTAATTGCTGTCAAATTTAACAACAATCATTAACAAGGAACGACATAGCAACTTGATTATATAAAACTTGTAAAAGCACACGATATTCGTTGTCACAATTGAATGTATAATTACCGAAGTGACAAACTAAGCATATCATGGGGCAAAGTTTAATTTACCCAATTACAAACTAAGCTTCAAAACAAGAAAGGGGTTGCTATCCTCTACATGTTTGATGGATTTCTTTGACACAAATTAGTAGAAAAAGGACATTCATTCAACAATAGAAAGCGGTGTACGTGTGGTATATATATATATATATATATATATTTGTGTAGAAAAAGGGGTGAAAAAATCAACTTTCTGGGATGTTTTGAACTTACTAGATAATTTCTTCTTTCTCTTATTGGTTTTTTTTTTTTTTGGGATCCAAGTTTTCTTGTTGATTTGTTTCTCAGAACATGATAAAACTTTTTTATGATCCGAGTTACCTAATGTGGTGTAAACCTTGGATGGTCTAGGCCTAATTATAAGGGCCGTAGCCAGGTCTTGAAAAGGAATTTGCTTGACTTTTATTCTAGGAAATTAGGAGCTGCAAATGACTAGTATCACCTACCAAACATCTAAATAAGAGTGGGTAAACTCCATTTATCCACTGACGGAGTAAACGTTTAAGTCCTAGTTTTGGGTCAAAACTCACCTCATCATATCAAGCCCAACGCTTGTGTTAATCTTTGCCCAACATTTTTGTTTAGTTACGAGTTTGAAACGCACCCTGTAAATGTGACTTTACTGTTATGTTTTTATAAATTTTTTTTGATATATTGGAGGGTTAAAGCTCGGGAGAAGAGAGATTATGGCGAGTCTGTAACCACAACTATGAGTAATGGCACACTATCCGTTAACCAACCCCACTTCCAGCTAAAATGATATTCCGGAGCTAGTAGAGAACTTACCCTCAAATCTTTGGCTATATTGGTCCAATGTCGAGCTTTTTCGTCAGTTTTACAAGTATCAATTTTTTTGCTCAAATCTATGGAATTTGCAAGAAACAATTCTTTTGCAGGTTGGCCTCAAGAGGATTGGTAAGTTTTGAACTAAGGACATTTAAGTTTACAACTCATCCCTATCTCCACTAGGTTATTTTAGCAGACTTGTTTTCATACTATATTTGGTTTTTTTTGCATGTAATTGGAGATGGCAAAAAGGCGGATTTGGGTCAAGTGACCCCTATTCCGTCCACACCCCACCCACCGTCCGTCTCTTTTATGTTAGTAATATTTTGAAACGCATCACTGATAAAGCAAATGCCAAAATCACGTAAATAAGAAAAAAAAATACACTATTTATACACTTATATAATATTTATAAACAAATAAATATATATGTATAAAAGGACCGGCTTCGGGGCGGAGCGGATTATTGTATATTGTCATCAAATTTGACCCAACCTTAATTAATATCACCCCATAACTATCCTATTAAGGTAGAGTAGTGCGGAACCGTAAACTATCGAATTGTTTTGCCGTTCTTACCTATAACAGTGTTATATCACTTATTTCAGCAATTGTTTCCACGCCTTTACAATAGGATTCTTGAAAGGCGGCTTTAACATATTAAAAAAGTTCCATGGACACGCATGATGGAGCAGCTATATAATTCCTTGTGTAGTTTTGCATGGCCATTGAAATTTGAATGAACACATTTTTCCCATGGCACTTATGGATTTGTTTTAAAATTGGATTTTGTGCTAATGGTAAAGAAATGAAAAGGAAAATGAAAGGAATAGGAACCAAGCCGACTCTGATATTTAGATTGTCCTAGCCAGACCCCGAACATGGTTGTTCTTTTACTATTAAATTATTACAAAAAAAAAAGGTCATTCAAGTTTAAAAAAACCAAATCGAAATCAAAGTTACATTATTCATTTAGCTTGAATTACATCAAAAAAATATAAATTAAAATGTAACCCTAGTTAATCAGTTATGTTGTTTTATGATTAACACGATTTGATTCAAAGAAAATAATTTCTTGCATTTTTTGAAGTAAATTCGTTAATTAAGTTTTCATACTTTAACTTATCCAAGAACTCATTATCAATTGAGATCATTGTCAATCTACTTAATCTCTCTTGTAACACAGTAGTTCAAAGATAAGGTTTTATCAACTTCAATAGAAAAAAACTCCTCTCTGCCAAAGCAACTGTAACCGGTATAGTTAACAAAATTCGATAAGCAATTCATACCATTTTGAAACCACCCTCTTTCCAATAAGACCTTATAAAATTGAGAATGTTTTTTTTCACTTCTCTCGGCAATATTATTTTCAAATGTCTAAGTCCTTGAAATAGCTCATTCCCATAAATATCTCTATGTATGTTATGTTCTAAGAAACTTTCTAATTTAGTACAATGCTCCATCAATTACTCTTCACTAACATTTTTTAATTTTGCATTAAACAAAAATTTAGAAATTGCTTCACAAAGTTCAAATTGCTCAAAGCGATCCTTAAGTAATGTAAGAGCTTGATCTATAATGTGGAGGATATAGGTAATTCTAAAATTACCTTCTAGTAATTGACTTCCATCGGCAACAAAAAATAAAAAATTTTGGCTCCAAAAATTTTTTTTTGACTGTCCTGACCTAGAGGGTTGCCCAAATCCAAGGTCTTGTTGAGCTTACCCCTAGGCCGGCCTTGAATAGGAAATAGGAAAATAAAATCATAGAGTTAAATTTATTGCTTTTGAGGATGGAAAATAAAAAGACATTTCACAAAAAAATTCATTTTTTCATTTGGTTAATTACCCACTTAAAATGAATAAGTACAATTATTCTTATTTCTTTCCTCTCTTTCATCAAATCACTAGATCCAAATGTACCATAAAAGATTTGTAGCAAGGAAATGAAAAGCCAAAAAAAATAAAAATCGTTCCAATAGATTGCTTCGGGCATTATTTTATAGTTATTCATTGTTTATACAAAGTTCTTTCTTTGTGGAGTAATACGAATTATGAACCATCACCATTGATAATTGCATAACTGTTTGTCAACCTCTATTTTGATGTTTGAACTCCATTAGATGCAGAGGTACAAACCATAGAATTCCTCTCAATCTTCCGCTAATCTTCTGAGCACGGTGCACCTAGTTGATTTGCTAAATTAAATAAGTGATAAAATATTGAAAATAGAACATGGTCATGTTTAAGAAAAATTATGTAGTGATCTTGGAGCGCCACATTACTATTGCACTTATATTTTCAATGCAATAGATTCTCCTATTAGGTAGGTCATGAGCACACTCACAAGACTCAACTCGATCAAGAGACCTCATTTAACAAGAGATGATTTAATGTATTGTGAGAGTAGAAGCAAAGTTGGCATGACACGAGAGGAGAGAAGAGAAAATAAAATGATTCTTCTCTTCTCTATTTTGGTTTGTAGTGTAAAAAATTAATTTTTTTCCACTTTTCTTTCTATTTTTTGAAAATCAAACAAGAAAAGATATCAATTTTTTCTCACATTTCTCTCTCCCTTTCTTTTCGTTTCTCTTCCATGAATATTAAACACACCCTAAGACCACCCAATAATTTCTCATGTTAAATTTTTTTCTTTCTTTTAAACACAAGCACTAAATTACAAAATTAAAAATTGATGTTGCATAAATAAAAATTATTCCAAATGACAGTCGCACGATGTGATTTACACTTTGATTTCAACATTCCTATAAGCCTCACTTAACTACACAAATATTTAAATCATAATCGAAGTCACATGGCATAAATTGCCCCACGTAACAGAGTACTAATCCCCAATCTCCATTAGTTTGGGCTAGAGGTAAGGGGAAGTAAAAAAAAGACAATAAGGTCAATAGGAAACTACGCCCAAAGAGAGGTGAGGAGTTCGATTCTTATCAAGTGCGAGGAGTTCGATTCTTATCAATGTCTTTGGCTTGGTAATTTCCTGATTTATGTGAGACGGATGGACTATATAGACCTCAGAATTAGTTGAGGTACGCACAAGTTAGCCTGAACACCCGATTAGTACAAGAAAAAAACAAGGAAAGCATGCCCTATTTTTGTTTTCATTTTTTGAAATTCGAAGGAACTGCATTTAACAGAATAGTTTTTAAAACTATTTCTGTCAAAATCGCATTTAGGAAATTAGTTATGGAACTTCTTCAAAATATTTTTAAAAAACACTCTAATTTTAAAAATAAATAAAAATGTGTTTTATAAGTTTTCAAAATCGTTAAAGTTATATGAAAATTATAGTACCTTCTGTTCTTTCTCAAGACAAAAAAAAAAAAAAAAATTGAAAACGAAACCAGAACTGAAATAATTAACTATCAGGGTTACATTCTCAATCGTCCAGGAGGCAGGCCAATTGAGTGGTTAAGACTCCATTGTACAAGTCAAAATTAGTGGAGATAATGGTGCATTACTCATGTAGGAGGAGGCCAATACTTATTGTTCTTCCTTTTTTTTATTTTTTCAAAAAAAGGTAAGGGGTAGGTCAAATTGACCAAATGGTTGGGCCTCCATTTACAAGCCACAAATTATTGGAGATAATGGAGTAATAAATACGACGAGGAGTTAAAATATAAGGTCAATAGGAAACTTTATATTGATGGAGGGAGGTAGGCCAAATATCCTTTTTAACCCCCCACTGTCCATAAACCCTCAAATCGGATACCTGGGACTGGAACATTCCAGTCAAACTGACAAAGCAATGCCGTGCGTAGAGTGGGTTTGGTTTATTTAATCATTTTCCTTTGTCTTTATTATTTATTTATTTATTTACTAACTTATTGGTTTATTTGTTATTGGGTGTATACTGGCCATGGCTCATGGATATAGAATAACTTGTGAACCGAATTAATTCGGTTCTCGCTATATGGGTTAATTAGGTGTCTACCCGTGCAATGTATGAAAAAGTAAGTCTTTTTTAAATTTAAAAGTATTAGAAAGAATAAATAAGAAATAATTAGAAAAGTAATTGTATATATTGTAAGTAATAATGGATATTACTAATAATGGAGTTTTATTATTAAACCTTAACAATAATAGAAATTACTTTTATTAATGAAGGGAATTACTACGTGAATAATACATTAGTATATATATTGTAATATGTAATAGTTTAATAAAACTCAAAAACTTGTAACACAATATTACCATCTCTCTAAAAGTTTAAGTAGATATATGTATAAATATGTGTTACTTTATTTAATTATAGTCACTTGATTAAGTTCTTTTTTTTTTTTGTTGAATTTAATCCTAAAATTGATTTGCCAAGTATTATGTTTTGGTTCCTTTTTCATGATTTATGGCGTTTTAATTGTCTCAAGATCTTTTTATGTGATCCAATGATTTATTTTCTTGGAGGCCATCATATTCTTTTTTAGTATCTTATTTAATAATTATCTGACCCAAATAAGATTATTACATAGTTGTTAATCCTAATCTTATCTTAGATGTATTTTATAAAACTAACAGTTTCAGTTGAATAAGATTACTCAATTGTCTTTCCAAAGTATCCGAATAAATTCAATCGTTAACTAACTAATTGTCTCTGTGATGTGGCATTTTAAAAGTATAAGAGTATATAGAGCGCTATGTAAGAAAGAAGAAAATTATACGGGCAAACACAACATATATATATATATATATATATGATTAGTTTTTCAAAATGTTAATTTGATTTTAAATCCAAAGATTTTAAAGCCAAACAAATCAGTTTATTTCATAAGTAGGTGTATGGATGGTCCTAATTGACTTGAGAGCTAAACCCTTTATACATTTTTTACAAAATTATATAAATTGTATAATTAATTATTGTGTCTTAATATTATTTGTTGTGACTCTTCTATACATCCATTGTATGTTATTATCAGTTTGCATTGTAATAATATTTTTTTTAATGAATAAGCCAAATTTCATTAGAAGTAATAAGACCTGAGGATCCAACGAAAACCAACCCTAATTTTCTTGGGTTAAATTGGATCGTTTCTACAATTGAATGAGTTTGGATTTGAATCGAAAAATAAGGAGCAAATTAAAATCAACTAAATTTTGACTTCAACGGTAACCCAACCCAGATCGAATTGTTGCCCAATCAAACCGACCCGACCTGTACAAACTCTAAACCGACCCAGACAAACTCGAAAAGCACCATTATCAAGCAATCTTTTGATGTAGATGTGAAGATTAGACAATCTCTCGGCCTCGTCAACGATGCTTACCCTGGTTGCTCCTATTAGTGCCCATGTTACCCCCACTTTCCTACATTCGGATTCATGAAACATTTTAGCCAATTGACATTGCAATGCCATGGCTCGGATTGGTTTATTACATTCAACTCAAATAGTGCTACTTTTAATGTGTTTTTTTATGGTGGGATTTTTAATCTTTTGCCAATCGATAGGATAATTACATTGGACAATCATTTATCTATCAAGTAAATGTAATAAACTCAATAATAATCACAAATAAATTACTACACTATTTGAGGGAATAGAACTCAAGATCTCAACAATTGAAATACTTAACAACTAACTGGATGCCACTGAACCACTTGAATATCAGCTCTAATTACTTATATTAACGTCTATAATATATGTTTTTCTCTAAAAACATAGACACATGACATCAAATGAATAGATAATACCACATTACATAATTTTCATTGGTATATGGTCCAATGGTGGTGGTTTTTTAGAACCTCTTGATTAATCCTTTACTTTTATGCCTGTTTCTATAGTACTAGAGACAGAATGGCAACCCAACTGTTTTACATATTACCACAGAGGACCAATTTTCTGTGAGCTACATTATATAAAGTATACCAACGAACGGCTAGTTCAGCAGGTTGAATTCGGTGCATTGGGGGGTAATTCTCGAGTTTGAATCTCCGTAATCGTCGTTGGGTTAAACTTACTATGTAATATCTTTAGCCCACAGTCACCTAATTGTAATCCTTTGCTTGCATTGGAGTCGAGCTTAACCGTAGATAGCTGGGAGTGTTGTAGGGCAATGCTCTTTGAGAGTACCCTAGGGCAATGCTCCTTATTATGTATATAGAGTAGCCTATCTATATTTATTTAAAAAAACAAAAAAAAATATATAGAAGTTGCAAATATCACTTTTGCTATATTTTGTGTTTAAAATTATAGATGTGGACTTCGTATCTTTCCGAATTTTGTCAACCAATAAATGCCTCTTGTCCATTATAAAGTGGACGGCTAGCAACTCACCGTTATAAAATATGTTTTCTATGCTACTTCTGTAATCTGACTGTTAGTAGTGTACTAAAGGCGTACTTACCTTCCCACTCCCAGTAAAGGAAAAATAGAAAAAAATTCTGGGTCCACGTCCCTACTTAGACGACATGCATATATCTTATATATATATATAGCAGTATGTACTGTATTTCCATTGCTAAGCATACGAGGCAATAAGGCTCGATCAGTTGCTCATAATCCTACTTACACGAACATGGAAAATATTCGAGAGATGGGCGATGATCAAGTTACTCATCATCAAGTTCGTGAATATGTCTTGGTCCTACGAAGGCGAAGGCGAGGTGGGCTCGGACGTCGAAGGTGCCATTTTCATCCTCGCCATGGCAGGTTAGTTTTACAGTTCCTTATCTATGTGATCCTGAACTTGTCATCAACCAACGGAGGCCAATGCGGCCGGGTCCTAGTTGCCATCTTCATCTTCATCTTTATTTTACAGTTTTCCACCAGTCTTTCTAATATTTTCTCTGGCTTCCCTGCTTCACTTCTCTGTTGACAATAATAATCTTGCCAAATGTATAGCCAGTGCAGTTGCAATGACAACTTGCAAGAGTAGGGATCAAGTGTGGTGTGGGGTAGCCTCCTGCCATAAATCCTAATAAAACTCATGAGGTACCATCTCTTCATGCAATACTGACTGCGTGCTAACAATTTACCTAAAAGAACATAGGTAGGCTGAGAAAATCATGAGATGCTTTACTAACATTAATTTCTCATCGAGAAAGAAGTAGGATTAGTCTAGTAGTAGTGTTGCCCCAAATCATGTCTTGAGTTATAAGTTCAACTCACCCTTCACTTTTTTCAAAACTTTATCCCTTCAATGTACCCAAAAAAATAAAACATCAAAAACTCCAGTCACCGAGGCTATAATGAGATCTTTTAACACATGCATTTTCTTCTTCTTTTTTCCTTTTTTTCCCCCTTTTGCGTGTGTCTGCGGGCGCTGAAACTTTTTCTTTTGACTATTGTGAAAATTCAATCCAAATTCCAATTTCTTAACTTTTAGCTTAATTTAATAAATCTGAATTTTTGTTAGGTCTTTCAAATGTTTTGACTAAATTCACTAAATTTTAATAATGCTCCAACAATATGTTTTTTTTTTGTTTTTTTTGCAAAATTAAAATTATTTTTCAATCTGAATTTAGAATTATTTGCAATCCAATACTTCATATTTTCCAACCGAAAGGTGAGTTAGATTGTATGTATTCAACATGACTACAGGTGAAACCATGGAAAAAATTATTCCATGTGACAATCATGCCATTCGAGATTCATTTTATTTTTGGTCATCGAGATTCATTTGGTCCTACATAGAACATATGATCCATTGGGAAATGAAGGGTGCTATATCGAGCGATGTTCACTTGCGATTGATGCTTTGCTATTGATGTTAGTATTTTCCTTGCGATATTCGTTAGCGGTCAAACAATGGTCAAATAAAATATTTCTCAGAAAATATGGGATTGAAGGTAATTGATTAAAGTAAAAAGAGAATGCTAAGAGCCATTTAATTAGTTCAAATTGACGGGCTCAGTTTGTTGAGTTTTAAGCAGGTTTGTGCTTTGTGCCCCGTTGTACAGGAAAGGGGCTGCTGGGTTAGTAGATATTTTGCCTGCCTAGCCCAAGCCCATCCCTAAGCGTCAAGTAGTTAGTTGTACTAGGGGTGGCCACCAGTCGGGTCGGACTTGACCTATAAAGTTAGATTTGTTGTATGATGAAGCAAGCCCGGTCCGGACCAACATCGGGCCTAACCTCTTCTACCCAAAGCCCGGCTCTAAGAAATATATTAAAGCTGAAGCCTGGACTGTTTAGCCCGTATAATAATTTTTTAACTAATTATAGTTGAATACCAATAATTTACATAATAAAAAATTATTCCATCATTAAAATATCTTGGTAGCATGTATTTTTAACTTCTACAGCAGATCAATGGTTTAAATCCTACTGTGGTTCTCTACTTCTTAAAGGGTGATGTACTTTCAATATCTGAAAATTATTAACATAAATTAAGCGGGCCAGGCTTCAAGAGTCTATTCGAAGCTCAATCCAAACAATTTATCAGCTAACGGTACAATTAAGTGGCTATCCCAAACTCGGTCCTAGTAGAGGGAGCCAGGTAGCCCTATATCCAAACACAAAACAAGAAAAAAAAAAAAAAAAAGGAAGAAGTATGTAGCCCTTCAAGTGTTAGTTACTCGTCCATTGATGTTAGTCACTTCAGCTGAGGCTCACTTGCTACTAATGAGCCTATGTTGAGATGGTTAGTACCAGTCGGTAAGTGACTAATATTCATATTTGACGCTAGCACTTCTGACAGTGATAATAGAAAGAAGAATTATTGTAACTTCAATATAAGATAAAAAATAATAACAACAAAACGAATAATGATGAAGGCCAATTATAGTTAAGGATGGCAAAACAACTTAGCATTTCAGGTCTATGTCTTGCCCTTATTAGGATGGGTATGGTTGATATTAATCAGGCTAGGATTGGGATTATATACAAAGTGCAATAACCAGCATCGCAATGAGCTCGCTCGTTTATATATGTATATATATTATATTAGAATAGAAATATTGTGAATTTATTTTACTTCTGTGATTTTTGACTTTTGCTTTGTCCATAATATAAAAGAGGTGGGACAGGACGAGGGATCACCATGGCAAGATGGGAATAAATTAAGTATCTTGACCCAAACTCATCCGGTTGCCGTCTCTTAACCACTAGACTAATAACACGGCAAACCTTCTTCTAGAGAGAGAGGACCTGACCTTTGTCCCAGAATGTTAGAGCTCAAATATATGTTGTGTACTGAATCAATTTCATTTTCTTTCTCATGACTTTACCATACAGCGTGCAAGGCCCCGTTCCTTCCGCCACACTTCATGTCGTCTACGCCTTCCTAGTTTCATCACTGATCGGCCTACTCGAAGTGAAGTATCAGAACAAAAACCTGTCTCCATTCCAAACACATTACACAAACATGGAGGCTTTTCTCATAACCGTTTGCGCCTACTGCTTGGCAGTAGCAGGTGAATTCATAGTCCAAAATAGCTATCCGAGCTATTCTAGAATCTTCAGGCACGTCAGTCTCATATCGGGAGCTCTTTCTTCAGTTTCGCTAGCGACGATCTTCTTGCCAAGCTCAGTCGGCTACCTCATGTTCATCATTTGGGCTATTTTGATTGTAGTTGTGGTGTGGCAATTAATTCAAATCACTAACCGTTGGGTTTACCAGAAGGTAGTAGATGCAATTGTCCAAGTGCTGAACGTTTTTTCAACGTTCATGGAGCACACATTGATAGAGCAGCAAAGTTTCCTCGTGTAACTCTCCCTATGCCCAGTTGGACTTTGTATGGTTTGGGCAATAACAGTACTGTCAAAAGATTTGCGTGCTTTGGCAAGTGATTTCAGTGGCAATAACAGTACTCTCTCCATGGAGGTTGAGGATGTAGAAAGATTTCAGTGGCGGACTATTTTGAAGTGCCGCTGTAGTGCCATTTGTAGTCAATGAAAACCTCTCTTTCTCCGTTTATGAAGGCATTTCAGTATGGAAACAACTCAACAAATAAATAAATAACTGAATTGATTTCACAAATAGCAATTATTACTCACATTGATCAATTTACATTCATTTCCGTACAGAATAAGAAAAAGAATTGAAAAATAAAATTATCACATAATACAAGTACAATTGAAAGAGATAAGATTAAAAAACAAGTTATTTACGCAATAAGAGTCTAACATCCCGTTTTAAAACAATTAGTCTCACAAAATGATAATATCTTATTCACTTACATAGAGGCCCTTCTCCACCGTGTACAAGAGACAGAGGCCTATACATGCTAGATTTTTCAAAAACTTTCCACTGCCTGCTGCTGTCACTAACATAGAGGCCCATATATGTTTGAGTCAACAAAAAATATGCTCTATAGTTATCTTTTGAGTGATCTTTCACATTAGAACTTCTAAGGTTCTGTTCCTCTCTTCTGACTATCTTTTAGCATTTTTTTGGTTATTCTCTGGCCAACTTGATCTGATATCCCTCCGGTCATCCTCCTACCGACCTCTGGCGTTTCTCTGGCCATTCTCCAACCAATCTCTGGCTTTTCTCTGGCCATCTTTTGACCGATATCTGGCGTTTCTCTGACCATCCTCTGGCTGACCTAATATGGCATCCCTCTGGTCATCTTTTGGCCGACCTCTAGCGTTCCTTTGGCCATTCCCCCAGTCGACCTGATCTAGCATCCCTCTGGTCATCTTTCGACCAACCTCTAGCGTTCCTCTGGCTATCCTCTAACCTACCTGATCTGGTGTCCCTCTAGCTATCTTCTGGCATCCCTCTGGCCATACTCTAGCCTACCTGATCTGGTGTCCCTCTGGCCATCCTTCAGCTAACGTGATCTGGCATCCCTTTGGCCATTCTTTGGCAAACCTTTAGTGTCCTTCTGACCATCCTCTGGCATCCGTCCAGCCAACCTGATCTGGCGTCCCTCAGGCACTTTTTCGGTTGACCTCTAACGTCCCTCCAACATTTCTATCATATTTTTTTTCAAACTCAAGTAGCTCTCTATTTTCCCTACTTAAGTTTGAAGAAGGATGTTAGAAGTTCTCTATCCCACATCAGTTGGGATAGAGAATTAGACTCCTCTCTCATTCTATAAATAGAAGCTTAACGTTTACTATTTTACTTACTATTTATCACATTATCTCTCTGATAATCCTTCTTTACTTTATCATGCATTGTGATTACACGAATTTTATTTTTTCTAACAGTCCCCTACCTCTTCTGCCCTGTACATAGAGTTTAAAGACCCATATTTGTTCACAAGACTCTTTAATAACTTTCGGAGTGATGCGCCCTGCCGGTGTCATCACCTTTGCCAGTTATTTGTAAAATAGTTGTAGCTAGGGGTGAACGCAGAAGTTTTTTTTTCAAAGGAGGCCAAGGTTATAAAAAAAATTTTAAATTTGGAAGTCAACTTAAAAAATTTAAATATTAAGAGACATTATATTATTTCATAACATAGAATCATAGATACACAAAAATACATAAAGCCTAAAGACAACTTTGAAATTTCTGGAGCCGGACCCTTGCCCCCAGTGTTACTAGTGTAGGTCCACCGTGGTTGTGGTTCGGTGGTTCCTTTCTTGAGGAACTTGAAAGAGACCGGCGGGTATGCGCATAAAAGCAAGAAAAAGACCCAAAAAACAAATAACCTTTTTTCCTTTTTTCTGGTAATGCTATATAAAAAAATATTAGATATAGCTTATATTGTTAAAGGCAAGTGATTGTGTTTGGTGGCTTGATCCAGATCCAAAGTTTATAAAACATTTGTTGGGTTTATAAAACCTTGCACACATTACTAAGTTAATTTGAAATTGAGTATCTTGGGTAGTTATTCAGTCTTTGTGCTGCACGTGTGCATGTTGTGTGGCACGTTAGTGGCATTTTAGTGGTGCACTTGGCACTTGCGCGTGTGAAATTAATTAAAAGGCTGTATTATATTTTCAATTTATTATTTTATTTCTAACTGTTTAAATTAAATTAAACAGTCATGAATATTAATTTGAAATGGATAAACACAGGTTTTGAATTTAAATTAAAAAGACACCTTTATACCTATTCATTCTCTATATATACAAATTAAGACGAATCAATTTAAACACTTTTTTCTGTTCAATCTTTTCTTCAAGTTTTAGTTTTACAACTTTCGTATTAAGAAAAGTTCTGAAGAAAAATCTTCAGAAATTGTTGTCTGCAAATTTCATAGGGTCTTTGTTGTATCTTGGAAGTGTTTTGCCTATAACCCTGTAGCAATATGGTGAGGCAAATAACACTTTAAAGAAAGTGTTCATTGATATGCCTCAAAGTCACAAGTTTATGATTTTAGATTATTATTTCTAACAAAAAATTCATACAAAATTGTTATACAAAATGATATGTTTTTAATGAGAGCCTTGTATTATAAAATAAACATCCATCATAATGACATTTAATTATAAAATAACTATTGCCATATTATTTTGTATACAGATTTTGTATGAATTTTTTTTTTTGTAAGAATAACATTTTCCTCTTTATAATTTTTTTTGTTTTTCTCTCTTTCTATCTTTTTTATCGGCACTCAGGAAGTTTATAACTGAAGATGAGGAGAGGTCTTTCTTGGTTGGGGCGGAAATTGAAATATGAATTCCTGTCATCTTCTTCTTCTTCTTCTTCTTCTTCTTCTTCTTCTTCTTCTTCTTCTTCTTCTTCGTCAATTATGTTCCAACGTTTGAGATCATCTTCATTCGCTAACCATAACCGAAGGGGATCATAAAATGTGTCATTCATGTCATCTATTGGTTCAAGGTCTGGAAAATCCTCCAAATCTTGACGATTGACGTATTCGGGAAGCTCAGTGAGTTTGCCAAGGTCAATAGGCTCCAAGTTATCTGGTTTTGGCTCACTAAATTTCTCCATCATTAATTCATTCATCCTTGTGTTGTCGTCATATTTAGCCATGGCCTTGAACTTTTTTATATCGGATGATGAACTACAAGGCTGGCTCATAATTCGTATACCATATTTTTGTAGTACTGGTAGACGGTCACCACAATAATTCCACCATTTTCCTACACATAGTAAACCATATAGTAAATTATATCATTTATCTAGATAAGAATGAGCACAATTAAATAAAAGTAGTTAAAACTTACGAGGATGTGATGTTTTCAACATTTTTAATGTTGTAGTTGTGAAAACATTTGGTAACTTCATGCGATACCACCGTAAATGTGTTAAAAAAGTTTCTTTCACTTGCAGCAACCAAAATTTCCCCCATAAGGCTTATGGCTGTTTGCATTTCAAAATCATCCTCAAAGTTCTCATCACACATATTAGTAGGATTTAAAATGGCTGCAGCTGCATGTATTGGATGGATTATTAACGTTCTTTTCCCTTTATCAAATATATTCCAAATTTCCTTGTATTTGGCTAGATCTTTCTCATAACATTGCCTAATTGTGTTGTCTGCCCTTTTCATTGCTTCGTACAAATAACAAGAAGTAAGAGCATCACCACTAACTAAGCAAAGAACTCGATATAACGTATCAACAATATGTATAACCTCCTCCCCTAGTAACCAAAATGTTGTGTTTTGAATGACATTGGCAACCCACTTTTCCCAACTCTTGCATATCAAAATCCAACCTTTCCCAATCTGAAGATGCATTAAGTAATTGCAAGGCCCTCAGTTCAGTCTTAAATTGTAGGATTGAGTGGAGTAAGAAAATGCTGGAAGAATATCCAGGTAAACTGTGATGTTCCAATTCGTTGTATTTTGTGTGTTTTGTATTTGCAAGGTCAACTTATCGATACCACACTTGTGTATATATGACAGAATCACTAATCCAACAACGGTAATCCTCCACACCAAATCAACATTCTCACATATATCTGATAAAAGTGATTGAATCTCACGAATTGCACATTTGCATATGTACAAATGAGGATGCTTAAGGTTACCTGAAAGTATGCCTTCAATTTTCTGAAAACTGTCATAATCGTCAATGACAAGTTGTACAACATTGTTGGCCCCAATTTCATCAACAGTAGCAAACATAATCTCTCTAAGATTATGCGTAAAATTATACTGTGGGATTCGGGACGACTTCAAAAGCACTAACCCTCTTGGACAATATGCGAACATAGTCACATAGGTGCCATCTCCAGCGCGGTCCTCCACTTCAACCATCAATGTACAACCTGTTTTAACCCAAGAATCCTTAACAATTCGAATGTATCCCAAAATTCTGATGTCATATTCCGAGACTAACTTGGCCTGGCAAGCTAAATTTGGTTGTTCATAACCAGGGCCAAATTCGCCAACACCTTTCACGAACTCAATGAAAGCTTGTGATTGAAAAACATCCTTCGAAATGGTATTTAAAAGGTAGAATTTAACGAAGGTTTTGTCAATTGCATTCTTATCAATATCCTTGCATGTTGTCAAACTTGAATTAGTTCCACTCTCGTCACCATTAACAAAAACTGCATTAATGCTCTTACCTTTCTTGATAGGAGAGCTAATTGCTTGAAAATCTACGTCATTCTTGCATGTTCTCTGATTAGAATTAATTCCACCCTCATCGCTATCAACTGAAGCTGCAATGTTGTTACCATTCCTGCAAAGAGAGCTAATTGCTTCAAAAGCTGCGGCTTGAACATTACAAGGCACTTTTGGATAAATTTCAATGTCACAACCTTTTACTCTAGATAAATGTGATTTCACCTTGAGATTCCTCCACGAAATTCTTTTTGACAAAAGTTACACTTAAAAATGGTCTTTCAAATCCTCATTATTTTTCAAATCCTCTGCGTACTCCCAAAATCGATCTCTTTTTATAACCATAGTTCTTTTTTATCCTACAATAAAGAGCTTACAAGTTTTGCTAAATCAAATAATTTCAAGCAAAAAAGGAAGAACAAAAAAAAGGAAACAAATGATTGTCACAAAAAAAAACCTATATTGATTGGCCAAAAGAGCTACCTATCTGTTGCACAAGTAATAATTTTATCACGGCAAATAATATTATTCTATCTCACTCCAATGGTCTACTGCTTGGCAATGCAATGCAATGCAATTCAATTTCAATCCCATCACATTTTTGTGATGGATAAAGTGTTTTAAACCCTATTAATTCTATTCTTAATTTTTTCTTGCTCCCAATGTTTAGAGATTTTGACATCCATAAACCAAGGTTTTGGTCTTTATTTTTTCTTTTTATGCACATCGGGGGAGTGTTTCATTTCGTATAATGAAAACTTCTAGGCAAACAAGCATAATTATGAAGTTTGAAAATGCTAATTTAGCTAACACAACTCTTGGTTTCTGAAACCATATGATTCCTACTTGGATCTCAAACTAAAAGCAAATGAAACAATTTCTTTGAAAAATTTTGCCAAATTAATCATGTAATATAGCTAACAGGACAGAGCCATATGTACAAACATGTATGAGTTTATTTCATTTTTCTTTTCATTCTTCTGATGAATCACATATAAGTTTATTTAAGTTAGAAGATTAAACCATCTTAACACCTTAATGGTACTTTCAATCACTACGAACTTGAGATCATGCAAATGACTTAATCACATGAATGATTTAAGAACATAAAAGTAATTTACATAAAACGGAGAAAAAATAACACCCCAATCCCAGGAAAGAAACTCAAGTTCATTAATTTATTCAAATAAATGGAGAACATAAATAGCAATAGTAGTACTATGTACATCAGATTTTAAACAGTTGACAAACATTACCTGGTTATGCAGAGAGAAGGAAAGAAATAGAGAATAACAGGCCCTGAAAAGTATTCTTCTTCTTCTTCTTCTTCTTCTTCTTTGTTGATTTATCCGGTAGAAGATTGGGAAGTCGTTCCATTCTCTTTCTTCCAAACTTCCAAGTCATCCCCAATTCGTTTCTTTCTGCAGTTTTCTTTATTTATTTATTTCCAAGTGAGTAATAAATAATCAATCACTAAGTCAGACTAAATGTAAATAACATAAAGTATACCATACATACATATATATATACACGTCAATGTATACATGAATGTATGTATGCGTGCATGTGCAGCTGGTGTACCAAACAATCATTTTTTTTCCCCTTAAAGAAGTCATCGTCACCTGACTAATGATCCAGATGCATTAGTGGATCATTTGTACATTCTTACATTGCCAGTTAATTAAAATTAAGTTCTATTCTATATAATACAAAGTAAAGCACAAAATCCTTTTTATACCTTAATCTACAGAAAGTGTAAATTTTTTCAGAAATGTGGTGAGTCAAAGTGTGACACATGGTTATATGAAATAATAAAATAATTCATATAGCAGACGAAAAGCAATACTAATGATGATGGTCACATTTTGGTGTCTGATTATGTAAAATAAATTTTTTGCGATCACTATATCAAAATTAAATTCCAAGTATGTACATAAGATATGTGTGTATGTGCCTCAGCCATTGCCACTCTGTTCAGTATGGTTTAGGAAAAATGGATTTTTTCTCATTTAATTAAACGAGGTGAGAACATCTATTACTATTGGGTTAAAATAAAAATAAAAGTCATATTTTTACTTGCCACGTCATTTGGTTTTTCAAGCCGAACTAAACGGGGTGACAACATATAGTATGACTAAGTAAAAAAATATGCATTTCTTTACTTGCATCCCTTAGGTAAAGAAGATGAGAAATTATTCAATAAGTTCGGAATATTATATCGGAATATTATATCAGTATGATGATGTAATGTTAAAAATAAAATTTTTTTTACTTTTTTTCCAACTCTATAATATGAGTTTAGGGAAGTGGTAAATTTTATTATCTCCACGTTAAAAATGAAATAAAAAAATATTATAATATAGGACATGTGACTTATTGATAAAGAACATCATATCATTATGTTGACGTGATGTTTCAGACTGATAGAATAATTTCTCAAATAACACAGAGTTGTTTGTTTTCATTGTTTGATAGCCTATGAAAGGAAGTGTGCAGCTAGAGTTGACTCGTACCCCTTTCTTAACAACAAAGTCATATATCCTTATGACAAGAAGTGAAGATCATATTATATTACAAGAAGTCGCAAGCTTCATTTGCTTTTTAATTAATCTTGTGGATGTCTTGAATCCTTTAAGTGAGAGAGAGAGAGAGAGAGAGATATTTTCCTGGAAATCGCAGGCTAGACTTTTGAGAATTCAGATGCTGTCCTTGGACTATTCTATAACCATATCGTTTTTTGGAACATCTTGAGTATAAATAGCCACCCATACTAGCTCCTTTATGAACACTTTGAGAGAGAGAGAGAGAGAGAGAGAGAGAGAGAGAGTGTCCTTTTCCACATTTTAAAGGTCCAGATTAAGTCTCTCGTTATTCATTTGAAAATTTAGTTGGCCCTCTGGGAATAAACTTGGTCTAGCATAACAAACCACCAACCCAAACTCAAGGAGCAACACGCCATCAAGATCCAAAGTGTCCCAATCGAGCAGTCCTAGCTAGCTAGTATAAGTACATCAATCCAAGTGTGTGTTCCTAAACTCCTAGTCAACTGAAAAATTATTGTCCAGCTGATTCCTAAGGCTAAAGGAGAGGAGTGATGTATTCCGAACAACGCCGACAACCGACGAACGTTATGGATGAGAAGTGAGTATAAATTCATCGTACTTTTGTCCCTTCTTTTTTCTTGCGATTCATGATTTTTGTTAATTTTCTCACGTGCATTTGGACAATTATTTTTTTACATTTTTTTATTTGTGAAAAACTACTGTTTTTCAAGAAAATTTTGAGTAAATAGGAATGCATGGGGCTCAGGACATCATGTTGCAAACCCAATCTAAAACCCAATACATATTGGAGTCCACTTAAATTGTTTTAGGGTCTAAAATGATTCGGGCGGATTGGGCCACGGGACTCAAAACTAGACAGTCTGGAATTAGTGCCTGAATTATAATTAGTTTTTAGAGAGGAAAAAAAAAAAACCTCAACTTTAAAACAATTTGTTTTAATTTGAATATCTTTTTTTTGTCTGGAAAAGTATAGGGTGAAATTGTATTAACTATTCTTTGATTTTTCCCAACATTTTATAAAAAAGTAAAAAAAAAAATTTCTTTATTTTCTTGTGATGATATTGCAGGAGAGCATCGTCTTATACCTTCCAAGCCATTTTCATTCTTCTGATCTCCACTCTAAGTACCCTCCTCCAAGTGAAGTACCAAGGCAACAATGGTTCCCTATTCGACACTCACTATATTGGCCTTCATAGTCACTATATTCCTTTATGCCATAGCATTGGCAGCTGAAATAATAACTCAAACTCAATACACAAGCTATGGCGCAATTTGTACTCAAATCAGTCTCTTCTCATGAGCTCTTGCTTCAATTTTACTGCTACTAGCTCTTGTCCTGATTTTTGGCTGGCTTCTTTTAGTCTTATGGGGCATTATCTTTGTATGGGTAATACACGACTCCCTTACTGAATTAATTTACCTAGCATTGTTAAATGTATTACACATGCTGACGATGGATTATAATTTGAGGGAGCAACCACGCGGGTTACCTGTGTAATGATTTTTTTTTTTTTTTTTTGTGTAGATTCATTCACAATGCAAAATGGATAGTGATTTATATACTGCGAAAGAATAAATATCATTAGTCATTCTTGAAATAATATTTGTTATGTCATGAATGGAATTTGGCTTACTAAACATTATATGGTTTTACGAAATCCATAATGTATATACATATAATTCATTTGGATCAACCTATAAGCTGATTTATTTAAATAGCTTATGGGTTTTTTTTAATTTGTATATTTTTTTTGTACAAAAGTCAAAAGCATAAAGTAAGAGCCCAAAAATAATAGAAAATTTAATTTTAGCCCCAAAAAAACTAGTAAGAACAAAAAAAAAAAAAAAACGAAAACAAAAAAACACTATTTAAATAAGCTGATGTAAACTAAACAAGTACTAAACCAATGCTGGCCAAACCCTATTATATTAGACCTTATCGATACTAATTGAGTATACATAGTACGTTTAAAAATGTATCAAGAGTACATTTAATAATTAATAATTGATTGAGATTCCAAGAATTCGTAGTTTTTATGTAAATGTTGTAATAAAATAACCCATTTGTTAGTTCCCAGATGGTTACATTATCCTAAGTTTTTTTTATTTTTATTTTTTATAAATTGTCCTCTCCCTTTTCCTTTTTACCAAGACAGTAGCTCAACTCTGATGATTTGGCGGGGTACATAGATATTTAAGAGTCGTTGGACTTTTTCTACTTTATGACCATAATATTAAGACCATTCTGAACACACTATTAACTCAATATATAAAGACCTAATTACATAGTCAACTTGATAAAAATGAACTGGTTAAATATAGAGATCAAACTAATGTATAATTAAGTTTGGTTGCCGTTAGATATAAAACCTGTCACATGCAGATATATGAGCAAGATGCTAATCAGCAGAGTACTAAATGATGTCAGAGGCATGATAATCAGCAGAGTACTAACTGGTCTTTTCGTGGTGCAGAGCAGACGTCAACCAAACTCATTACGCGCACTGGTTGGCCTCACAGGCTGTTGCTTGCTCGTTCTCTGCGGCATCCTTTGGCGGCCATGCCTTCTATAAGCTTTGTAGTCTCTCTCTCAGATCTTTTGTAGCTTCTTTGATTTGTTGCTTTTAATTCATCGTCAATAAATAAACATAAATTTACATGATCCTTTCCCCTGGATCTGATAATCAACTAACATTTCAGATTAGCAAACCTCATCCATGTTCATCGATACAAAAAATTTTAAACCAAAAAAAAAATGAGGATAGTAACCCTATTGTTTCTGATAATGCAAATGACAAGTACGGTCGGTCAGTCCATCCTTGGACAGACCAGACCAGCCCGGCTCGCATATCCAGCTCAGGTCACCTCACTCCTAGGTCAGGTCCGTTAACAGAAAGAGCGGCAGAACTCAAGCGACACACTGGGCGGCGGCACGAAGGCACCCCGAGATTCCCGCCTGGTAAATAGCCCCCACGATCCCATGATTCGAGCGTTTCCCCCATGAACGGGAGCATGATCCATGGGGCCGAAAATCAAGGCACGATATACCCCCACGAAATGGGAGGCATGACGAGGGGGGAGTGCAATTAACTGACCCACGAAGGTGCCCACGATCAAGAAAAACACTCCTATAAAGGGAACAGTTCTCACCTCCAAGAAGGTACGATTCTGCACCACCTTAGATACTCATTCTGTCCCTGTTTCCCTAAGCCTAACTTTGGCATCGGAGTGTCTTTGGCAGGCACCATACCGGTGTCCCATAGAGGGGGGAAACTCATCGCACCAGCAAGCTGCACCCGGGATTGGGAAAGACGTACCAGTTTATCGCATTATCAGTTGGCGCCGTCTGTGGGAACGACACTTCGGTCTTTTCATGGTCTTGACCCGATCCGGTGCCGCGTCGACTAGGGAAGGTGGAGAGATGGAGGAACAAAGCACCGCCAGAATCGCTGCTTTGGAGCAGCAGATCATGGAGATGATGGCAACTATGAACCAACTCCAATCCCGGAATCAAGAGTTGGAGAGGAGATTGCCTCCCCCGCCGGCGGCCCCAGGAACGGTAGACCCGCCGCCGCTAGGAGACCCACCATTACCTGCGAACCAGCCAGCGGCAAGGAACCAAGGAGGCGACGCCGGCGAAGGAGCGGAAGACCCAGCGCCTCCGGGAGAGAACCCCCCCCCGAGAGGGGCTGGATTTCACGCTGACGAAGCCCAGAGTCATGCCGATCGGTCCAAAGCACCAACCGTGGTCCTCCCAGAACACACTGCCGAAACTCAGCTGATATGGGACGAACAGCTGAAGGAAATGCAGGCTAAATTGGCAGGAGTGATAGCGGCGGTAAAAGAAAAGGGCCCCAGCACGGTGGAGGAGCTGGTAAGCCGGACAGACACGCCATTTACACCAACAGTGATGAGGGTGCCCCTGCCCCCGAAGTTCAAAATGCCCACAATAGAGTCCTTTGACGGCACCAAGGATCCCCTGGATCATCTCGAGACGTACAAGGCTCTGATGGACCTTCAAGCGGTCCCCGACAAAATCATGTGCAGGGCATTCCCTACCACCCTTAAGGGTCCAGCAAGGATTTGGTTCCACAGGCTCTCCCTAAGGACAATTAATAAATTCGTGGACCTGAGCAGGCTGTTCGTTAGCCATTATATCGGGAGACAGAGATAGATGAGGCCCTCCACCTCCCTGTTCAACATTAAGCAGCGCGAGAAGGAGACCCTGCGAGAATTTGTCACCCGTTTTAACCAGGAGACCCTTTATGTAGATGACCTGGATCAGAAAGTGGCGGTGGCGGCTTTCATCGCAGGGGTCAGGACCCCTAAGTTCCTGTTCTCCCTGGCCAAGGAGGCGCCCAAAACCATGGCTGCGCTAATGCTCCGAGCGCAGAAGTACATGAATGCGGAGGACACACTAAGAGCTCGGGAAGACCAGGAGGGCGTTGCAACCAGCCAGGACAAAAAAAGGATGGCGGAGGAAAAGAAAGACGACAGAACAGTAAAGGCCCCACGAGTGGCAGAGCAGAAGCCAAGGGGAGAGAGCGATAAGACCAAGCAGGCCAGGTATAACCAGTACTTCACCCCATTAAACACCTCTCTGGATCAAGTGCTCTACGAAATCAAGGGAGATGCGGCGCTGAGATGGCCCGGAAGGATGAGAACTCCACCAGAGAAAAGGCCGACCAACAAGTGGTGCCGCTTCCACCAAGACCACGGGCATGACACAGAGGACTGTTACGACCTTAAGCAGCAGATCGAACACTTAATCAAACAAGGGAAGCTGGGCAGGTACATAGCGGGGGGCAGACGTGATGAAAGGCGAGAGCCGGCACCAAGACAGGCCGAACAGAAAAGCCCAGAAAGGGGAAAGCCAAACCAGCAGCCTATGGGCGAGATTAGGGTCATTTCTGGTGGTTTCGCAGGTGGGGGAGAATCCTCATCGGCAAGGAAACGGCATGCAAGGGATGCGCGGAACCAGAGAGAAGTTATGTCCGTAGACCGGTCATCCAAAAAAGCCCGGGCTGAGCATGACCCCATCACGTTCACAGACGATGAAGCTGGAGCCATATGCCAACCTCATGATGACCCTTTAGTCATATCAGCTGTTGTGTCAAATTTTCTAATCCGTCGGGTCCTGGTAGACAGCGGCAGCTCGGCGGATATCCTCTTCCTGAAAGCCTTTGAGCAACTGAAGGTCGGCGGGAAGCAACTACAACCGGTTCACTCCCCCCTTGTTGGTTTCACTGGAGACCGAGTCACACCTCTAGGCTCCATCGCTCTACCAGTAACGCTAGGAACAGCGCCCAAACAGGCTACCAAGATGGTCACGTTTTTAGTAGTGGATTGCCCATCAGCTTATAACATCATTATTGGCAGAACAGCCCTCAATGAATTCAAGGCCGTACCATCAACTTACCACTTGAAAGTCAAGTTCCCCACATCCCAAGGAGTTGGGGAAGCTAGAGGCGACCAGCAAACCGCCAGAGAATGTTATATGGCGTCCCTTAAAGGGGAAACCCAGGAGGCTATGTTAATTGAAGAGCTGGAAGTTCGAGATGAAGAGGAGATCAAGAGAGGGGAACCAGTGGAAGAGCTCGAGGAGGTAGTAGTCGGAAAGCATGACCAGATCCAGATAGTGAAAATCGGAACAGCAGCTCCCGAAGAATTCAAGGAGAAGTTGAGGTCCTTCCTCAAGCATAACGCCGATGTTTTCGCCTGGTCTCATGAGGATATGCCGGGAATTGACACCCGGATTATTGCCCATCACCTAAACATAGACCCAAAGGCAAAACCGGTCAAACAAAAAAGGAGGTCTTTCGCCCCGGAACGCAACGAGGCAGTAGCAGACGAAGTCGAGAAACTGACCACCGCAGGCTTCATAAAAGAAGCCCAATACCCGACCTGGCTATCTAATGTAGTGATGGTCAAAAAGGCCAACGGAAAGTGGAGAATGTGCGTGGATTTCACCGATCTGAACAGAGCGTGCCCCAAAGACAGTTTCCCCCTCCCCATGATAGATCAACTGGTGGACTCAACAGCAGGGTACGAAATGCTAACCTTCATGGACGCTTTCTCAGGATACAACCAAATAAAAATGGCCGAGCACGATCAGGAAAACACAGCGTTTGTGACAGACAGAGGGCTGTATTGTTATAAGGTAATGCCATTCGGCCTCAAAAACGCCGGGGCAACTTATCAAAGGCTTGTGAACCGGATGTTCAGCAGCCAGATCGGGAGGAACATGGAAGTCTATGTCGACGATATGCTAGTAAAAAGCAGGCAAGCCATCGACCACCTAGCAGACTTGGAAGAAACATTCAAAAACCTACGAGCCTACAAAATGAAATTAAACCCTGCCAAATGTGCCTTCGGAGTAGCGTCAGGCAAGTTCCTAGGGTTCATGGTGTCCAACCGAGGGATAGAGGCTAACCCCGAGAAAATCAGGGCAGTGTTAGACATGCAGTCCCCAACATCCACCAAGGAAGTCCAAAGGCTGGCGGGCAGAGTGGCAGCACTAAACAGATTCATTTCCAGATCAACAGATAAGTGCCTACCTTTCTTTAAAGTTCTGCGTAAGGCTTTTGAGTGGACTCCCCAATGTGAATAGGCTTTCCAGCAGCTCAAAGGGTATCTGAGTTCAGTACCACTGCTGAGCAGAACCACAGAAGGAGAAGAGCTCTACCTCTACCTCGCCGTATCAGAAACAGCGGTGAGTTCTGCACTGGTCAGGCAAGAGGAAGGTGTCCAAAAACCCGTCTACTTCACCAGCAGGGCTTTGAGGGGCGCGGAAGAACGATACCCCATGATGGAGTTGCTGGCCCTCGCCCTCGTGACCTCAGCAAGAAGATTGAGGCCATACTTTCAGGCGCACACCATAGTTGTCCTGACCGATCAACCATTGAAAAAGGTCCTCCACAAACCAGAGACGTCGGGCAGACTCATCAAATGGTCCATAGAGCTCAGCCAATTCGACATTCAGTACAGACCAAGACAGGCAATCAAGGGGCAAGCTGTAGCAGATTTCATCGCTGAGTTCACCCCTCCCACAATCGGCCCCAGTGCCGACGCCCTACAGCCACAATGGATACTCAATGTCGACGGTTCCTCAACGGATAAAGCAGGAGGCGCTGGGATCGTGCTCGTCACCCCTGAAGGACACAAGCTCGAATATGCCGTCAAGTTCAAATTCCCAGCGTCCAACAATGAGGCTGAATACGAGGCCTTGATTGCTGGTCTCCAAATGGCTTGGCGAATGGGGGCAGAACATGTCTTGGTACGCAGCGATTCCCAACTTGTGGTAGAACAGGTCAAAGGAGAATATGAGGCCAGGGGAGACAAGATGCAAGAGTATTGCGAGATGGCCAGAAATTTGACGAAAAAATTTCCCAAAATACTTCTCGAAAGAGTACCAAGGGTACAGAACGTGGAGGCAGATCGGCTGGCAAGGATCGCGTCATCCCAGGAAGACGACCCCGGAGTGCCAATGGAAGTACTGGATTCACCAAGCATTCGGGAACCCAAAATATTACAAACAGAGCAAGAGGTGGAATGGGCAACGCCAATCAGGAACTACTTGGAAAAGGGGTCCCTACCAGCAGATAAAGTTGAGGCAAGAAGGATTCAATACAGGGCCAGCAGATACGCCCTGATAAACAGTGTCCTGTACAAAAGAGGACACACCATGCCTTGGTTAAGGTGCGCCGGAAAAGCAGAAGCGGACTATATCATGAGGGAGGTACACGAAGGAGTCTGTGGCAACCACTCAGGAGGGAGATCTTTGGCTAAGAAGATTCTCAGAGCAGCCTACTACTGGCCCACAATGGAAAAAGACGCCCAAGAGTTTGTAAGAAGATGCGATAAATGCCAAAGGTTCTCTAACATCCCAAAGCAGCCAGCCCAGGAATTAACACCGATTCAGAGCCCGTGGCCTTTTGCCCAATGGGGCATAGATATAGTAGGTGCCCTACCCCTGGAGAAAGGTCAAACCAGGTTCGCGGTAGTAGCAGTTGACTACTTCACAAAATGGGCGGAGGCGGAGGCTGTCGCCGCAATCACAGAGCAGAAAATGAAAAATTTCCTATGGAAAAAAATATCATATGCAGGTTCGGCATCCCAAAGGTGGTTATCACAGACAATGGAAAACAATTCAGAGGCGGTCAGTTCGGTCAGATGTGTTCGGACCTACAGATCAGCCACCACTATTCTTCTCCAGAGCATCCCCAAGCCAACGGCCAGGTTGAAGTCACCAACCGGACCTTATTTAAAAACATCAAGACAAGGCTGGAGCAGGCAAAGGGTTTATGGGCAGAAGAGCTTCCCAATATCTTATGGGCCTACAGAACGACAGAAAGGGTCGCAACAGGGCATACCCCCTTCTCTCTGACTTTCGGATCGGAGGCGGTAATCCCGGTGGAGATAGGCCTCCATAGCCCCAGGATTGAACGTTTCGAAGTAGAGGCCAACAATGAGGCCCTAGAAGTAAGCCTGGACCTACTTGAAGAGAAAAGGATGCAGGCAGCTGTGAGGGTGGCTGCTTATCAGCAAAGGATGCGCAGATATCATGATGCCAGAGTAAGACCTAGAACGTTCAAAGCAGGTGATTTGGTTCTCAAGAGGGTTAATCAGTCTACTAGAAAGCCTAGAGATGGCAAACTCGGGCCTAATTGGGAGGGCCCATATACAGTTAAAGGGTTTTCCAGGAAAGGGACCTACTGGCTAATTGGGGTCGACGGCAAGGAGCTTCCCAACCCCTGGCACGCCGAGCACCTTAGAAAATACTATGTGTAATGTAACCAGCAACCTTCAATGAAAAGTCTTTTCATGACCTTCAAAACCGATGTCCAGCAAAGCCGAAAGGCCAACAAGGCTACTAAGCCCAACTGGTCAGTCCTCAGAGCTGACCAGCAAAGCCTAAAGGCCAACAAGGCTACTAAGCCCAACTGGTCAGTCCTCAGGGCTGACCAGCAAATCCGAAAGGCCAACAAGGCTACTAAGCCCAACTGGTCAGTCCTCAGGGCTGACCAGCAAAGCCGAAAGGCCAACAAGGCTACTAAGCCCAACTGGTCAGTCCTCAGGGCTGACCAGCAAAGCCGAAAGGCCAACAAGGCTACTAAGCCCAACTGGTCAGTCCTCAGGGCTGACCAGCAAAGCCGAAAGGCCAACAAGGCTACTAAGCCCAACTGGTCAGTCCTCAGGGCTGACCAGCAGAGCCGGAAGGCCAACAAGGCTACTAAGCCCAACTGGTCAGTCCTCAGAGCTGACCAGCAAAGCCTAAAGGCCAACAAGGCTACTAAGCCCAACTGGTCAGTCCTCAGGGCTGACCAGTAGAGCCGGAAGGCCAACAAGGCTACTATGCCCAACTGGTCAGTCCTCAGAGCTGACCAGCAAAGCCTAAAGGCCAATAAGGCTACTAAGTCCGACTGATCAGTCCTCAAGGTCGCACAGGCCGAGAGCCCGTAAAAGTTACGAAGTCCAGCTGGACAGTAGTCAGACTTTACAAAGCTACCAAGGAGCCTAATTAATCAGGTGTTCAACATGGAAACACAGTGCATCAAAATAACCGTTCATTGATTAAAGACAGGTTACAAAAAAAAAAAAAAAAGACGTCACTGGGTGTTTTTACAAAGTACTCAGGACTGGGCCTCGTCTCCCTCTTCTGTCGCCGCGGTCTGGTCTTCCACACCAGGCGCATTGGAGGTCGTGTCGTCAGAAGGTTTTAAGGCAGAAAAATCGAGGTCAGGGAAGAGCTTTCTGGCCGCAACCTTGGCGTCAACGAAGCCTTCCATGTAGGCCTCGCTGAGTTCATCTTGAAAGGCCGCCCCAGCCCTGAACTCCTCCACCGCATTGTCCTGAGCACTTTTCAGCTGCCCCTCCAGCTCAGCGACCTTCGAAGTAAGGGACTCCTTGATTGCCCCAAAAGCCTGGGCATCAAACTCCAGAGCTTCCACCTTTTTCCTGAGCTCGGATACTTCGTCCAGTACAGCTGTTTTCTCTGCCTCTGCAACTGCCTGGGCTTCCTCAGCATCCTTGACCCTCTTCTCCAGGCCACTAACTGATGTGGTCAAGGTCTCAATGACCTGCCCTTTCTTGGCGCACTCGGTTGTCCTCGCCTTCAGACGGGTGGACAGGCAGAGCGCCTTCACATGGAGCTGCAGAAAAATTGCAGGGTCATACACAAATAAATAAAGGAAAAGGGAGAGAGTGGAAGGGAAAGATAACTAGAGCCCTCACCTTTACAGCGTCGAGGTTCAGGCTCCTTGTCAGTTGGGCGTTGGTCCAGTCAGCAAATGGCCCCACGTCCTCCATGCTGATGAATTGCTTCATCCTCTCCCAAGCGGCCAGGACATCCTCCACAATGAGGGGCTCGCTTTGTGGAGTCTGGGTCTGAGCAGCAGCTGTCGCTTCGGCAGGAGGCGGGGGCATCACTGTCCCAGCCCTGGAGGACTGACCAGCGTTGGAAGCCTTGGGTACTGCGGGAGTACTGACCAGGCAATACCCTTGTCATGGGACTGCTCGACAGCCCTCCCCCCAGAGCCAGGCCTGTGGCGTTTGCTTGGCTTCTCTCCAGCAGCCTTTGCCCGTTCCATCTCTTCAAAATTCTTCTTTGTAGAGGACCCCATGCTCCTCTTATCAAAGCCCATGTATGACCCCTGTCCTGCAAAACATACGGGGCAAGAGTCAGTACACTAGAGTTAGAAGGCGGCCCCAAAAGACAGACCAGACTCACTCCTCTCAGCGCGAAGGGCTTCGATGGAAGGGTCTGGACCTAAGAGATAGTCTGCCAAACTCTCACCAGCCACAAGAGGGGCCCAGCTCTTGACCGGGTACTCCCTCACCCTCGCTAAACGGCCTTCCCTCGACTCGTCCTCCAGTATAGGAAGGCGTGCTGAGTAAAAGAAAAGAGGATGATTGTTAGACCACTACCCTCAGAAGGAGTCAGGCATAAAAGCACAATGGGCGCTTACCCTTCCTACCTGGTCTACCCCATTGCCTGGGTATGCGGGGGGTCTGGTCAGTCACGTCTTCCCAGTGAGCTATCTCCATACCCTCGCCGTACACAAAGAAATACTTCTCCTTCCAGCGCTTGTGGGAGACCGGGAGATTGGTAATCAGAGCTGGCTGACTTTCCCTAGCTGAGAAGTAGTACCAGCCTAGGCTCTCGCTCTCGGTTATCTTGTAGCAGAAGAAGAAATCTTCTAGGGTCAGGGTTTCTTCCTTATCGGTGGCGGCCTGCCACAGAGCGGCACAACCTACCAGTATGCGCCAAGAATTGGGCATTAGCTGCCCAGGGGCTAGTCTGGCCCGACTCAGGACCCCTCTAATAGGTGGAGCGATGGGGAACCTCAGTCCCCCAGACAACGGGCTCTCATATACAGCAATTTTGCCTGGGCGAGGGAAGCACGCTCTGTCTTCACTCCCTGGCACTCGGTAACTCATGGAGGAAGGAAATTGATAGACAGACCACAACTTTTGCACTTTTGCTCCATCTAGGATGGAGGCAAAGTGCCGAGCCTCGTACCTACTTTCTGGAGCGGGGGACACTGCCCCTACCTCAGCCATGGCCATGGGGGCACTCTCAAAGGCGTCCATAATGGCCACGGGACTCCTTGCCCTCCTAGGCCTCACCTCTTGAGTAATCTCCTCGAGATCTGCCCCGGAATAGTTCACCGAGGCATTGGATGCCTCGTCTGGTCTTACCCTATCTAGGTCCATAGAGGCAGTACGCTCAGAACCGCTCGACAGATCAATTGGCAGTGGGTTCATGACCCTAGGATCCTCAATTTCTCGGAGGGTGTCAAAAACGGCTCTGGATGCTTCAAGAACACCCCAGTATACCGACTCAACGAAGGGGGGATTACCTATAAACCCTAAGGGGTATGAGGCCCTAATCCTCCACTCGTAGTACCAAATAGCCTTCTGTAGGAGCCAAAACATAAACACTAACACTACGTACCTTGATGGGAATGGATTTAGGAAGTGATTTCGGAACCCCTCCGAACGAACAACAACAGTGAGAAGGACGGAGGGAGAGAGAAACAACGAACACAGTTGAATGCTTGGGAAGAAATGTGTAGAATAAGGGGCTCCTTTCGACGAACCGCCAAGGTTTTATAAGCCCCCTCTATTCGAAATCAACGGTGTAGATCGGCCCGAAGCTCTCAAGATCGGACGGGCAGTGTAATTGATGTCTAATCGACATACGGAACCAACCGCGTGAGGCCACGTGGCAGAAAGGCCAACAGTCGCGTCGATCCACCTGGCATAGTAATCATGACGGTTATACAGCGCCATAAATGCGCCGGTTCGACGGCGCTCGGTGACTCTTCGAAATTCCCGTAGGCATACCTTTGGAATTCCCATAGGCCGACCTGGGCTGCCCAGGGAATTGGGGGCATCTGATAATGCAAATGACAAGTACGGTCGGTCAGCCCATCCTTGGACAGACCAGACCAGCCCGGCTCGCATATCCAGCTCAAGTCACCTCACTCCTAGGTCAGGTCTGTTAACAGAAAGAGCGGCAGAACTCAAGCGACACACTGGGCGGCGGCACGAAGGCACCCCGAGATTCCCGCCTGGTAAATAGCCCCCACGATCCCATGATTCGAGCGTTTCCCCCATGAACGGGAGCATGATCCATGGGGCCGAAAATCAAGGCACGATATACCCCCACGAAGTGGGAGGCATGACGAGGGGGGAGTGCAATTAACTGACCCACGAAGGTGCCCACGATCAAGAAAAACACTCCTATAAAGGGAACAGTTCTCACCTCCAAGAAGGTACGATTCTGCACCACCTTAGATACTCATTCTGTCCCTGTTTCCCTAAGCCTAATTTTGGCATCGGAGTGTCTTTGGCAGGCACCATACCGGTGTCCCATAGAGGGGGGAAACTCATCGCACCAGCAAGCTGCACCCGGGATTGGGAAAGACGTACCAGTTTATCGCATTATCAGTTTCTATTATTACAAACACTCAAAATAATACTATGCAGTTATGTTCCAATGTTTGAAATCGTCTATATTCTGGAGCCATAAACGAAGGGGATCATCAAACGTGTCATTCTTCTTTATCTCATAAACTGACTCGAGGTCTGTAAAATCCTCCAAATCTTGATGATTGACATATTCAGGAAGCCCAGTAAGTTTACCAAGGTCAATAGGCTCCTTGTCATGTGCTTTGGGCTCATTAAATTTCTCCATCATCCATGCATTCATCCTTTTAGAGTCATCATTAGTCATGGCCTTGGATTTTTTTATGTTGCATAATGAGCTGCAAGGCTGGCCCAAAATTCGGATTGCATATCTATTTAGTGGTGATAGAAGGTCACCAAAATAATCCCACCATATTCCTACACAAAGTAAATCATGCAACAAAAAATTATAAAATTTACCTAGATAAGCATGTGCATAATTAAATAAAAGCAAATAAACTTACGTGGATGTAATGTTTTCGACATCTCTATTGCTGTTCTCGTGAAAACACGTGGGTCTTTCTTGCGGTATCGTTGTACTTGCCGTAAAAAAATTTCAACTTCATATTTAGCAACCAAGTTATCCGTAATAAAGCTTATGCCTTCTGTCATTTTAGGGTCCTCCTCAAAATTTTCATCACACCTGATAGCGGGATTTAAAAAGGCAGCAGCTGCATGCATTGGACTGATTATATCATGCCACGTATGCCCAAATAACGCACAAATTTCCTCATATTTGGCTTGATCTTTCTCACAACATTGCCTAATTGCATTGCTTGCCCTTTTCATTGCTTCATATAAATATGCAGAAGTAGGAGCATCCCTACTAACTAAGCGGAGAACTTGAAATAGGATATCAACAATATGTAACACCTCTTTCACTGATGCCCAAAATGTTGTGCTCTCAATGGCATTGGCAACCCACTTTGCCAGCTCTTGCATACTAATATCCAATATTCCCCTATCTGAAGATGCATCAGGTAATTGCAAGGCCCGCAGTTCAGTTTCAAATTCTGAGATTGAGTGGAGCAACAAAAAGTTGGAGGCAAATGGAGCTAAATAGGGATGTTCAAGTTCCTTGTATTTTGTGTGTTTTTGTATTTGCAATGACAAATTGATACCACACTTGTGTATATATGACATAATCACTTTTCCAACAATTGTAATCCTCCGCACCCAATTAACGTTATCATATATATTCGTTAAAAGTGATTGAATCTCACACGTTGCACATTTGCATATCTGCAAATGAGGATACTTATTTGGAAATGCGTCTTTAAGAAACCAAGAAGTATCAAAATCTTCAACAAGAAGCTGTACAACTTTGTCGGCTCCAATCTCCTCAATTGTAGAAAACACGTGGCTAGTAGTTGAACTATACAAATTCGTATGAGACGACTTTAAAACCATTGCCCCTCTCGGAGAATATGCAAAAATATTCGTCAAGGTCTCTTCACGGACGTACTTTATTTCAAACATCAATGTACAACCTGTTGTAACCCAAGACTCTTTAACATTTTGAATGTACCCCAAAATTTCCGTGTCATAATCCGAGACTAACTTGGCTTGAAGAGCTAAATTTGGTAGTTCATAACCAGGGCCAAATTCAACAACCTTTTTGACGAAGTCAATGAAAGCTTGTAATTGAATAACATCCTCTGAAATGTTACTTAAACGGAAGAATTTAACTAACATTTTGTTGACAACATTCTTATCATTGTGACATGTTGTTGAAGTAGAAATAATTCCACCGTTATCACCATTTACTGAAACTGCAATGCTCTTACGTTTCTTGCTAGGACAGCCAATTGCTTTATAAGCTGCTGCTCGAACATTATCACGCACGTTTAAACATATTTCAATATCACGACCTTTTACTCCAGACAAATGTGATTTGACTCTTGAGATTCCTACAGAAAATTCATTTTGACAAAAGTTACACTTAAAGTGGCCATTCAAATCCTCCACGTACTCCCAAAATGGATCTCTTTTTCTACCCATTGTTTGTTTTATCCTACATGTAATAAAGTGATTTAAAATACTGCTAAATTGAATAACTTCAAGCAAAAAAAAGAAAAAATTAGGGAAGAAATTGTCATCACGAAAAAAACTAAATGATTCCCAATTTGGCCGACATGATATAACTATCTGTCTACTAATAATAATACTAATCACTACAAATACTTTAGAAGGGCAATGCACTTACATATTATCCTATCTCACTCCAATGGTCTACTACTTGGCAATGCAATTTAATTTCAATCCCTAACATTTTTGTGATGGATATATTCTTTTAAACCCTCTTAGTTATGTTCTTAATTTTTTCTTGCTCCCAGTTTGACTTCAAAAACCAAGCTTTTATCCTTTTTTTTTTTCTTTTTGTTTATATGCATATTGGGGACTTGTGCCTCTTCTCATACAATAAAATTTCTTTGGCAAACAAACTATCATAACAAACTAATAGAAGTTTGAAAATGCTAATTTAGGTAACACTACTATTGGTCTCTGACACAAAATGGTTCCTACTTGCTCTGAGCTCAAACTAAATGCACATAAACAAGTCTATAATCTTTTCGCATTTGTTTTAGAGCAAAACAATTGATAATCAAACAAATAATTTCGTTCGAATTTGACCAAATAGATCATGTAATATAGCAAAATAGGAGAGAGACGTATGTGTGTTTACTTATGCATCTAAACACCTTGATGGTGTTTTCGATCACTACCCAATTGAGATGATGAAAAATGACTTAATGCCATGAATGATCAAAGAACTTAATAGTAATTTACAAAAAAATGCAAAAAAAAAAAAAAGGAATAAAATAAAATAACCTCAATCAAAGGAAAAGAAACTGAGCGAAAAGCAAAAGAAAGAAACATCAAACACGTATTAGCGGAGAAGATATACATGAACAATCAAACAATTGACAAAAATATTACCCGGTTTTGCAGGGAGAAGTATAGAAAGAAAGAACACCCACTAGGCCCTGAAAAACTGTCTTCTTCTTTTGTCCTTGTTTCTCTTGTACAAGCATTTGGGAAAGTCGTTCCCTTCTTTCTTACAAACTTCAAGTCATTCCAAGTCGTTTTTTTTAAACAGTTTTTCTCGGCTTTCCAAGTGGGTAATAAATAATCAATCACTAAAGTCAGATTATATAAAAATATTACATATATTGATATATGTACCTCCAGTTGTCTGTGCTGACATAACTTATAACCGAACTATACCGGGTGGCAACATATAGTACGGCTAAGCTCCATAAAAAGCGGAGTCTTACTTGCATCCTCTAGGTCAAGAGGACAGATATTTATTTTTAGTATTTGGTGGCATATACTTAGGTGCAGCTAAAGCGACAGTTACAGCTAGGATCCTGAATCTTTGTTTTGTTTTTTTTTTTAATTTTTGTTTTGATTATTAAAATACATAAATTACTTTTTTAATTTATTTTTTTATTCATAAGACACAATGTGATAAGATTTACATTAGGAAATACATATAAGACTCATTCACTTTATATTTTTTGGGTTAAAAATTGATTTATGCATGGTATTTTTTTCAATATAAAATAAAAATTTTATCCTGACTTTAGACAAATTAAAAGCTAAAACCTTATTTGTCAAAATAGCAATTTAGTCAAGATAGCGAGTTTAATGCCTAATCCACTAACGCCAAATCACCAGTCCATCAAATAAACAAAAACAATAAAAAAATAAAGAAATTTCAAATGCTCAATACTTACAGGAGATAGACAACAATATCATATAAGTGTTATGGTAAGAGATTTGCATTTAATGGAAAAAAAATTAAAATTGCCACTAATTTGAGGAAAAATATGACATTGATAATACAATATCCAAAAAGTCCATATATTATAATTACTCTATTTAAAGTTTGGAATCCTAAATAATAATAAAAAAATATAGAGGTTAATGTAATCAGATATAAACTAATCTATACCAATATGAAAAAAAAAAAAGCCTTAAATGCTGGGACTTGGAATCTTAAATAGAGAGCTTAAAAGTGTGTTATTTACTTGACCTAATAATAAAAGGTTAGTGAGATTAAGTTGAAGCAATGCTGTATATTTTTCATTTAAAGTCAAATAAATACAAATAAGTGAAGTAATAAAAAAAAAAAAAACAATACACCTAACAAACAAATAAGCTGGCTTTTCTTTTGATATATGGGTCCCTTTTTTTTCTCTAGACGAACAAAACAGGGTAGCAACATATAATACGGCTGATTTAAAAAAGAACGGGGTATTTTACTTGCTACTTACATATCACACCTACCTTGGAGCATTATAAATACCCTGTCTAGCACCAAATTCCCACAAAACTGACAAGTTAACGTCCAGCTTATTCCTAAGGCTGAGAGAGGAGGGATTTTGGAAAAATAGTTTAATGGTTAGGTAGTACTAAGTACTCAGTGCTCATTTTTATTAAATGATAGTGCAGAAATCTGTAAAATAAAGAAGAAGATGAATAATCACGTTCAAGGTACGATTAATATTGTTTTCCTTAAGACGATATTCGCCCCCACTAATTCTCAGAATCTCGTGTGCACCGGGTTAATAGCAAATCGTTTCTAGGATACAATAGAGCCTAAAAAATCTATAGTTCTGATTGCGTGTTGCACACACGAAATCAGACCCGAATACCCTCCGATTATCAAGTTTGCCAAGAATCTGAATGTCTATTTCTGCAGAAACAGACTTCAGAGATGATGAACAATAAAAATTAGAAAGAATAAAAAATTATAATGTCTTTTAATATAGAGAGAAGTTGCAGGAAAAAAATCTTAATATTGTCTGCGAATCTACCATGTTTTTATAGAAATTTTAGTGTCTTTTTGGACCAGACATGACTGTTAGAATTCAAGTAATGACTTATTTCTAACAGTCACTTGCACATTTAAACACAGTCGTCGGATCGTCCCTTTTCTACTCTAACGGTGTAGATCGCACCTATTCATTGTGTGATCAGATCATTCATCACACATTTATGATCAGATGTGATTCTCACCATACGATCCTTTTTGCTTATGTATTAACCATCCGATCGTTGATTATCATGATTGACAAAAATCAATGGTCTTGATCACACGCGCACACGTGCAAGTGCCAAGTGCTAAGTGTCAAGTGCGCCACTAAAGTGCTACGCGACTCGCACGCGGGACGAGCGTTTGGCACACATGTGGCTTGGCACGCATGCTCATACTTGAGTGCTACACCCAATCATTACTCTAAAGCAATACATAGAAAGTTGTTGGCATTTATAAATGCCTTACCAAACTTCTCACTTTTCAATGTGGAATTCATTTAATAAGGCAATAAAGACTTTCTTCAAAATTAGTCAAAACCATTTTGAAAAATTCCAAAACTACTGCATATATTATATATTTTGAAAATATTTTTAACAATAAATGATCAGTGGTGAGGTCATAAACCACTAACCTAAATTTTTGGTGTAGTGGTAAAACTTTTAACACAAAATCCTATTAAATTTTGTCACGTGACATTTTTCTTTTAAAAGTCTTTCCACTACCTCATAAATCAGGTTAGTGGTGTATGCACTAGTCATTTGTCATCATTTGATAAGGATGAGCACCGAGTGCTAAGTACTACCTAATCATTAGACTTTTTTTTCGAGATTTTGAGCAATGCCGAACCAACAACCGATGAATGTTAGGGATGAGCAGTGAGTATTAAAATTCTTCTGCTTTGGTATTATTTTATTTTACGCTTTGGTATTGTTTTATTTTCTTTCCCTCTTTTTTCTTTCAAAAGCCCTTAATGTTTTGGCAATAGGGCAGCCCAACTGATTGTTCTCACAAACTCCTTTTTCCTTCTTATTTTTGGATGCTGTTTTGTTTGCATACGCCTTACTTCTCAATTCGTTTTGTTTAATTTGAAGTTGTTCGAACTCTTTTATGCCCTGTGGTGTCAGTGGAATTGTCACATATATCCATTTTGATTAACTATTCTGAGATTTTTTTTTCTAACATCTGATTGAAAATGTAATCTTGTTATTATTATTATTTTTTCTTATGATAATAGGGCGAACAAGACCTTAATTCTGCCACCGCATTTCACGCCATTGTTATTCTTCTCATTTCCACTCTGAGTGCCCTCCTCCAAGCGAAATACCACGGCAATAATGGTTCCCCATCCGAAACGCACTACAAAATTATGTTAGCCTTCATTGTCGCCATACCATTGGCAGTCGAAATAATTACTCAGACTCGATGTATAAAGCTACCACGCGATTTGTGCTCATATCAGTCTCTTCTCAGGAGCTCTTGCCTCAATTTTGCTGCTACCAGCTCTTGTCCCAGTTTTTGGGTGGATTCTTTTAGTCTTGTGGGCATTACTTTTGTAAAGTTAATACGTGACTTACATGCCGAATTGGTTTACCAAGCATTGTTGAACATGTTACGCTTGTTGATGAGGCATAACTCCATGGAGCAACGCCATCGGTTACCCGCATAATGATTTTCACTAGAGACTGTAATGCAAAATATCTAGTTTTGAAAAATTAAAAATAAAGACAATCTAGTACACGAATCTCTTGTTACTACATAGCCTTAAAGTTTTAGATCTTAGATGTAAACAAGTGGTTTCTGTGTTTCAAACATGTAATACATATTAGGTCATAATGGAGCAACCAGTTCTTAGAATCTGATCAAAACAAATTAAAATTTTCCCTAGCTTACAAGGACTGGTTTGTATATAATTAGTATTCTTTTGTATTTTACCATCTTTTATGGTTATGAAATCCATGAAGTGCCATATTGTGCTCTAAACCTATGGTGGGCTGATTTTTTTTTTTTTTTTTAAATTTTTTGGGTCTGGGATATTGGGCAACTGATTTTATCCCTCATATAGGTATAAATAATGTATTAAATGTAAATTTGGTAATTAACGAGTGTAAGTTTGAACATGATAATTTAGCTAACACAACTCTTGGTCTCTTACACCAAATGATTTCTACTCTGTCCTCAAACTAAAAGCACATAAACCCATCTAGCTATAATCTTGTTGAATTTGTTTCAGAGAAAAAAAATAGATATTTTGAAATTTTTTCCAAATTAATCATGTAACATAGCAAACTGGATAGAGAAATATGTACACACGTGTATGAATTTATTTATGATTTTATTCTTAATGCACTAAAATTGAACCATCTAAACATTAATGTTTTCAATCGTCACATTCTGATAAAAAATGACTTACTGACATGAATGATCTTTGGAATTAGCCGTAATTTACATAAAATGGGGGGGGGGGGGGGGGGGGGGGGGGGGGGGGGGGGGGGGGGGGGGGGGGGGGGGGGGGGGGGGGGGGGGGGGGGGGGGGGGGGGGGGGGGGGGGGGGGGGGGGGGGGGGGGGGGGGGGGGGGGGGGGGGGGGGGGGTGGGGGGGGGGGGGGGGGGTGGGGGGCGAGGGGTAATTTTAACATTAAAATAAAAAATAAAAATAAATAAAAACAAAACCGGTGGGGGGGGAAGAGGGAGGAAAAAAAAGGGGAAAAATAAGATAAAAGGGGGGGGGAAATCAAATACCCAACATGGGGGAAAAAAAATTAACCCCATTCAAATAAATAACCCCCAATCACAGGAAAAGAAACTCAAGTTCCTTCACTCACACTAACGGAGGGGAAAACAAACTAGAAAGAAAGAAAAAGAGTTTAAAGAAGTCATCATTAAAACCCAATGGCATTAAAAGAGTACATATATATCATCCATGAACAATCAAACAAATAATAGAAATATATCTAGGACATAGCAATACTACTACGCCCATCTATTATAATAAATAAAGGAAGGAACTCCAATTGGATTTTTGAAGCCACATAATCGGTGTCACTTTTTTTTCTTTCCCAAATTGTTCGATTAAATCTATTTTATTTCTGCTACAATTACTTTGTTTCTCAATAATGATAAGAGCGAATTTCTAAGACAAAAAATTACAAAACTACCCACGTAATTTTTTGTGAATTCTAGATCCTTCACATCCAATTCACTTGTTAATATTGATAAGATTATCATCTTTTATGATTTAATAAAAACGATGACTACTATTTTTGACAATGATCAAGTATTACACACAAATCATATGTGCTCACCCTCTAATCAGATTTAGACAATTCATCAATGATAAAACATTAGAGAAGATGCAAAGAGAGAATACCCACGAGGCCCTGAAAGAGGTCTTTTCTTCCGTGTTGGATTCTCCGGTACAAAACAGATGGGAAAGGGGCTCCTCATCTCTTTCTACCAGACTTCAAATCAAACAAGTCGTTCTCTTTTTTCCTTTTTGGATAACCAATACCACAAAAGTGAAAGACATTACGATCAAGCAAATCATCAGAATTGGTTCAACTTAATTGACTCAACAAATCATTTTGGTCTAATAAGTAAAGGTTAATTTTACTTCGCACCTTTACACTTTACTTTCAGTCTCATTTTAGTTCCTTTACTTTAAAATGTAACAGTTAACTCTTTGAAATTTTGGTCAAGTACCACTTTGGTCCTTCTGTTAGCTACTGTTATATTATTTAACAAAAAAATGATCATGTAGGCCCATATGTAAAAATTTTAAAGACAATATAGGAATTTTCGCATATTGTGTTTGAAAATGAGAAAAATGATTGAGAAATAAGATTGTATATATCATCTTTAGGATTAATTATTAATACACCCTCTGAATTATGAATCAGTATATAATTTATCAGTGTGAATCAGTATAATCATAAAAATAATGTATAATTAATAAGACAAAAATTAAATTTTTAAAAACTAACTAATTTTACTAAAAAAAAAAAAAAAAAAACTAACACACCCATTTAAGTTATTTTTTTTAAAATTTAATTTTTGTCTTACTAATTATACTTTGTTTTTAGGATTATACTGATTCACACTGATTAATTATATACTCATTGTTATCAGTATATATAATTAATTATTAGCACACCCTCTGAATTATGAATCAATATATAATTAATCAGTGTAAATCAGTATAATCTTAAAAATAAAATATAATTAGTAAGACAAAAATTAGATTTAAAAAAAAAAAAACTTAAATGAGTGTGTTGGTTATTTTTTTAGTGAAATTAGTTATTTTTTAAAAATCTAATTTTTATCTCACTAATTATACTTTATTTTTAGAATTATATTGATTCACACTGATTAATTATATACTAATTTATAATTTAAAGGGTATGTTAATAATTAATCCTAAAAATAATATATACAATCTTATTTCTTAATTATTTTTTTTATTCTCAAATACAATGTGCAAAATTCCTATATTATCCTTAAAATTTTTACATGTAAGGTCCACATGACCATTTTCCGTTAAGTAATATAGCGGTAGCTAACGGAAAGACCAAAGTGACACTTGATCAAAACTCTAAAGAGTTAACTGTTACATTTTAAATTAGAGGGACTAAAGTGAGACTGAGAATAAAATGTAGGGGTGCAAAGTGAAATTAACCGAATAAATAATGCTAGCCTTTGATTCAGTTCAGAATAAACTCAAACTGCCATGTTCAACCAAAACCAGTTCTGGATCTCACTAATCCTACTTTTGCTATCATCTGCAGCATCAACAACAACAACAAAAAAACCAGTTCTAACAAGAAAATCAAGACTTACCTTATGCCGGATAACGAAATCCTCTTCTTGTTCCATGCGGATCCTATGAACCATAGGCTGTAAAGTTTAAATAGGAGTATGTAGAAGTCGTTGCTCCAGTAGCAATATAATATTGCACCACTGAATATTTTTCTGACAAGTAATATTATACTCAAAGAATTTTCATATAGAGCAATATTGTTTTGTAATCCTTTCGTTTTAGACCAGAGCACCTACCGCTTTGGCTTGGTGGCCTAAGTTTTCTATATAAAAATTCTATCAATTATAATTTAATTTATTTATCTTTTTACAGCCTATTTAAAATTTAAAAAAGAAAAAAAAAAGAAGAGAAAATAAAAAAATAAAAAAATTAAATAAATAAATAATAGCAAACAATACTTTTTCTATACTTTCCTACCTTTTCCAAATTCTAAACAAGCGGCTAGGGTGCATCAAAGAGGTAAACAAGTGAGTCCTAGCCACGTGTCATTGCTACATTGGTGTGGGGGTCACAAGTCACTTACATGTCATGATAGTATTGGACAGTGGGAAATGGGATTCTGGGGAAGGGGATGACTCTTGGGAATCTGCTTAGAACGCCCTATGCCTGTTTGTTTATAAGATAAAAAAATAAAAAATAAGTAATATTGTGAAATTAAAAAAATAATAATATGTGATAAGTAATACCATAATGTGATGAGAAATTACTCATACTATATTTGATTAAGATAAGATAAAAAAATAGATTAAGTAACAAGAAGTATGATAAATGCATAAAATTATTTTTTTGTCCTTACAAGAAAATTGTTATTATAATATAGTGAATAATATAATATCCATTATATTATATTATTTATTAATGTAGAATATTAATATAATAAATTACCTTAGTATAATACAATAATATTATATATTAACATATAATAATATATGTTTATACATTCTTATTTTTATTTTTATTAGTACAATATATAATACAATATTTTAATACAACAAAAAAAATATTAATATAATATAATTATATATCATTGTTGTATAATTGTATGATAATATAATGTAGCTCATATTATAATACCTAATATAATATATTATTATCAAAAAATAATATATAATAATGTGAGGGTGGACAAAATGATCCATAATGCCTTATCCCTCTCCTTAGGATATGGCATTCCACTTCTCCGATGGAATGCCTTATCCTTCATTTTGGAGGATTACATCTCCCATGAGAAATATAATCCTCTTTCAATTTTTTTTTTAAACAAGAAATTAGGTAAAACTCATGAATGACAAATCCAATCCCCTCTCTTAAAGCCCCAAACAAACAAGTCCTTTGAGAAAGGAAAAACTAGAACTATGACATGGGGGAAAAGTAGTGGATGAGGGAATATGTGAATTTTTTTGAACTTCTAGGCAGGAAAATTCTGAGGGCATGTTCTCTATTCAAACAGTGGTCCCCACGTGCTCATTATATTGGGCCTGTTCTTGGCCTTTCAGATTGGATGGCTAAGATCTTTGGGTTAGGTGGAGGAGCTTTGAGTTTTTCTTTTATCAAAATAATGATATTTTTAAAATTTATTTTTAAAATGTTAAATTTTAAAAAATAATTTTCACAATAAAGTAAAACGCAATAGCAAATTTCATGCCATTGCATTTTAAAGGATTGCGTTTTCTAAAATGGTCAAGCCTAGAAAAGCCGAAAGCCTGCAAAGCTGAGAAAACGCAAGTTGTGGTCATTATATATTCACCAAATTACCTCTTCTCCCCCTTCCCGCCGCCCCCCCCCCCCCCCCCCCCCCCCCCCCCCCCCCCCCCCCCCCCCCCCCCCCCCCCCCCCCCCCCCCCCCCCCCCCCCCTTCCCCCCCCCAAAACTCCCTCTTCCCTTTTCTCTATTTTCATTTCACTTGGAGATCTCTCTCCGTTGTTCTCTCCTTTGCAAGTAATTTCTCCTCCTCCCAGCAGCAAGGTTGTTTGCTCCTCCCTGGCAACAGGTAACTTATTTACATTAGAGAAAATTTACACATAATATAGTAGTAAAAAAATATTATTAAATATATAGTTATTTTATAATATAATTCATAGATTACTAAGTTTAGTAATTTTTTTGCAGTCATCTTTGTTGCTCCCGTTAGTCTGGCAAAGGCCTCCCTTGTTCCTTGTATTATGACAGTCGATTATTTTCATTGGTAAGGTATCTTATATATTTGTGTTGGTAAGGTAGCCTATATATTTTGTACAAAAGATATTATAATACAGTCGATTATTTGTGTCAGTTATTTTCTATTTATCTTATTTAGCTTGTTTAGGTGTATAATATTATTATTTACATATATTACATTATTTTCTGTTATTAAAGTTATTGCAATAGATGTGTTTTATTTTTTTTTATGTTGTCATACAAAATATAGCAGTATGTGTCATGTTTAATCAGGTTGTATGTACTTATTAAAAAAAGATATGATAACTTGTCAATATGAAAAATATGGTCACTTGAATATGCTGGTAAATGTTAGATGTAAAAATTCAAAATTTATTAATAATAATTGTAAAATTTGAAATTTATTAAATTAATATTTTTATTTAAATGTATAAATTCAAAATTTTTGTAAGAGTTAAAGTTAAAATTAACTGGAAAATATGTTTTTGTTAATCAAATTTTATTTACAAGTAAATAATATTTAGAAGTAAATAATATTCAAAATAAGTACATTTTTTTTCAGTAAATATTTTTAAGGATAAAATGAAAAAAAAAAAAACAGATTATTTTAATTTAATAGATCTATAAATACTATAAAATAGATATAAGTAATAGTTAAAATGTTTTAGTAATTAGTAATAAAATGTTATAAAAAGTGTTATATAATGGTAAAAATAATTATTAGTAAAATTAGTATTGTTAAATGGATGAAATAGTGGCAACAATAGTATTGTTAAATATATAGTTTTTTTATAATATAATTTGCAGTAAATAATTTTAAGGATAAAATGGAAAAAAAAAAAAAGATTAGTTTAAATTAATAGAACTACAAATACTATAAAATAGATATAAGTAATATTTAAAATGTTTTAGTAATTAGTAATATAATGTTATAAAATTGTTGTAAAAAAGCAAAAATAATTATTAGTAAAATTAGTATATGTATTTTTGAAATAAACGAGATGATATGTTGCCATTGTAAAAATATTAACTTAATAAAATTATAGGATATTCATCAAAATTACTACCACAGCTCACTTTGTTAATCTAATTGAACTAAACCCTAAACATGTTCCCTCAACATAACAGTGGCTTTAACTAAATGTATGATGTGTTTTTACATTTATATCAAAATAGGCGCAAAAATAGATGAAACAGTGGCAATGATGTATTGGGGTTGGGAAATAATGAAAAATGGAGATGGAAGGATTATGTACAACATGGATTGCCAGTCATGTTGCAGTATACTGTTGCAATTGAAATTGTCTGAATTAGAAGCGATGATAATACCTATGATTGCCAAAGATGGAAAACATATAAGACTAAAAATAATATGCAGATTTCAATATAGTAATGAAGGGGCTCGATCAAATATAAGAAACTTCCGATCAAAGATGAACAAACATTGCAAATTGCCTTATGACTATCACAAAAAGACTATGGATGGTATGCATTGAGCTGTACATTAAAATAGAGGATGCAGTAGTAGATGTGGACCCTGCAGCAGATCGAATGTGGGGTGACATTCAGGGGTATGCCAGAATACTAGCAGATGAGGGAGATACGTCAACAGCGTGAAACTTTTCAACGACGTTGACATCGAGGCAAGACACTATTGGCCACAGTGTGCCGAATTCACAACAATTCAACAAATATGGTAACCTATTTCATTTGTGAAGCACGCAGTAAAGTGGTCACCATGGTTCATTCGTTGATTGTGGCATTGGGTTGAGTAGTATGTCAAAACACTGGCCAACCATAGACACTGTTGGTCCTTCATAAGAGCCTCCATTGGGACATAGTCAAGGGAGGGATCCAATGCAACATATGATTGAATCAGGTTGCCAATCCATCTCCATATAATTTGATTTCAATGAAAGGTCTCCAGATACACAGTCAGAACCATTAGATGAACATATATATGTCGCTTTGATGAATGATTCCGATGATGATGTTCAACAACAACAACAAATTTTGGTTCCTTACTTCACCACATTCCCGAAGGGATATGATGCACCTATACTTGGCAGCGATCATTTTCGCTGTGGGCCAATATGGGATATACATAATTCTAATTTTTAAATAGGGATGCTATTTAATAATAAGGCAGCTGTGAAAAATGCATGCACAACGTATCACTTACACAACAACAAGGAGTATTTGGTTGTTGAATCAATTACGAAATTATGGAAAGCAAAGTGTGCACACGATTGCCCTTGGATGCTTCGTGTGTCCCCCAAGAAACATGGGATGTGGGAGGTTATGCAATATAATGGGCATCATAGCTACTTGTACCGAATGCCAAACATGGGCCATCATAACCTAGACACGAACTATGAAAGTTTATGCATGTGTTTATATGGTTTCGTTCACGCCAATGTTATGGAGGATTACTGACCTTCTTATGAAGTGCCTACTATTCTCCCAAACCCTCGTCGCGAACGTGTAGTCCGAAAAGCCCGTCCAAAACACAACAAAATTCCTAACGAGATAGACGAATTGAGGCTAAAACAGATGTTCAAGTGTAGTTTATGCAACAAGCCTCGTCAAAACAGACGCCGATGTCCAACCAGAAGAGGGGAACATTAGGGAATAGTACATGTACGTAATCCATTTGTATTTGATACACGTGTTGAAAATGTGTAAACTTTTCCTTCTAAGTAAGGGTGCAAACCAATTATTTCATGCATATTACATTATATTTTACAAGTTATGAATGGATGACATTATTTCATTACACATGTTATACACATTATTGAGTCGTATGCAACAACTGATTTTCATTTTACTGACATTCCAGATCTATCATACACTATGGCATCACAACGTCGACTTGGTGGACCCATCGATTCGCGTGTACTTACCTAACATGACATTCATTGCTCACAGGTCGTGTGGGAGTATAGGGTATGTTTTATAGTACTTGTACGTAATCTACATAATAGTTCACAATTAAATTTTTAATAACTGCTACCATTTTATAACACGTTCCTTTTATTTGATGGATAGGGTAATTAGCCTATGGCTTGTCGTTGGGCAAACTCAAGTTTATTCAATGATGATGTACACCCTTGCACTATATCTTATTTGATCCACGCCTATACCGCATATGTAGAATTCAGCACGATCATACTCTGCTCACAACCATGGTGGGGAGATGACGACAGGAGACATGCACCTTCCACTTGCCTGTTGAGGAGGCCATAGTTACATTACAGGATGTCTCTATCCGATACAGTCTTTCGGTTGTTGGAAGGGCTTTTACAAGTTCGGAATTACAGTTCAAAATTACAATAAATTGCATAAATTATTTCATGACATTATTTAAATACACACATTATTTCATTATGTTACACGCGTTATTATGTCGTATACAAGAACTGATTTTTATTTTACAAACATTTTACAAGTCCCTTCGGTGCATCCCCGTCGCAGGATAGGCCTTCTATCTTTATGCAACATTTAGGGGTTACCCTCGGGCCCCATTATTTCAAAAAAGGTATGGTCAAGCTTAAGGGGTTAAATCAGACATTTAGGGTACTTGTAAATGATGTCGATGAAATCACAGTACAACGTCATGCTTGGGCATTTATACTGAGACTCATTGGCAGGTGTCGCGCCTCAATTTTTCACACTCGAAAAAATACACAAGCGAAAAAAACGTTGTACTCTCTCGTTAGAACTCATCTTCCTAAAAGGATGAATGCAACTACATTTGAATTGAAAATTAATTTGAATAAGGGCTTTTGAAAAAAGTTTGGAGTTGTTACCTAACTTGATTAAGGTAAGTTAGGTCACATAAAACTAAATGCAATCCGAAAATTAAACCTAGGGTTTTTGAAAAGGCTTTGGAATACTTCCTCAAGAGAGGGTTTTTAAGAAAACAGGTTGTTTGGCAATCTTTGAAAATATTTAAGCCTTTTTTGAAAAATAACTCCGTTTTGGTCTTTAAAAATAGTGATTCTAGGTTTGGAGGTTGGTTGCATATACGAAAGATATCCTAAGATCATCACCTTATCCCGCCCTTGTGGTACCTACATGTCTATTCACCCTAGGTTCCCTCATTTAGAATCTTCAATTAACGAATGTCCAATACTATATCCATTTTGAAAAGAACTATATGATGCATGATATGCAAGTGCAAGAAAAAGATTTAATTTTGAAAAGAGGATTTGAAGTTTAAAAGAGATTATGAAATTAGAAATTTGAAATAGATGGTGGACTTGAAAATTTGAAAAAGGTTGTGACTGCACTCATGAGGGTTGCCTACGTATCCCTTTGTTAGGAATCAAGTCAGTCGTAGTTCAGACTCGGGGTCCGATTAAAAATAAACACTTTGAGGTCTTTGAAAAGTTTAATTTGAAAATGTTTGATTTGAAAAGGGTTTGATTTGAACTTTGAATACAAGATTGGAAATCGAACTTTGATTTAAAATTGAACTTGGAATTTGACTTTGATTAAAAAATGAACTTGAGGATTTTGAAATTGATTTTGATTTGAAAAGATTGAACTTTGAAGAAGAACCTGGGCTTGATTTAGAAAGATTGAATTGATCTTTGAAAACATCTTGACTTGAATTGAAGTTTGAAAACCATCTTGGTTTAGAAAAAGAGTTTTAGAAAAGAGTTGAATCTTCATACTTTTAGGGTGAGGGTTTAACTAGGGTTTGGCTTCCTAGGGTTTAGGTAACCTAGGGTTAAAAGCATGCAATAGGATTGGAAAAACTTGATTTGAACTTGAGATGTTTGATTTTAGAAAGTTAAATTTTAGGAAAGGTTTGAATTAGAAAAGTTGGATTTAAGAAAGATTTAGAAAAAATTTGATTTGATTTAGAAACACTTGATTTGGAATGATTGGAAAAGATTGGATTTGAATACTTTATTTGAAAGAATTTAGAAAGTTAGGGTTTTGAGAAAGATTGGATTTTAGAAATTGTTGAATTAGAAAAGTTTCAAAATAGGAAAGTTTCATTTTACGAAAGTGCCAAATTAAGAAAGTTTCATTTTAGGAAAGTATTGATTTTGGAAACGTTGAAATTTGAAAAGTTTTAAATTTAGGAAAGTGTTGATTTTGTAAAGATTTGAATTTGAAAAGTTTTAAATTTAGAAATGTTCGAACTTTGGAAAGATTTGGAAGTTTGAATTTAAGAAAGATTTGAAAGTTTGAAATTAGGAAAGCTTTAGAATTTGGAAAGATTTGAAAGTTAAATTTTAGAAAACTGAGATTTGAAAATATTTAAAATTAAGAAAAAGTAGAATTAGGAAATATTTGATCTCTATTTCCTAAAGTGAAAGAACGGATTTGACATAGAACTAAAAAGGTTGAGTTTTGAAAATTTTGGATTTGAAAATCTACGATTCGGTGGAAAAGAGGTTTTGAAAATCTATAATTTGATGTAGAAAATAAAAAGTCATTACTTTAGGAAAGGAATTAGGGTTTTCTAATAATGGATTATAGGGCTTGACTTGGACCCCAAGACAAAAAGTTTTTGGAAAGTGAATCTTTTGAAAAAAGTTTTTAGAAAGTAGATTTGAAAAGAGTTTTTAGGAAGTAGATTTAAAAAACAATTTGGAAAGAGGTTTGAATATAGACTTTTACAAATCTCTTTAATAACTCACTTTCCTAAAACGATTCTAACCATAAAAAGATTAGAACTATTCTAGGGTTGTAATTTTGAAAACAACATGGATTTTGAAATATAGACCACAATGATCACATTGAATATTACACCTTCCTAAAACAACCCTAACCATGGAATGGCTAGAATCATCTTAACATTATAGTTTTGATGAAAAATAATTTAGGGTTTACATCCAAAAATTTGGACTTTGATGAACACATTAAATGTAACACTTTCTTAAAACAACCCTAACCATGGAATGGCTAGAATCATCCTAGGAGTGTGATTTTGAAAACAAGTTTGAAAAATGAGATTTTGAATGCAAGCTTTGAAAGAGAGCTTTGATGCAAGTATGAAAACAACTTTGACACAAGTTTGAAAATAATTTTAAAAGCAATTTTGAATGAATGTATGAAGATGACATGCACAATGCAATAGGGTCGTGAACATACAAGGTTAGGTTGCACCACATAATCAAGGGGGCTGAACCCACACCATCAAATGTTGAACTTGAAAAAAGCCCCTAGCAAGGTGACCTTCAACAGTTCTTCCTATGCATGAACCGGAAAGTCCTTTGTTTCTAGCATACAAGAAGAGGAGGTAGAAAATGGGGATTAAAATAGAAGAAAACCTAAATGGGTTATGAGGGAGAAGAGAGAGGGGGGATTATATAAAAGTAAATAGAAAACCAACCTCATATTCTTCTTGCTTTGATTGATTTGCTTTGCTTTGCTTTTTCTTGAACCTTGAGAGTCCTGAAGTTGCAGCACTTGAGTCTTCAATGGATTCTTGGAGGCTTGTGTTTGAGAGTATATGGTGTATACAGGCTAGCCTTTGAGTGTATGGAGGCTAAAGATTGAAGAGACTAGAGAGAATTAGGATTTGGAGAGGCTTCGAGCTCTGTTTTCAAAGAGATAGCGTTTTTGGACTGAGTTTGCGAACTCTTTTTACGCAGGGGGAGAGTCTTTATTTATAGGCAACTAAAACAACCCTGGCGCCTGTTGCAGTAGCGCCAGTCCATTTGTTGGCTTGGCACCACTACTAGTGGCGCCAACCACTTTGAAAAGTTTTTAAGGCAGCAAAAAACATATCTTTTGACCCTTAGGATGCAAGGCAAAAGATTTGGGCACTTATCCTAGTGACTACCATGCAATTTTGGCTTGGTTCCACTAGGAGTGACTCTGAAAAGTTTGGGAATGATCCAAAAGGTTTTGAGTAACCAGAATTGGCCAGAAATAGATGAGAACCCTTGAGAGAGTGTCTTAAAGCTAACTAGCTTGAGAAGCAATGCTAAAATAGTTGAGAAGGTCGACTGGCCCACTAGGAGCAAAACGCTCAATTGAACCGATAAAACACCGAAATGGACTCGAAGTGACTTGTGAGAAGGCTTAAAGATTAAAAACACTATTGAGAGCGTTTTGAATGGTTTTCGGTTTGATACCTAGAGCCAGTGTGGTTGAAAAAGACGAAATGATCATTTTGCACCGGGCTTGCAGGAATAGACTCGGAATGATTCAAAAAAGTGTTGAAAGCTTGAGAATAATATTTGAAGCATCCTCGGGAAGTTATCGGTTTGATACCCAGAGCCGGTGTAGTCCTTGAAGGCGATCAAATGCCAATGGGCAAAATGGTCATTTTGGATCGGATGGTCTCGGAATTGATCTAGAACCGGTTGGAAGGCGCTTGAACATATAGGATTGTCTTTGGGACAATCTTAGAAGGTTGGACTTACTACTCTAAGGACTTGGGTACTTTCTTGAGAACCAAACCGAAAAGGCCCAAATGACAATTTGGTCATTTTTCACTGGAGTGGGCTAGCAAGCACTGGTGTTGACCCAGTTTTGAGTGTTTCCATCACTCTAACGGTGTGTTACAAGTTGGTTTCCAAAGGTATCTCGCCCTTTGGTAAACGTGTCATGGCCAATAGGCGAGGTCGGTCCCGTGACATAGGGGGTTTGTTGGCAATTTTCAATGTCGACCAATTTGCGAGTATTTCCGCCACTCTAACGGTTACGATGTTTATGAGTATTTTCGTCACTTTGAAAGTGTGCATTCATTCCGAAGACTGTCTGATCTCGAAAAACTACTAGATGGACTTATCGTCTAAGTGATCAACTTTCTCAAAAAACGTGCTGGATAACGGCCATTCTAACATTGGCGAGCTCGCAAGCGCCAAAAGTGATTCGTTCTACCATTTTAGAGACTTGGGTTCCATCCCGATTGACAAGTTTAAACGGACTTACTGTTCCGAAGAGTTTTCTCGATAAACGTATCGGACTGGATGGACTTACCGTCTAAGGGATCAACTTTCTCGAAAGACGTGCCAGATTAAATTTCATTAATCTGGATTAGACCTGGGACTAGAATTGAGGTTGCAATAGGGACTTACTATATTTAGGAAAACGTGCTAACTAGAATCGGATCAAGTAATGCTGCAAGGGCATTTTGGTCATTTTACTTCTATTAGGCCCGCAAAGCAATTGATTGACTAGATTGAGTTTGGAGAACTAGTTTGGACTTGAATGTGTTTATGTCGGTTTGAATGTGAGTCCAATTGGACCAGAGATTGCCGAATGGGTAAAAATGAGGTAATTATAGTAGGGTCATGATACCAGATCACTCCGGTACCCTGTTTAGGCCCATGTACTTACCATTGTTAGCGGACCTTGATGCTTATAGCGATTTCAGCTGGGGTAATGCAGTCCTTGCATCATTATGAGTTATACATTGACAGTACGTCTTACATTCATTACATTTAGGTTGTACTATACATAACAATTGATTGTATGTTTTGGATTTTTCAGTTTCGTTGGACTTATACAAGGCCTATATGGATGTGTTGCCCCAATACTGCTTTGCTGGGATGGAGGTTTGAAGGGCGGCGGTCCCCCTGTTGTGCTTCAAAATTGTTGAGTTCCATCTACTAGATTGAGTGATACGCTAATTTAGGATGAGACAGCACATACCAGACCATCCGAACACTAAGAGGGATTTGCATGTAGAAGATCGAGGGGGGGGAGGGCCGCAATAGATTGGTGTCTATCATGTAGCGTACATAGAACTCTGGTCACACTGGATGGCCTATGTAGTTGACGATGAAATTTATGATAGACCTATATCCTCCGTTAATCCTTACATGATTTGGTATAGAAGTATCACTCGCCTCCACGTTGAGAATGTTGTCAGGTGCACAGAGAGAGACTACTCAGGTGTTGGGGGCATCATAGATTTGAAGGTATGTGCAGTTAAATGTTAAATACCAGAATTTTATTTTGACATTGTAATAAATATCATTAAATTGTATTTTTAGGCAGAAGCATAGGCGGATATATATGAAATGGGAGCACGCGCTATACATGACTATCCTAGGACGGAGTAAATGCAGTAGATGTACGATATATAACAAGGTACCATGGTTTCTTTATCCCTCCTACACGAGTCAAACCGTGTCCCACAGTATCGAGGGGGTACTCGCGATGCCCGCATTCTGGTTCCCCGACACCTAGTATGCCACACGGTGTACCACCTTATCCCACCCCTGCACGCTGATTCACCTCTTCGATACCTTTTTCGTGCATTGTGGATATAATGCAGGGTACGTCACACCTATACCATACAACTATGCTGCTTAGAGTTCCAGGACAACATTACATAGGCCATCATTTCCTATCGAGGAATACTTTGGCACACATGATCCTTCCAGGATAACACATCGTCACTCGACCCGCCACGTCTCTCCAGTTATGTTTCAGACTGACCCGGGGTATAGTTACGATTCGTTCATAGGTGGTAGTTATGAACAGATCACTCATGATTTTCACTATGGTTACCCTTCATCAACTTATGGGATTGGGCCGTCACAAGTGACTCATGATTTTCATAGTGGCTACCATTCATCGACTTATGGGGGAGGGCTATCACAGGTGACTCATGATAATGTCGATCAAGACAATGAATAGTTGGCAACAATAAGTGATCAGGACGAGCAGGAGGAGGTGGGTCTTGAAAGAGGACGTAGTGGTTAAGATGAGCAGCATAAGGTGACTGTTCGTAGAGGATTGAGAATCCAACGAGGTCAAACATGTCTCACGGGGGGCATTTAGGGCGATCATTATTCAGAAAGTTTCATTAGTAGGTGGTATGAAATTTGTAAGTGTAAAAAAATATTTTACCCCTAAAAACGTGGCATCGCTTTTATTTGCATGCATTATCTATTATAGGTGGTATAGAATCTATCGAGGTGTCCAAATATGAGATGTTTGATGTACATAAGTCAAGTCATTGTCTTAATATTTTAAAATTTTCTATTAACTTTTTGGGCAACTCATCAAAAAGAGCTATACATTAAATTTTAAGACAAGTACAATAGCAAAAAATCTTATAACAAGATTAATATTATAAATAAGTCAACAAGCAAGATAAGCATATCATTAGTAGGTGGTTTGAAATTTGGCATTTAGGGCAATCATTGTTAAGGTTAGGGTTAGGGTTAGGGTTATAGGTTAAGGTTAAGGTTAAAGTTAAGGTTACGTACTGGCCACTTACCAGTAAAATTGTAAGAGTCAAATCAATATGAACACTGTACGATATATATGTGGCTACGGTTATGAGGTATTATATAAAGATAAATCCAACCAAGGCTTAACCTTAAACTAGGATTAAGGTTACGGTTCAGTTAAGCATTGGTTTTAGGTTTGTCATTTCGTAGAGTGTGTTATCTCTAGCTTATCATCTCTCATTCTTAGTTGTAAATCAATGGCCACTAGAGGTCCAGGCAATTCAAATACTCGCCAACATGTTCGAGTGTAAATCCTACCTCTTTTCCATGCTGAGTATTGGTGGAAAAAATACTCTAATCCTAAAAAGTATTATGTTGGCTTACGATAGGAGTGGCCATTCAAGGTAAAAGAGTAGGAGGGATTGGTAAAAGATATGTAAAATCTCAGTGTTCAGATACCGCATCGACGCTCTCAAGTCATGTCAAGAAAGAATAAGGTTGATTATGAAGAAATTGTAGCAAGAATAAGGAAAGAGAATAACTGAATGTTGATACGCTGATGTCGTTACTTCATGCTCAAACTCACCACCAAAATGGTAGAGGCCACCAGCAGAGAACTTATGCCGATGGAACGCAGCAATGTATTAAGTAATGATGAGTATTTGTCTAATTATTATTTGTCTAATAAGGAGTAAGTTAGGAACTTATGTAAGTTTGAAGGACTGTTTATGTTTATGTTTATGTTTGTATTTTGAATTTAATATATAAGATTGCTATTTGCATTATATTTTAATGAGAGATTTTTTTATAAACTTTATAAATATGCTGAACATACTAAAGAAACTGACATGACCATGATACACAACATAATAAATCCCATACATTAAACCTCATGGATTTTCATCTTCAATGGACAGGTCAATATCAAATTGATATTTTTCATCATTGGCAGCACATAAATAAAATTTTGCCTCAGCCATTAATCCCTCTTCAGCACGCTCAGTCATCGACACGTTGAAGGAGTGTCGCCACACTGCATTTGCATTCAATTTTCCTCTTCACAAAAACATTGCAATGCCATTTGCAACACCTGAGGAATATCGATAGGCATATTCCTTGCCAATCGATGTGGAATTCGAAGATTGGCTGCTCGTAAGTCTGCAACTAAAATCTCAGTTCTTGCAGTTCAGTGTGATAACTCATGTAACATTATATTAACAGTGTTACGTGTGTATCGCTTATTTGGATTCAAAAGGTATTCAAAAACTTTTTCGTCGTGTGTAATCCAGTGACAACCCACATCCTTGAAATGTCATTAACACTGTATTTCATTATAACTGAGAAGTATTGCCACAATTTTACAGTGCTACCTCCTCCCCTGTATAAGAGGTATTTATAAAAAGCAATCCCTTACCCCCTCTTCATGTGAAGACTACATCTGCCATGCTCATGAATCAATTCGTTCACAAGGCAAGGCTGCACCATAGAGTTGTTATGTCAATTAAAGTCATTAACCTCTCTTCATGTGAAGATGGCATCCCCCATGCCCATGACTAAAGCATGACTGCACAAGTCTGCACCAGATAGTTGTCATGTCAATTAAAGGCTGCACCAATGACATGACAAGGCTACACCAGAGAGTTATCATGCCAATTAAAGCCATTAACCCCTCTTCACATGAAGACTGCGTCCCCCATGCTTGTGACTAAAACAAGATCGGACAAGTCAACACCAGAGAGTTGTCATGTCAATTAAAGACTTATGTATTAAGTAACAATAATTGAAGTCTCATCTGATTACGTGCAGGAGTGCTCAACCATGCCTCTATACATTCCAAAGCAAAAAGGCTTGTTTGGGGCATCGTCCAGTCGTGCGAATCCTACCAGCGACATAGATGAAAGCCAACCATCAAGACCTTAGTATAGGGTAGGTACATACATGAACCAGTTGGTAATAAATGATACGGCTGAAAACGTTGTTTTCTCAACAAACTTATTCGTACGCACGATACGATGGGACCGGTCAGCCACATCTTCAGTAGCAATGCATCCTTATGACCACCCCCTGGTGTGGCGGACGACCAATGCATAAGGTTTCCATGGGAAGACTTACTCGATGAACGGCATGAGCAAGAGATGTATTGCTGATGGCACAGGCTCCGTGTCCCAAAAGCTTGTTCAGCTAAGTTGTGGGACAGGAGATCACCTACCAGCAAGGTAATGAAAGCCCTAGAATGCAAGATTGATTAAGTGCAACAAAGACTGGACTGGTATCATTTCATAAAGCAAGCGAATGCAGAATGTCTTGATCCAACACAACGAATAATAGAAATTATTGAAGATCCATTACTGGTTTTTGACCCAAAACTTTTAGTCTTCTCAAAAGCAGAAGTCAACGATGACTTTATCAACTATCTACCTAATAGCCTTTCTATTGGTGGCAGACCACTGTGTTGTTACAAACATGGTCCATAAAGTTTATTCTTGTTTTTAGGGTTAGGGCTAGGGCTAGGGTTTCCATATTTGTGCCTTAGGTATTCCATCAATTATGTTTAAGATACATGTTTTTCAACATAATATTTTTTATTAATTTCTTAAGCGACAAATATTTTGCATAGTATTTTCTTAGTGAATAAAATTCTATGCTACAAATTACTATTTTCATTTAAGACAATTACAACATTTAGGGGTTCTATGAATTTTCTGAAATCACAAAAAATTCTCTCTATTCCCACAAAAGAAGGACGAACAAAATGAAGTTTGGAAAATGCAATTTCATAAAAAAAAAAAAAAGTGTTTGTTTTTGCTATTAAATAGAATAAATTTTTCTAAATTAAAAGAGCCTATAAAACTTTTAAAAGGCAAGAAAAAAAATTAAAATGCAAGGGTTTTTTTTCATTTTTTGAGCAGCAACTGAAAACGCAATTGGGAATTGCGTTTTTAGAGAAAACGGCAGGGGTTTTAGAAAACGCAATTTGTTACTGCATTTTACCTTACTGTGGGAATTACCTTTTGAAATTTAACAATTTGGGACTAAATTTCAAAAATAACATTATTTTGGTAAAAAACAAAATCAGGAGCTTTTCACCAACTAGGAAATTAACAAAAATGACTCTTGAAAAACTGTTTGTGGCGGGTTGATCCATGCCCAAGATTAACTTTCTTAAGAGATGGTGTTTTCTTTTCTTTTTTCTATGTTTTTAATCTGATCTAAGGTTTAAATCCATATTTTATCTAGGAAGCAGATAAAAAGAAGAAAATTAAGAAATTGGGTTTGTTTGAGAGAATTTCACAATAATCAATCAACGTAATACATTTTAAGGCTGTGTTTGAATTCATTGATTCAAATTGAAAGCATTTGGATTCGGTTATCAGAGGAATAGGCCTTTAACTTGTATTGGATGACTTCAAATTTAAATATTAGCAAACCCATATAAAGATTCAATGTGTCACTATTAGTGGATTTCCATTACAACAAAGATTATAATATTAAAGTCCACTTTCATAACCATTTGTATTGAAAATTTGAAAACAATATAAGTCATTATAAAGTTTTCCCACCACACATTATCTAGAAGGGAGGGTGATGAGAATGCAAATGTCATATTTTTCTCCCTTCATGTTTAGTCTTTTATACTTATTTGGTGTCTAAATATACTCATTATTCTTATATTTTGATTTATGGTGCTATGGAACGCCAAGGAAGAGAATCCTAGCTTAAAAGGGACAAATTCAAGCTAAATTGGATAAAGCGTTTGAAAGGCGTTCGAGCAGTCCAAAAGTGCGTTCGGACGATTCTAATTACGTTCAAACGGTACGTCAAACGGGTTCACGCCAAGTTTAGGTTTGAAGTGCGTTTGAAAGATACAGAGAGTAAATTTCCTATTCGAAATGCGTTTGACGCACCGTTCGAACGGTGGTTCGGTAGGTTCGAACGATTTTATGGATCTATAAATTTTCAAAAGCCTATAAAAGTTGGGATTGTTTTATTTTTAGGGTTAACATTTTTCATATTATTTTAGGAGTAAAAAGCAGTAGAAAACATACGTTTCTCTCTCTCTAACTTCTTCTTTGAGTTGTCTTCATGGCCCTACGTGACTAAACTTTGAATCTTGATCAAAGGAAATGGAAGCCTCGGAATTAAAAATAGACTGCGAGATCTAATTTGTTTCCATTATTCAATTTATGCTTTGAGTATCAGTTGTTCTTCTGTACCTATTTTTATGATTGTCTCATTTAATTGCTAGGAGTCCTACTAGTTTATTATTCGTTGCAATCTACTGCTGGGTTAGATATCAAATCCTTAATTGTTTGATTTTTCTAATTTGCGAAGCAACTAAGATTTAATGATTCGTTGCGTTAGGAATTATAGATCTTGGGAAGGACACTCGACTAAATTAAATGCAACTGCTTGTGCATGTGTTGTTTAGTTTCATCGATCTCTCTAATTCTTAAGGCTACTACTAGATTAAACCTTGAGTGCTTATCCTGAGTTGTTTAGTAGTTAGGGTTAATGAGATCGCTTATTTTCTAATTAACTATGACTAAGGAGAGATAGGAAAATAATTCCAACGGTGAATATTCAAAGTGTGAATTGATATATGCATGCATTGATGATCAGTTATATAATTCCAATGGTGGATGTTGACTTAGTTATTTTTAATCTGAATTGTGCCTTAGTTATTTTTATTACAATTGTTTTCATTATACCCAAACCCCCCATTCTTGTTCACGTAGCATGAAACTAGGCTAGACACTCTCTGTGGAAACGATTCTTACTCGCACTACTACATAATTGTTTTTTTTAGGGGGTATAGGTTTTATTTTTGGTTGCCTGCGACGGCACACCAAATTTTGGTGCCGTTGTTAGGGAGTAATTCTAATTGATTTTTGTGCGTTTTGTGATCCTTATTTTGTTCATAAAAAAAAAGTGTTAATTTTCGATAGCTACAATTGGCAGAATTCTAGTTCCGGTAGAGCTAAGACTTGATACTATAGTTTTCTTAAGGGAGACAACATTTTGAGCAAGACTAGTTAATCCTATGGATTACTAGCCGCCCCACTCTCTCGAGGCCAAATTCCACTGTTTTCTAGAGTTTTTAGGCATTTTTCTTGTGTTAGCGTAGAATTTTTACTTATTTTCATCACTCTAGATTTTTCTTGAACTTTTTTTCATGGTTTGTTAGAGTTTCCTTAAGTGTTTATGATTGTAACTCAATCTTCTAATCAAGGTGATTTGCAGTGTGATCCAGAAATAGAAAGAACTTTGCACAAGTCAAAAAGGGAAGCTCGGAGAAATTCTGCAAAGAACGATCCAGCTCTTGATTCCCTATTTGCTAGCAATTCTAATTTAGAAAAGGAGGAAGTCATGGCTGAAATCAAACTTTGAAATAGCTTATTGCCCCTGATCTGAATCAACAACCCTTATGCATAACATTCCATACTTTAGATGTTACTACTACTTTTGAATTGAAATCTGGACTAATACATCTCTTGCCCACTTTTCATGGTCATGCAGGTGAAGATCCTCACAATCATCTAAAGGAGTTTCATGTAGTATGCACGAGTATGAAACCCACGGGGGTGACTAAAAAGCAAATTAAATTAAGAGCCTTCCCATTTTCTTTGAAGGATTTGTCTAAGGATTGGCTCTATTATCTACCCTCCAGAAGTATTACCATATGGAACAAGATGAAGAGATTATTTTTGGGAATACTGGGAACACTTCAAGAAATTATGTGCAAGCTGTCCCCATCATCAAATTAGTGAGCAACTTCTTATCCAGTATTTTTATAAGGGCCTTCTACCCACTGATAGGAGTATGATTGATGCTACTAGTGGAGCAGCTTTGGTGGATAAAACTCCCAAGGCCACAAGAAACTTGATTGCAAATATGGCGGCCAATTCTCAACAATTTGGCACTAGGCTTAACCCCACACCTAAGCATGTCAATGAGGTAAATATTTTCTCTATTGAACAATGAATTGCGAGTCTGACTTCTCTTATTCATCAAATGGTTGTAGGTAATATGCAAATAGCCAGGGCTTATGGGATTTGTTCAGTAATAGGGCATCCAATCGATATGTGTCTGACTCTTCAAGAGGAGCCTATTGAGCAAGTGAATGCAGCAGGTGGTTTTCCTGGACAACCACAAAGAAAGTATGATTCCTATTCGAGCACGTATAACTTGGGATGAAGGGATCGCCCCAATCTTAGCTATGGGAATCCACAAGTAAATCAGCCCATAACTCAAAACCACCCAAGCTTCCAGCAATATAAGCAGTCATACCCTCCTAGACAACAACCGGGCCAAACTTCTAATTCTGGTATATCTTTAGAGGATATTGTTAAGTCTCTTGCCACTAATACTTTGCAATTTCAACAGGAGATAAAACAATTTCAACAAGAGGCGAGGACTAGTGTTTAAAGTCTGGATAATCAGATGGGCCAGATGGCAACCGCAATTAGTCAGCTAGAAGTGCAAAGTTCAGAAAAATTACCCTCTCAAACGGTAGTAAATCCAAGAGAAAATGCAAGTGCAATCGTATTAAGAAATGGTAAAGAGGTTGAGATTCCAGTACAGGCAACCCCTGCATCGTTAAAACAAGAAAACAAGAAAAACATGATTGTAGACGAGGACGTTCCCAATGACAATGACATACCTAAGCGTAAGTTTCTGTCTCTTTTTTATTATAAACTAGTACCTCTTTTTCCTCAAGCTTTAGCATAATCTAGAAAAGATCAGCAAAATAAAAATTTATTTGAGACTTTTTGTAGATGCGAGGTAAATATTTCACTTTTAGATGCTATTAAACAAGTACCTTGTTATGCTAAATTCCTTAAAGAACTACGTACAATTAAGAGGAAACAGAAACTTAAGGGATGTGACAAGGTGAGAGTAGGGGAGAATGTTTCTGCAGTTATTCAAATAAAACTCCCTGTGAAGTGCAAGGATCCAGGTATATTTACCATCCCTTGTACGATAGGTAACACTAGATTTGAGAAGGCCATGATAGATTTGGGAGCCTCTATCAATGTCATGCCATATTCTATGTACGATTCTTTGAAACTTGGACCTTTGAATAAAACTGGTGTTGTGATTCAATTGGCTAATAGATCTACTGCTTATCCTAAGGGTGTAGTTGAGGATGTTTTTGTACAAGTTAATGATTTGGTTTTTCCTGCTGATTTTTATGTGCTTGATATGGAAAATGGTGATCAAAATGCCTCTATTTTGTTAAGAAGACCATTCTTAAAGACATCCAAAACTAAGATGGATGTTCATAGTGGCACATTTACCATGAAATTTGATGGTGAAATTGTTATGTTTAATATTTATGATGCCATGAAATATTCTGGTGATGATAATCCTGTTTATTCTATTGATGTGATTAATTCTTTGGCACAGGAAGTTTTTGAACTTGATGGAAAAAATGTATTGGAAGTTGCCATTAGTAAGTATCTTGAGGAAGAGAATGAAGAGTTAGCCTTGAGTACTGATTTACCAGAAACTGTGGTAGCATTGAATGATTTTTTGAAGTTACAGCAGTCAGGTAACGTTTTCTAACCTTTACCCTCTGTTTTGTAGGCCTCCATTCTAGATTTGAAGCCTCACCCCAGTCACCTCAAGTACGAGTCCCTTGGAGACAGAGAAACGTTATTAGTGATCATCTCCAATAAACTTTGTGCATTGCAAGAAGAAAAACTTGTGCAAGTCCTTAAGGAGTATAAGATAGCTATTGGTTAGACAGTTGCGAATATTAAAGAAATTAGGCTGTCTACATGTATGCATCGTATCTTACTTGAAGAGGGAGCAAAACCTTCCCGTCAACAACAAAGAAGATCGAACCCACCCATGATGGAAGTGGTGAAGAAGGAGATTCTTAAACTTCTTGAAGTTGGAATGATTTATCCTATTTCGGATAGCAATTGGATTAGCCCGGTTCAAGTGGTTCATAAGAAGACTGGAATAACTATTGTGAAAAATTAGAATGATGACTTAGGTCTTATTCGTGTTCAGAATGGGTGGCGGGTTTGTATAGATTATAGAAAATTAAATACTGTAACCCGCAAGGACCACTTCCCCTTACTTTTATTGATCAAATGCTTGAAAGATTGGTTCGTCATTCTTACTATTGTTTCCTTAATAGTTTTTCAGGTTATTTTAGATTGCAATTGCGCTAGAAGATCAAGAAAATATAACTTTTACATTCCAATTTGAGACTTTTGCATATCGTCGCATGCCATTTGGCCTTTGTAATGCCCCAGCCACTTTCCAAAGGTGTGCGGTTAGCATATTTTTATTTTATTTTGAGCATATCATAGAAATATTTATGAATGATTTCATAGTTTATGAAGACTCCTTTGATAATTGTTTGCATAACCTTACACTTGTTCCTCAAAGATGCATAGAAACTAACCATGTGTTGAATTCTGAAAAATGTCATTTTATGGTTGATCAAAGTATAGTTTTAGGTCATGTTGTTTCATCTAGGGGAATTAAGGTAGATAAAGCTAAAATTTACATTATCCAATCTTTACCTTATACCACTAGTGTGCGGAAAGTTCATGCTTTTCTTAGACATGCAAGTTTTTACTAAAGATTTATCAAGGACTTCTCCAAAATAGCATTACCCTTATGCAAGTTGCTACGAAAGGATATGGCTTTTGAGTTCGACGGGGCATGTAAAAAACTGTTTGATAAACTGAAGGAACTGTTGACTTTTACCCCAGTTATCCGGCCCCCTGACTAGAGCTTTCCTTTCGAGGTAATGTGCGACGCAAGTGATTATGCAATAGGCACTGTCTTGGGTCAAAGAATTGAAAAAGTGTCTCATGCCATTTATTATGCTTCAAAAACTTTGAATGATGCCCAAAGAAATTATACTACTACTAAAAAAGAACTTTAAGCTATTGTTTTTGCTTTAGAAAAGTTTCGATCCTATTTACTTGGTGCTAAAGTTATTGTTTACTCTGATCATGCAGCTCTTGGTTATTTTATGATGAAGAAAGAGGCAAAACCAAGATTAATAAGATGGATACTTCTCTTGAGTAAATTTGATTTGGAGATCAAAGATAAAAGAGGAACAGAAAATGATGTCGCAGATCATTTAAGTCGTTTAGCTCATGTGAAGGATGAACTTCATCTGCAAACATTCCCGGACGAGTAATTGTTCTCCGCGAGTGTGACATTACCTTGGTATGCAAATATTGTAAATTGTTTGGTTACTAATATGTTACCTCCTGGTTTGTCTAAGGCTCAAAGAGATAAGATCAAGAGTGATGCCAAATACTATGTGTGGAATAGCCCATACTTATGGAAGCATTGTGCGGACCAAGTGATCAGAAGATACGTTCCTGAAAATGAAATTATTTCTATTCTAACCTTTTGTCATTTTTATGCTTGTGGAGGCCACTTTGGAGATAAGAGGACGGCGAGAAAAGTGCTAGAATGTGGTTTCTATTGGCCATCTTTATTTCGAGATTCATATTCTTTTTGTAAGTCATGCGGTCTTTGTGAAAAGACAGGTAATATATCCCAAGGGAATGAGATGCCACAAACCCCCATAATATTTTGTGAAATTTTTTAAGTTTGGGGCAACAATTTCATAGGACCGTTCCGTGTATCTTTCAGTTATGTTTATATTTTGCTTATTGTTGATTATGTCTCGAAATGGGTGGAAGCTAAAGCCACCAGGACTGATGATTCTAAAGTTGTTACAGATTTTATCAAGTCTAACATATTCTCCAGATTTGGAATTTCAAGAGCTCTAATAAGTGATCGAGGCATTCACTTTTACAATCGAACTGTGGAGACTTTGCTGAGAAAGTACCATATGACCCACAAGGTGTCAACTTCTTATCATCCGCAAACTAGTGGACAAGCAGACGTGTCAAATTGAGAGATCAAGTCCATCATTGAAAAGATAATCAATCCAAGTAGAAAAAATTGGAGTCTGCGCTTGGATGATGCCTTGTGGGCATATAGGACTGCATATAAGACGCCCATTAGTATGTCACCTTATCGATTGGTGTTTGAGAAACTATGCCACCTTTCAATGGAGCTAGAACACAAAGCTTATTGGGCTATTAAAAGTTTCAACATGAAGATGGATGAAAGTGGAAAACATAGGAAATTGTAACTATAAGAGTTAGAGAAAATTTGCAACGATGCCTATGAGAGTGCAAGGATTTACGGGGAAAAGACGAAGGCTTTTCATGACAAAATGATCTCTAGGAAGGAGTTTAAGTTGGTCAAAAATTCCTTCTATACCATTCACGGCTTCGTTTATTTCCGGGTAAGTTGCGTTCTTGGTGGATTGGACCTTTTGTCGTTACTAATTTTTTTCCTCATGATGCAATTGAAATTCAAAGTTTAGCCACTTCCGAAGTGTTCAAGGTGAATGGCCATCGACTTAAGCATTTCTATGAAGGTTTCCAAGTAGAAAATGTGGAGAAACTGGACCTTGAAGATCCAATTTATATTGATTGAAGAATGAAGCATTGAGTCGAGCCCACGACAATAAACAAAGGCGCTACTTAGAAGGCAACCCAAGGGAAGTTTGTTTTTCTTTTCTTCTTTTTGCATTTATATATTGGTTATTTCTGCCCTTTCTTTATATTTCACTTTATATTGGGGACAATGTAAGTTTTAAGTGTGGGGGAGGGGATTTAGGTTGTGTTTTCGTGTGTTTAATTTGTTTGAAAAAAAAAATTTGAAAAAAAAAAACAAAGATTTTGCTTTTCATTTTTGTTTTTGTGGTTTTCAACGATTTTTGGCTATGTATGTCATGAACAAGATTCAGTTAAGCTTGAAAAATTCATAACATGATTGAATAAGTAATCTTCCAACTCAAAATTCATTAGTCTAGTTATTTTCCTTGAGACTGAAGTGACTAAATTTAGTAGACAAAAGCCGGTGAGATTTTAAGCCTTCAGACTGATACATCCATATCAGTCTCAATATTTTCTTTCATGTGAGATATTCATCCATGGATTTGTTTATCTAGAACTTGCCTTGATTCGCTTCGAGGTCATATTGACACATGCATGCATGAACATGATTAAGGCTCTCTTTGTTATAAGCTACATAAGCCAAACAACCTGCCTTATAATTAATTTTTCCCTTTGTTGAACCCCTTTGAGCTTTATCTGTTGTTTTTTTTTTTTTCATTTATTGTGAACCCACATTACAAGCTTTAAACTGAAAAAAAAAAAAAACGGTGACTTTACCCAAATCGTAGAGCTCGTGAAGCATTGTTTATCATTATGATACGTATGGGTGTGCAAGAAATAAGTGTGGGGGTGTCTAGATTTGTGGTAGGGCTATGGTTGATGAAATGGAACATGTTTTCATTCTCAATTCGTGAGTTTCATTGTTAATGTAATTTTGAAAAAAAAAAAAAGGAAAAAGAAAAGTGATGGAGGAAATTGCTTTTAATGTTACAAACTATCCATGTTCATAATCCTTCCCAAAATTCTAAGAAATTAGTATGTTTATATGTGATATATACAAAGGCAGAAGTTGCTGAATGGAGTGATTGGTTTTACATGTCTTATATATTCGAACTTGAGTTGATTCATTTTTGCTCCACTAGTTTTGATGACTTTTGAGCTACATTCCTAAATATTTTCCACCTTAATCCTAAATCCCGTTACAACCCTTGAAAAGTCCTTATGATTCGTGTTATGTATATGATCCTAGTGGTGGAAATTGAAAAGATATGCAAGTCTATGGTAGATTATTTCCATTGGAATAAATTTGAGCGATACACATGCCCTTTAAACACATGAGAGTCGAGTGTTTATTTCCGTGAAGGTTTACATATTCAGTTTACTCCATCTTCGAGTAGAACTGCTTACTAAGTAATTGTGAGTTATTTAAGAATGTTTGTTCATGATATGTTATGAGTTTTGAAAAGCTTGGCTGCTCTTTGTTGCAACCTTGGTGTTTTTGGGAAAGTGAATTTGAATTTTGCCCGAGGACTAGCAAAAGTTAAGTGTGGGGGAATTTGATGAGAATGTAAATGTCATATTTTTCCCCCTTAATGTTTAGTCTTTTATACTTATTTGGTGTCTAAATATACTCATTATTCTTATATTTTGATTTAGGGTGCTATGGAACGCCAAGGAAGATAATCCTAGCTTAAAAGGGACAAATTCGAGCTAAATTGGATAAAGCATTCGAAAGGCATTCGAAAGGTCCAAAAGTGCGTTCGAATGGTTCTAGTTGCGTTCGAACGGTACGTCAAATGGGTTCACGTCAAGTTCAAGTTCGAAGTGTGTTCGAAAGATACAAAAAGCAAATTTTCTATTCGAAATGCGTTCGACGCACCGTTCGAACGGTGGTTCGATGCATTCAAATGGTTAGAAGGGTGTTCGAACAGTTTTACAGATCTGCAGATTTTTAGAAACCTATGAAATCTGGGATTGTTTTATTTTTAGGGTTAGCATTTTTCATATTATTCTAGGAGGAAAAAACAACAGAAAACATACATTTCTTTCTTCTTCTCTAACTTCTTCTTTGAGTTTTCTTCATGGCCCTACGTGGCTAAACTTTGAATCTTGATTGAAGGAAACGGAAACCTCGGAATTAAAAACAGACTGTGAGATCTAATTTGTTTCCATTATTCGATTTATGCTTTGAATATCGGATGTTCTTCTGTGCCTATTTTCATGATTGTCTCATTTAATTACTAGGAGTCCTATTAGTTTATTATTCATTACAATCTACTGCTAGATTAGATATCAAATCTGTAATTGTTTGATTCCTCTAATTTATGAAGCAACTAAGATTTAATGATTCGTTGCGTCAGGAATTATTAAATCTTGGGAAGGACACTCGACTAAATTAAATGCAACTACTTGTGCTTGTGTTATTTAGTTTCATCGATCTCTCTAATTTTTAAGGCTGCTATTAGATTAAACCTTGAGTGCTTGTCCTAGGTTGTTTAGTAGTTAGAATTAATGAGATCGCTTGTTTTCTAATTAACTATAACTAAGGAGAGATATGAAAATAATTCTGACGGTAAATATTCAAAGTGTGAATTGATATATGTGTGCATCGATGATCAGTTATATAATTCCGATGGTAGATGTTGACTTAGACCAAGGTTTATTCTTTTGATTGATCTCGATATTTTAATCTGAATTATTCCTTAGTTATTTTTATTACAATTGTTTTCATTATACCCAAACCCCCCCCCCCCCCAATCCCTGTTCACATAACATGAAACTAGGCTAGACACTATCCGTGAAAACGATCCTTACTCGCACTACTACATATTTATTTTTTTTAGGGATATAGGTTTTATTTTTAGTTGCATGCGACAGCACACCAGAGAGATATTAAAGAGGCATTTGCCAAGCAAAAATGGAAATTTTTTTTTTCCCTTTACATTTTTTAAAGAAAGAAAAGCCAAAATGGTTCATCCTATGTTGTTTAATAAGAAGATGTGTCTTAAAAGATGCCTTAGTTTAAACAACATAGTAGACCAAAACAAGGATTTTAGAATTGGAATATCCTCTTAGTTTCAGCATAAAGAACTTGCATTGTTTTAGCTGCTTCAATTGCAACCTAAAAGGCCCATGCATCCTGCAAACTTTAACCATCCCAACAAGCATGGTAACAAAATTATTGCCAACGGAAATGAAGAAAAACCTGAGATGTCATCAATTTCTTGAACATTTTCTCTATGTATTGTACTCTCAGATTTGATACTTGAAAGTTTTGCTTCAATTATAAACGAAAAGGCCTGGAAAAGAACAAAGATATACAACGAAAGCATGGATATATAGCTACAGTTTGTATGTAGGCTAGACACACCCTTGGCCTCATACTCGAGTTTGTTGAGATCCAACAATGAAAGGGATCAACAAACTAGCTCTAGAAAACGAAATAATGACTTTTAAACAAAAAACTGAAGAAGATCTCCTCTAAATCAAGCTTGTCAATCTATAAGGAATGGACTAATTCCAAAGTTGCCTCGGTTTGTAGACACAGAGGCCTTTGACTGTGTCATAATTTTGTAGAGTTGGCTGAAATTTTTGAGGGCTAGTAGTGTTGAAAATATTTTTAAAATATATAGTATATGTAGTAGTTTTGAAATTTTTTAAAATGGTTTTGACTAGTTTTGAAGAAAGTCTTTATTACTTTATTAAATGAATCCCATATTGAAAAGTGAAAAGTTTTGTAAAACATTTATAAATGCCAACAACTGTCTATGTATTATTTTAGAACAATGATTGGGTGTAACACTCAAGTGTGAGTATGTATGCCAAGCCACATATGCGTCACGCGCACGTCTCGCGTGCGAGTCCCATGACACAATGTGGCGCTTTAGTGGTGCACTTAACACTTGACACTTAGTACTTACATGTATGGCGTATGATCAAGACCATTGATTTTTATCAATCATGATAATCAACAATCGAATGACTAATACATAAGCAAAAAGGATCGCATGGTGAGAATCGCACCTGATTATAAAGGTGTGATAAATAATATTATCAAACAATGAATAAGTGCGATCTACACCGTTAGATTAAAAAGGGGCGATACAACGGCTGTTTTTAAACCTTAAGTGACCGTTAGAAATCAATTATTATTTGAATTTTAACTGTTATGTCGAGTCCAAAAAGAAACTAAAATGTCTATTAAAACATGGCAGATTCACATACAATATATACATTTTTTTTCTACAACTTCTCTGTATTAAAAGGCATTACAATTCTTGATTATTTCTAGTTTTTATTGTTCATTATCTCTGAAGTCTGTTTCTGCAAAAATAGACATTCAGATTCTTGGTAGACTTGATAATTAGAGGGTATTCGGGTCTGATTTCGTGTGTGCAACACGCAGTTAGAATTACAGATTTTCTGAGTTTCATTGTATTCTGAAGGCGATTTGCCATTAACTCAGTGCACACCAGATTCTGAAAATTAATGGGGGCAAATATCGCCTTAAGAAAAACGATTTTAATCGTGCCTTAAATGTCATTATTCATCTTTTTTTTTTTTTTTTACAGATTTCTACACTAACAAATAGTCCTAATGCCAAAAGTATACCTTTGTTTTGAAGGTCATGTCCGATATCGACACCACTACAGAACTACACAAGGATATATACGGTGTTATTACTCCTCGTTTTATTTTGAAGTGGTGTTTGGATTGTGACTTATTATAATTAGGTAGCTCTACCATGTTAACTTTCCTTTTTTTTTATTTTTTTGCTTCCTCTGGTATTATAATCTTGCGGAAAAAAAATAAAAACTAGAGACTGCTTTATGAAAAAAAGTCCCATAATCAAAGATGTTAAACTCGTAGCAACCTATTGGTACAAATTGGAAATGGTCTCAAAAATTTCGTTGTAATCCAAAATTAAACATCACAAATCCATCCATATTAGATATCGATTTTCTCTTGTACCTATTGTTGTAATGAAATTACATGCCATGTAGAACTCAATCAATTTATTGAACGTCTCAGAACGTTGAAATTATGGGTTCAACATATAATATTTCCAGCTTGTATGCTCAAGTCTTGCAAACAATAACCTTGGCCGATATATTTTAGATAGCTTGTCAATTGGTTTTCAGTAACATATATGGAAAAGAACGAAGAAAAGGAAGCCGTTTTTTCAAAGGACTGAAGAAAAAATATATATATTTCTCAATCGATGCAACTACTTAAGCAACACAATAAACTTGTTGTTGTTCTTGTTGTTGTTCTTCTTCTTCTTCTTAAATTTTGTACCAAAATTCGAAATCATCTTCATTCGCTAACCATAAACGAAGGGGATCATAAAAGTTGTCAATCTCTTCATATATTGATTCAAGGTCTGGTAAATCCTCCAAATCTTGATGATTGACATATTCAGGAAGTCCAGTAATTTTGTCAAGGTCAATAGGCTCCGAGTAATGTGCTTTCGGCTCACTAAATTTCTCCATCATCAATAGATTCATCCTCATATTGTCATAATTAGCCATGGCTTTGAACTTTTTTATATTGCATGATGAGCTACAAGGCTGGCTCAAAATTCGTACAGCATATTTTCGTAGTACTGGTAGACGGTCACCACAATAATCCCACCATGTTACTACACATAGTAAATCATACAATAAATAATAAAATTTATATAGAGAAGAATGTGCATAATTAAATAAAAGTAAATAAACTTACGAGGATGTGATGTTGTCAACATCTGTAATGCCGTAGTTGTGAAAACTTCTGGTATTTTCATGCGATAGTGCTCTACTTCTGCTAAGAACTGTCGACTTTCACTTGTAGCGACCACGTTATCCACCATAAAGCTTATGGCTCCTTGCATTTCAAGATCCTCCTCAAAGTTCTCATCACACATATTAGTAGGATTTAAAAAGGCTGCAGCTGCATGTATTGGATGGATTATTAGCATTCTTTTCCGGTAATCAAATGTTTTCCAAATTGTGTTGTATTTGGCTTGATCTTTCTCATAACATTGCCTAATTGCATTACCTGCCCTTTTCATTGCTTCATACAAATAACCAGAAGTAAAAGCATCACCACTAACTAAGCGAAAAACTCGAAATATGATATCAACAATATGCATCATCTCTTCCCCTAACGTCCAAAATATTGTGCTTTCAATGACATTGGCAACCCACTTTCCTCTCTCTAGCATATTAAAATCCAACCTTTCCCGATCTGATGGTGCATTAAGCAATTGCAAGGCCCTCAATTCAGATTTAAATTCTAAGATTGAGTGGAGTAACAGAAAGTTGGAAGAAAAACTAGCCAAACAGGGATGTTCCAGTGTCTTGTATTTTGTGTGTTTTTGTATTTGCAATGACAACTTGATACCACGCCTGTGTATATATGACATAATCATTTTTCCAACCTTGGTAATCCTCCGAACCCAACCAACGTCATTGTATATATCCTTTAAAAGTAATTGAATCTCACGAATTGCGCAATTGCATATGTACAATTGGGGATACGTAGCTAAAAGTATGCCTTTAGCTATCCCATGCCTATCAAAATGGTCAACGACAAGCTGTACAACATTGTTGGGCCCAATTTCATCAAGTGTAGAAAGCACAATGTCTTCAAGTCTAAGATTATCGGGAACAGAATACGAAGGGCTTCGAGACGAGTTCAAAAACACTACGCCTCTTGGACAATATGCAAATACATTCAAAGAAGTTATTCCATAGCATTGCTCCACATCAAACGTCAATGTACAACCGGTTTTAACCCAAGACTCCTTAACATTTCGAATGTACCCCAAAATTTCCCTCTCATAAACCGAGACTAACTTGTCTCGAAGAGATAAATTTGGTAGTTCATAACCGGGGCCAAATTCACCAACGCCTTTCACGAAGTCAAAGAAAGCTCGTGATTGAAAGACATCCTCTGAAATGTTATTTAAAAGGTAGAGTTTAACGAAGTTTTTGTCAATCGCAGTCTTATCATTCTTGCATGTTGTCAAACTTGAATTCGTTCCACCTTCATCACCATTAACTGAAACTGCTATGCTGCTCTTACCTTTTTTGCAAGGAGACCTAATTGCTTGAAAATCTACATCATTCTCCCATGTTCTCTGATTAGAATTAATTCCACCCTCATCACCATTAACAGAAACTTCAATGTTCTTACCTTTCTTGCAAAGAGAACTAATTGCTTCAAAAGCTGCATTTCGAATATTCTCAGGCACTTTTGGACAGATTTCAATGTCACGACCTTTTACTCCAGACAAATGTGATTTGACTCTTGAGATTCCTCCACAAAATTCTTTTTGACAAAAGTTACACTTAAAACGGTCTTTCAACTCCTCACTGTTTTTCAAATCCACTGCAAACTCCCAAAATCGATCTCTTTTCCTAACCATAGTTCGTTTAATCCTACATCAATGAAGTGATTAAAAATTCTGCTAAACAGAATCATTTCAAGCAAAAAAGAGAGAGAAAAAAGGAAAAGAAAACAAATGTCATCACCAAAAATAAACTAATGATTGACAATTTGGCCGACATGATATAACTATCTGTCGCACAATTAACAATTCCTAATATTGGTCACCGCAAATTATATTTTCTATCTCACTCCAATGGCTTACTACTTGGCAATGCAATTCAATTTCAGTCAAGTGTTTTAGGCCCTATTAGTTCTATTCTTTATTATTTTCTTGCTCCCAATGTTTACAGAATCTGACAGAAAAAAAAAAGTACAGGTTTTACCCCTTTTTTTTCCTTTATGCATATTGGGGGCCTTTCTCTTTTCATACAAGGACAATTTCTTGGCAAACGAACTTTATCATAAAAGTAAAACAATAAAACACCCATACTTGATAATCAAAACAGGTTAATAAAGTTTGAAGATACCAATTTAGCTAACACTGCTCTTGGTTTCTGACACCAAAGGATTCCTACGCTCACCTCAAACTAAAAGCACACAAACCCATTCATAATCTTGTTGAATTGTTTTCAGAGCAACAAATAATTAATCAAACAAATAAATTTCTTTGAAATTTTGGCCAAATTAATAGGCCACAGACATATGTACGCACAAGTGTGAGTTTATTTATTTTATTTCTTTTTTATTCCTCTGATGAGTTACATATGTGTTTATTTATGTTCGAAGATTAAACCATCTAAGCACCTTAACGGCCTTTTCAATCACTACCCAATTGAGATCAAATCCTCATGAAAAATGACTTTATGACACGAATAGTCTAAGAACTTAACAGCAATTACATATTTACTTGAATTGGGACAAAATAACCACCCAGGGACAGTAAAAGAAACTCAAGTTCCTTCATTCACAGTAGAGGAGCTAAAAAAAGAAATAAATAATGAAAGAAAAGAATTTAAAGAAGTCATCGTGATCAGCTACCTAATGATCCAGATCAGATGCATCAACGAAATAATTAAATATACATGAACAACCAATTACAGCAGAATTATAGGACATATATGGCAATACTACTACGTAAATCAGATTTTGAACAATTGACAAAACATTACCTGGTTGCAGAGAGAAGGATAGAAAGAGACTCAAGACTGAACACCCACCAGGCCCTGAAAATTCTTCTTCTTCTTCTTCTTTTTCTTGGTGGTTTCTCTGGAAAAAGTAGATGGGAAAGTCGTTCCCTTCTCTCTTTCTTCCAAACTTAAAGTCTTCCAAGTCGGTTTTTTCTGCATTTTTTTTCTTTCCAAGTAGGTAGTAAATAGACAATCACTAATCAGACCACATATAAATAACATGGCAAATGCTAGCCACCATCGCCATGGTTGGACAGCCGGCTCCTGATGGGCGCCACATCAGCTGGGGCCCACCAGCTGGCGCCCAGGCGGCACCGGTCCAACCATTGCGATGGTGGCTAGACTTCTCTGGAACAAGCTGTGTAGACTCATACAACGAAAATTTCTTCTCACAATACTTACTTATAGAAATAAAATAAAATAAACCATCCGTCCTTGATGATCTGAGTAGACAAATAAAGTTTGAAAGATAGAACACAGTCCAGCTCTGCAAAGTCTCTTCTTGTGTCTTGGTTTCTCAGCTACAAGCAAATGGGAAAGTCTTTCCCTTCTGTCTTTCTTCTAGACTTCAAGGCATCCAAGTCATTTTCTTGTACCGAATTTTTTTATTTTCAAGCGTGCAATAAATAATCAGTGTGTTGTATTGTCTAAAATAAATTCTGCCATTAAATATATATATATACATAAGCAATTGGTGTCGACTGCCGGCACCCCGTATTGTTCGGCTTGAGTCCGTTTTCTCCAGCCGAACTAAACAGGGTTGCAACATATAATACTGAAACATTTCAAAAATACGCGTATTTTCTTGCATCCTCTCGGACAAGAGGACAAAAAAAAAGAGTTTTTTTTTTTTTTTTTGGCATAATCCATCACCTTGTTTTTATTGTTTGTTATTTATAATGGATGTTGTATTGTTATGTTATATAAGAAATATTGTAGATGGCTTCAAAGGGTGATTCTAGTAGTGGTAGTTCAATTAAGACAACTGCCCTTGACCTATTTGATGAAAATTTACTTTTGTGAAAATATGTCACTAGATTGGACTAATTTGTTTGAGCGGGAAAAAATTACCAATTTCAGTATCAATTTTGTAATGACATCTTTAAGAGCTCATTCACAAGAGTGACGGCACACTTGATGAAGCTTACAAATACGAGGATTAGTGTGTGCAAGAAAGTGACAAGTAAAAATCTTGCAAATATGCAAAAAGCAATTGATGAGGCGGAAGTGAGGATGAAAAATGTTAAACCAAAAAAGTCCCTTTGCCCCCTCCTAGTGTGTCATTGGGGGGGCATGAGCTATACTGTAGGGGAGAATAAAAGTTATGAAAGACATGGTTCTTTAATTTTAAATAATATTATCTTGTATCTTTTATTAGTTTTGAATAATATATTTATATATATGACATACAAAAAATATTTTAAAATTATATATTTTTATCATGTCCTTACCGTGTTTGTGTTTTACATTTTTTGAAAATTGCTGTATCAGCGTATCTGTGTCGTGTCGTGTCGTGTCCGTGTCGGTGTTCTTAGGTTTCGAGTTTACCACAAGTTTTCAAAAACTTTAAATCGAAATTTCTCCCAAATTGTATAACAAAAAATTATGAAATTTTAAGAGTGAGCTCCTGACATTATAAGGAACATTTTTATATAAATTTTGTCACCCGAAACTCAGTATATATAAAAATACCATTAGCACCCTAAGTTATGCATGCATACAAAATATTCATATTCATGGCATATTATAGGTTAGAGACAAGCATATTAATGCTCTGATACCAATGTAGAAAAATATAGTGGGTAGGGTATACGAAATACCTCATGTGGATAAAAATAAGATATACGGATCGTCTTGCTTGCTTTGCGACTTCTTCGCGCAACACAAGCAATACACCATGAATGAATCGAAATCCCCTGAGTGTCATCTTCGTCATACAATAGAGGGCTACAAGAGTCTAATATGAAGAACATACGTTTTAAATTCTGAGGCTCTTAAATTGTAGCTCTAGAGAGAACTAGAAAGAGAGAAAATAATCTAGAGAGAGAGCAATTTGATAATACGTTAGTTATTCTGCTGATACAATTTATGTATAACATATATACACAATGATAAAAATAAGACACACTTATCTTTATTTTTTAGGAGTTTAAATATAATAAGGATAACTCATTATCTTCTTATCAATAGGAGATGATATATATATTGAATATATATACATGTGCTCATGTGGACATACCGTAAACCCTATGCAACAAATGTGTTTGGTGGCATATTCACCAAACCCCAATGGAGCCTTACGAATATCAGTCCAAGTTTAGGTAAAAAACTGAAAATTCATAGGGATGAGGAGTGAGTACATATTCATCTACGTTGGTATTTTTTTCTTTTTTCTTTTCCTAGTTTTTCTTTCGAATAAATATGATTTGGTATTGTTGAAGTTTTAGATACTGGTTTATGTTTATAGCTTTTATTGAAATGAACAATGAAGACACATGAAATTTGGTTGAGTTTTGGAATGTTGCTACTAACAGGGCAATAGTGGCTTTTGTAGAACCAAGTTGCAATTATTCAATGCATTAGCTTGTTGCATTTTGCTCTAACAAAAGTCATTAATGTTTTTGGAAATTTCATGCAAAAAAATGTGTACCAATGACACCCCAAATCCACTAGTCACATATTGAGAATGTGTAATGGGTTGTTGCAATTATTCAATGCATTAGCTTGTTGCATTTTGCTCTAACAAAAGTCATTAATGTTTTGGAAATTTCATGCAAAAAAATGTGTACCAATCACACCCAAAATCCACTAGTCACATATTGAGAATGTGTAATAGGTTTTTAAATAATGTACCACCTGTAGTAGTTTGAATCATAGTTGTCAATTATGTACCGGTCAATGTACCGTTTTTGCTATTAGTAGGATACATATAGGTGCCGGTCTATTTCGATTTTATCGATTTATTATGATAAATATTATACATTTATAGGAAAAAAATTATATAAATTATTGTTGTTTGAATTAATGGGACATATGACTGCATTTATATATATAAATGTTTAAGGTGAAATTTACTAACCCTAGGTCACTATAGAAAAGTATATGTTAATTACTTCATGTTTATATGTATAATATAAATATATAAAGAACCAAAAAGCTATGGCTGCCGTTAATAGACAAAAGAGCTAACGTTGAAGTTTGAACCCTTAACTGGTTGGTGGGATTGTTAGTTGATAGGGTTACGTGACAGTGGAAACTGGGAAATGAAAACTCTCTCTCTTTCTTTGTTCTTGTGTGGCTGAACATACTGTAGAGAACAAAACCTCAACTGATGCGGATCGCATTGCCGAAAATTATTTGGAAACGCAGCGATGGCGATATACCCGGGTCGGTGGTCGGTAAACTTCAATTGACCATAACTTTTGACTCGTAATTCCGTTTCGCCATTATAATATGTCTTTGAAAAGGTATCGACGAGCCGGAGAAAGGGAAAAATATGAAATGATTTTTCAGCCTAGGAAATCGCGAAAAAATGCTTCTAAATACGGTTTTGGGACTATTTTGTGTTTTGGGCTTATTTTTGTGGGCTTTTTGTCAGTTTTTCTTTTAACCCGGTTTTGTCCCGGGCCTAGGGTTTTGTGCCGCCTATTTATGTTCTTGTTTAAGACATTTTCAGCAGCTTTTGATGAATAAGAAACTTATGTGCAATTTTTTGGCACTTTTCCAATCATTCGGTATTTTCTACGAAAATCAACGAGTGTTTGATGCCCTAGAACCTAGCATTCGTGGTGAATCAATAGGTTGCAGGACGACTCTGAATCTGGTATTCGTGGTGAATCAACGGATTAGAGTTTATTTTCTTGTTCTCTTAATATCCGCTGCATCAGTTGGTATCAAAGCCCGGTTTTCGATTCTGATTGGTGTGAGTTCATGCCGCCCAGACGTCGACCAATCCAAGACGCGATGGAGGATGACAGACTCGCCAGGCTGCAGCAGGTGGTGGAGAATCTGGCGGACAGCGTGGCTGCTATGCAGATTCAGATGCAGCAGCAACAGCAAGCGCACCAGCAGCAGCATCAACAGCGGCGCCCCAATCTGCGTGTTGTGGACGAGGGGGCCGATGACGATGTCAATGCAGATGCCGACAGTGAGGAGGAAGAAAACCCCTTCGCAGAGAGGCAACCAGAACTGCGGCCTGATCGGCAACCCCAATATCCCCGTAGGGCAAAAGGTCGCGAGGCTGGGGCTTTCTCCAGGATGTGGGAGGCAGGTTTAAAAATTGATATCCCAGAGTTCCATGGTGGGCTGGAGGCCGAGGGTTTTCTCGATTGATTATTTGCCGTCGAGGAGGTTTTGGAGTTCAAGGAGGTTCCTGAAAATAGAAGGGTTCCTCTAGTGGCGACTCGTTTTCGGGGCAGGGCTGCGGCATGGTGGCAGCAGTTGAAGGTTACTCGTGCTCGGATGGGGAAAAGGAAGATTGAGTCTTGGGAAAAATTGAATAAGCACCTCCGAGAGGCTTTCCTGCCACGTAACTATGCGCAGACGATGTACCAGAGATTTCAGAATTTGAGACAGGAGATGAAGTCGGTGGATGACTACACCACTGAATTTTATCAGTTGATGGCACGTACTGATTTGGGGGAGACCGACGATCAGTTGGTTTCGCGGTACATTGGGGGGTTACAACCTCAATACCAGGACACCCTAAATATGTTTGATTTGTATTTTGTTTCGGACACCAATTAGAAGGCATTACAGCTCGAGAAGCAAGCGAAGCGACGGGCGAGTGGTCTGCCCTGGGTGGGAGCCAGTAGCCGGGGTACGACCCAACCTACTTCATTATGTATATCCATTATAAGTGATTGAATCCCATGAATTGCACATTTATGTATTTTTTCAAGGGACTGAAGAAAAAAATATATATTTCTCACTTGATGCAACTACTTAAGCAACATAATAAAATTGTTCTTCTTCTTATTCTTCTTCTTCAATGGTATACCAACATTCGAAATCATCTTCATTCGCTAGCCATAAACGAAGGGGATCATAAAAGTTGTCAATCTCTTCATATATTGATTCAAGGTCTGGTAAATCCTCCAAATCTTGATGATTGACATATTCAGGGAGCCCAGTGATTTTGCCAAGGTCAATAGGCTCCGAGTAATGTGTTTTCGGCTCACTCAATTTCTCCATCATCAATAGATTCATCCTCGTATTGTCATCATAATTAGCCATGGCCTTGAACTTTTTCATATTGCATGATGAGCTACAAGGCTGGCTCACAATTCGTATAGCATATGTTTGTAGTACTGGTAGATGGGCACCACAATAATCCCACCATTTTACTACACATAGTAAATCATACAATAAATTATAAAATTTATATAGAGAAGAATGTGCATAATTAAATAAAAGTAAATAAACTTACGAGGATGTGATGTTTTCAACATCAGTAATGCCGTAGTTGTGAAAACATATGGTATTTTCATGCGATAGAGCTGTACTTGTGCTAAGAAATCTTGTCTTTCACTTGCAGCGACCAAGTTATTCACCATAAATCTTATGGCTCTTTGCATTTCAAGATCCTCCTCAAAGTTCTCATCACACATATTAGTAGGATTTAAAAAGGCTGCAGCTGCATGCATTGGATGGGTTTTTGACGTCCTTTTACAGTAATCAAATATTTTCAAAATATACTTGTATTTGGCTTGATCTTTCTCATAACATTGCCCAATTGCATTGCCTGCCCTTTTCATTGCTTCATACAAATAACCAAAAGTAAAAGCATCACCACTAACTAAGCGATGAACTCGAAATATGGTATCAACAATATGCATCAACTCTTCCCCTAACGTCCAAAATGTTGTGTTTTCAATGACATTGGCAACCCACTTTCCTAACTCTTGCATATTAGAATCCAACCTTTCCCAGTCTGATGATGCATTAAGCAATTGCAAGGCCCTCAATTCAGATTTAAATTCTAAGATTGAGTGGAGTAACAGAAAGTTGGAAGAAAATCTAGCTAAACAGGGATGTTCCAGTGTCTTGTATTTTGTGTGTTTTTGTATTTGCAATGACAACTTGATACCACGCTTGTGTATATATGACATAATCATTTTTCCAACCTTTGTAATCTTCCGAACCCAATCAACGGCATTGCATATATTCTTTAAAAGTAATTGAATCTCACGAATTGCGCACATGCATATGTACAAATGGGGATACTCAGCTGAAAGTACGCCTTCAATTTTCGCAGGCCAATCAAAACCGTCATCGACAAGCTGTATCTGTACAACATTGTTGGGCCCAATTTCATCAACTGTAGACAACACAATGTCTCTAAGATTATCGTCAAAATTATACCAGGGGCAGCGAGACGACTTCAAAAACACTACCCCTCTTGGACAATATGCAAAAACATTCAAAGAAGTTGTTCCATACCAGTACTCCACTTCAAGCGTCAATGTACAACCTGTTTTAACCCAAGACTCCTTAACATTTCGAATGTACCCCAAAATTTCCCTGTCATAATCCGAGACTAACTTGTCTTGAAGAGATCAATTTGGTAGTTCATAACCGGGGCCGAATTCACCAACCCCTTTCACGAAGTCAATGAAAACTTGTGATTGAAAAACATCCTCTGAAATGTCCTTTAAAAGGGAGAATTTAACGAAGTTTTTGTCAATCGCATTCTTATGATCATTCTTGCATGTTGTCAAACTTGAATTAGTCCCACCTTGATCACCATTAACTGAAACTGCTATGCTCTTACCTTTGTTGCAAGGAGAGCTAATTGATTGAAAATCCGCATCATTCTCACATGTTCTCTTATTAGAATTAATTCCACCCTCATCGCAATTAGCTGAAACTTCAATGCTCTTACCTTTCTTGCAAAGAGAGCTAATTGCTTCAAAAGCTGCAGCTTGAACATTACTAGGCACTTTTGGACAGATTTCAATGTCACGACCTTTTACTCCAGACAAATGTGATTTGACTCTTGAGATTCCTTCACGAAATTCTTTTTGACAAAAGTTACACTTAAAACGGTCTTTCAACTCCTCACTGTTTTTCAAATCCACTGCAAACTCCCAAAATCGATCTCTTTTCCTAACCATAGTTCGTTTAGTCCTACATCAATGAAGTGATTAAAAATTCTGCTAAACAGAATCATTTCAAGCAAAAAAGAGAGAGAAAAAAGGAAAAGAAAACAAATGTCATCACCAAAAATAAACTAATGATTGACAATTTGGCCGACATGATATAACTGTCTGTTGCACAATTAACAATTCCTAATATTGGTCACCGCAAATTATATTTTCTATCTCACTCCAATGGCTTACTACTTGGCAATGCAATTCAATTTCAGTCAAGTGTTTTAAGCCCTATTAGTTCTATTCTTTAATATTTTCTTGCTCCCAATGTTTACAGAATCTGACAGAAAAAAAAAATAAGTAAAGGTTTTACCCCTTTTTTTCCTTTATGCATATTGGGCGCCGTTCTCTTTTCATACAATGACAATTTCTTGGCAAACGAACTTTATCATAAAAGTAAAATAATAAAACACCCATACTTGATAATCAAAACAGGTTAATAAAGCTTGAAGATACCAATTTAGCTAACACAGCTCTTGGTTTCTGACACCAAAGGATTCCTACGCTCACCTCAAACTAAAAGCACACAAGCCCATTTATAATCTTGTTGAATTGTTTTCAGAGCAACAAATAATTAATCAAACAAATAAATTTCTTTGAAATTTTGGCCAAATTAATAGGCCGTAGACATATTTACGCACAAGTGTGAGTTTATTTATTTTATTTATCTTTTTTATTCTTCTGTTGAGTTACGTATGTGTTTATTTATGTTCGAAGATTAAACCATCTAAGCACCTTAACGGCCTTTTCAATCACTACCCAATTGAGATCAAATTCTCATGAAAAATGACTTAATGAGACGAATAGTCTAAGAACTTAACAGCAATTACATATTTACTTGAATTGGGACAAAATAGCCCAGGCACAGTAAAACAAATGAAGCATCAACTTAGACTATGAATTCAAATACAAACAACCATAAACATAAAGGGTAAACGTATATGAAGACAAAGAGAAAAGATACACATAAATATGTATAAATAGACCAGCAGAAAAAAAAAAAAAAAAAAGGTCTCTTCTTCTGCGTTGGTTTCTCTGGTTTAAATGATGGTAACGTGGTTCCTTATCTATTTCTTCTAGACTTCCAGCCAACCAAGTCGTTTTCTTCTACTTTCTTCTCAAGCTGCTAATAAATAATCAATCACCAAATATATATTACATAGAGTTTAATAAATAATCAATCACCAGAGATCTATTATCAAGAGTTTAATTTCGATTCACTAATAGTATAAAATTTTTTACAAAAGTGAGTACCAAAATACAACACGCATGAATAATAATTTTCATATTCAATATGGCTTGTAGTGTTTTGATGACTCACTTGTATAAAAAGAAAAAATTTATAATGTCAATGGATTCAAATTAAACTCTATTATATATAATATAGAGTATAACATAAAATGTGATTTTTTTAAAATGTACAAACAGTGTAAAAATGTGGGACATTAAAGTGTGACAGGTGATCATATAAAGTAATAAAAATTTTTAGGCATCATGTGAAAAGTAAAACTACGTATCAAGTATAGTACTGTTAAACTCTAAATATTTAGTATCTATGTGTGTGCAATTATCAGTCCCGTTTAGTTCAGCCTGAAAAAATTGGATCTTAAAAAGCCGAACTAAACTGAATGACAAGTATAGTATGGTTGAGATAAAAAAGAAAATACCCGCGATTTTTACTCCCCACCCCAGTTAGTTCGGCTTGAGAAAATTCAAGTGGCTTAGTCCGCCTTGAAAAATTTGGATCTTATAAAGTCGAACAAAACCAAATGACAAGTATAGTATGGTTGAGATCAAAAAAACGCAAGTGATTTTTACTTCCCACTCCAATTAGTTCAGCTTGAGAAAATTCAAGCCGAACTAAACGGGGAGGCAATGTATGGTACGGTTTGAGTTAAAAATACGCGTATTTGAACTTGCATGATTGCATCGTCTCCTATCATATTGAAGGTCCAGATTAAATCTGTCATTCTTCATTTGAAAAGCCGGTTATCACGCTAAGAATAAATTATGGCGGACCAAAACACCCCGAAACACATCCATATCCCAAAATGAGGAGAAATATGCTAGACCAAAATTAAAATAACATAATATATGAAGGAATTAAAATGGAAAACATGGGCTTGGAGCCCAGCCAGTGCCCTGTCAATCCAGCCCCATTTTCAAGTATCTCAAATGATGTCGTATGGGTAATCATCTTGGTCTTCTACATCTGTGTCTTGTGCAAACAGTGTAGCAGGTAGAGGTTGACGGGGGCACTATCTCGAAAGTTTGAAATTTTTATTTTATATCTTGTAGGTTTTTGAATATTTAAAATATAATATAGTGTATTGATTCCCCCAAAAGCTTCTAAATAAATTTCACCTTACTTTTATAGATTTTTAAATATTTAGAATATTGTGTAGTGTATTGATCCTCTAAACCTCAACACTTACCTTCAACAATCCACGTGTGGAACGTACCTAACATAAGGGTAGTGTCCTCAGAGGAAATTCCTCCGAATGCCCTTTGCCGGGAGTGGACCCTCAGTGGAGAGGAGGGTTTAGTCTAGGGGTACATCTGGGAATGTCTTGCATCGGCGTTGCCCTTTGCAAAGGCCGTTTGCATTGGAGGCTCACTTGTATTTATGTGATTCTTTGAGAATATAAGTAAATCTATTTATGGGATTCTATGAGAATATAAAAATAAATGCAATCTAGTGACACTTTACGTAACAATAAAATTGGGGCCAACAAAGTTATATAATCTGTCGTTGACAATTATGAATGTTTTGGCAACGATCTATATTACTCAGAGCATAAACACTTTCGGCCAGTGTTTTATTTTAAGGTGATAGGAGCTAATTATGCCATGTTATTCCAATTTTTTTTTTTTTTTTTGAGACAATCTGAAATTATTTTTTTATACGGAAAAGTGTAGAGTTAAATTCGATTAATTATTTCCGCTGACTTTTTCTAACATTTGATTTAAAAATATAATATTTTTTTTTATTTTCTTTTTACAATAGTGCAAAAGAGCAATATCTTATTCCTTCCAGGCCATTTTTATTCTAGCCGAACCTCTGGTTTTTTTTTTTTAATTTCTAAGAATATGTAAAATGATTTGAAAATTTACTGCAAATCATTATGTTGTTGTCATGATTGAGTGTTCATAACATGCTTAAACAATGTATTAACAGTTAGTTCAACAATTAATTTGAAAAAATCTGTTAGAGTTCTTCCTATTTTATGACTATTCTCAACATACTATTAACACCAGATAGACAGACTGAATTAGTAGAATATATATGTATATATATAAATCATAATAATGAATAATAAGCTTGACTGATTACCAAGGTCCAAAGTGGATCTCATATTCCCATCAAAAGAAGTGGATCCCTTATGAAATTTGTAACTTTTCCTCTCCTTGCTAAGGGATTAGCATCTTACATGTCAAAAAGAAATCATGAAACCTACTTATGCCCTGTCTAAGGACTAAATAAGGAAAAGGAATCCATGATAATAAGGTAGCAAACCTTATTCCAAACAAAACTTGAGATTAGCAAACCTCATCCATGTCAATCTAAAAAATTAGAAATAAAAAGAGAACAGCAACCCTTTTGTTTCCATTACCACAAACATTCAAAATAAATGTTATGGAGTTACATTCCAATGTTTGAAATCATCTTCGTTGTCTAACCATAAACGAAGGGGATCTTCAATTGTGTGATTCTTCTCATATATTGATTCAAGGTCTGGAAAATCCTCCAAATCTTGATTATTCACATATTCAGGAAGCCCTGTGAGTTTGCCAAAATCAGTAGGTACCAAGTCATGTGCCTTTTGCTCACTAAATTTCTCCATCATCAATATATTTATCCTTGTATAGTCATGATCAGTCACGGCCTCCAACTTCTTTATATTGCATGATGAGTTACAAGGCTGGCTTAAAATCCGTATAGCATATTTTTTTAGTACTGGCAGACGCTCACCAAAATAATGCCACCATTTTCCTACACAAGTAAATCATACAATGCTAAATTACAACATTTAGCTAGATAAGAATGTGCACAATTAAACAAAAGTAAATAAACTTACGAGGATGTAATGTTTACGACATCTCTAATGCTGTAGTAGTGAAAAGAGATGAAAATTCCACACGATATAATTGAACATGTTCTAGAAAAGCATCTTTTTCACTTGCAGCAACCAGGTTTTCCTCCACTGAAATTCTTATGCCATCTGCCATGTCAAGGTCCTCAAAGTTCTCATCACACATGTTAGCAGGATTTAAAAAGGCTGCATATACATGTATTTCAGAGATTATTTCATGCAGTGTAGCAGCAAACAACTCCCAAATTGGGTTGTATTTGGCTTGATCTTTCTCAAAACATCGCCTAATTGCCTTGCCTGCCCTTTTCATTGCCTCATAAAAATAACCTGAAGTAGGAGCATCAACACTAAGCAAGTGGAGAACTTGAAATAGGGTACCAACAATATGTAACACCTCTTTCCCTAATGTCCAAAATGCTGTGCTTTCAATGACATTGCCAACCCACTTTGCCAACTTTCGCATATTAAAATCCAACCTTTCCCAATCTGAAGATGCCTCAAGTAATTGCAAGGCCCTCAATTCAGTTTCAAATTCTAAGATTGAGTGGAGCAACAGAAAGTTGGGGGCAAATCTAGCTAAATAGAGATGTTCAAGTTCCTTGCACGTTGTGTTTCTTTGTATTTGAAATGCCAACTTGATACCACGCTTCTGTATATATGACACAATCAATTTTCCAACCAGGGTAATCCTCCGCACCCAACCTACTTCATTATGTATATCCATTATAAGTGATTGAATCCCATGAATTGCACATTTATGTATTTTCAGACGAGGATACTTATCGTCAAGCTTGTCCTCAAGTAATTCAAAATATTTGTCATCATTGATAATAACCTGTGTAACATGGTTGGTCCCTATTTCATCAATTGTAGAAGACAAAATGTCTATCATTTCATCTCCTGAGATTAGAGATGACTTTAAAAACACTACCCCTCTTGGACAATAAGCAAAAAAATTCACAAAGGCATGTTCATTCCGTTTCTCTATATCAACCATCAATGTACAACCTGTTACAATCCAAGACTCCTTTACATTTCGAATATACCCCATAATTTCCTTGTCATAATCCGAGACTAACTGGGCTTGAAGAGCAAAATTTGGTAGTTCATAACCAGCACCAAATTCACCAACCCCTTTCACGAAGTCAATAAAAGCTTGTGATTGAAAAACATCCTCTGCAATGTTATTCAAAAGGAAAAAATCTAACAAACTTTTTGTCAATTGCGTTCTTATCGTCCTTGTATGTTGTCAAAGTTGGATTGATTCCACCCTCATCACCATTAACTGAGACTGCAATGCTCTTACCTTTCTTGCAAGGAGAGCCAATTGCTTCAAAAGCTGCAGCTTGAACATTACTAGGCACTTTTGGACAAATTTCAATGTCACGACCTTTTACTCCAGACAAATGTGATTTGACTCTTGAGATCCTTCCACAAAATCCTTTTTGACAAAAGTTACACTTAAAACGGTTTTTCAAATCCTCATGATTTTTCAGATCCTCAGCATACTCCCAAAATCGATCTCTTTTCCTAACCATAATTCGTTTTATCCTACATGAAATACAGTGATTAAAAATTCTCTTTCAAGCAAAACAGAAAAAAAATAAAAAGAAACAAATGATCATCACCAATAAAAGCTAACGATTAATAATTTAGCCAACATGAAATAACCATTTGTTGCACAATTAATAACACTAGTCACAATTAATACTAAATATTATTATGTCTCATACAAATGGTCTACTACTTGGCAATGCTATTTAATTTCATCCTAGTAGTTATATTCTTAAATTTTTTCTTGCCCCCAATGTTTGCAGATTTTGACATCGAAAATCAAGGTTTTATCCTGTAGGTTTTTTTTAAAGCATATTAGAGGACTAGTGCCTCTTCTCATACAATGAACCACCCATAGTTGATAATCCGAACAGACAAATAAAGTTCGAAAATGCTAATTTAGCAAACACAACTCTTAGTTTCTGACACAAAATGATTCCCATTCAGATCTCAAACTAAAAGCACATAAAACCCATCTATAATCCCGTTGAATTTATTTCAGAGCAAAAAAATAGACAATCAAACAAAATAAATTTGTTAAAATTTGGCCAAATTAATCATGTAATATAAGGAAATAGGAAAGGGACACATATGTGAGTTTATTTATTTATCTATTTATCCTTTTTGTATGAAAGATTAAAACCCGCCCTTGTAACCAAAAAAAAAAAAAAAAAAAAAAAAAGAAAAAAGAAAAAAGAAAAAGAAAGAAAGACTAAACCATCTAAACACCTTAGTGGTGTTTTCAATCACTACCCAATTGAGAGATCACATTCTGATGAAAAATTACTTACTGACATGAGTGATCTAAGAACTTAACAGCAACTTACATGAAATGGGAAAAAGAACCCCAATCACAGGAAAAGAAACTCAGTTCCTTCATTAACACTAAAGGAGGAAAATAATAGAAAGAAAAAAAAAAAAAAAAAAGAATTCCAAGAAGTCATCATAATGACCCAGATCCAGTTGCATTAATGGAGTACATATACATGAACAATCAAACAACAGAGTCATATATAGGATATAGCAATATACATCACATTTTAAACAATTAACAAAACACTACCTGGTTTCAGAGAGAATGATAGAAAGACAGAACACAACCAAGCCCTGAAAAATCTTTTCTTCTGTCTTATTAGTTTCTCTGGTACAAGCAGATGGGAAAGCGATGCCCTCATCTCTTTCTTCTGAGACTTCCGAGTCATCCGAAGTCTTCTGCTTCTACATTCTTCTCGAGGGGTACTAAATAACGAATCGCCAAATTATATTATATATAGTTTTTGATCTAACACACTGACAGCCTGTTTGGAACATGGAAGGGGGACGGGGGACGGGGGTAGGGGGAAAATAATTAATATTTGTCTATTCCTGTTTGGTTTTCCCTGGGAGAGAAAGGAAAGTAAAAGAGGGAGAAAGAGAAAATAAGTTCTCTATCTCTTCTTTCTTTTTATTTTTCTTTAATTTTCTTTGCAAATCAGATAAAAAAAATATAATTTTTCTTTCCTGTCCCTAAACCCCAACAGCCTGTTTGGAACTTGGGTGAGAAAAGGAAAAATTTTAAATTTTTATCCTTTTCTTGTTTTGATATTACCTAGAAAGAAAGGAAAGAAAAATAAAAAAAATAAGAAAAAATAAATATTCATTCTTTCTCTCTCCCCTTTTCTTTTATTTTTTTTGTAAAATTAAATTTCTTTATTCCCTTTTTCCACCTCTTCTCTTACCTCTTTTAAGTTCTAAACAGGCTCTAAACAATTCTAAATAACAAATTCTAAGTTAAGGCCCAACAAAGAGCCCATTTAGTAGGTTTTTTTGGCCTATTTTTTTAGTTTATAAGTAAAAAGGTTTGATTTTTTTGACTTTTTTTTTTATTTTTGCTTATTTGCTTTCCTTTAGTTTATAAAAACAAAAAAAAAAAATTTTTGCTTATAAACCAGAAAAACAAAATAAAAAATCTTGTACCAAACGGGCCTAAACATAGAAGCCAATCCGGGCCCACTTTCAAGTATCTCAAACGATGTCGTATGTATTATCATTTTGGTCTTGTGGATCTGTGTCTTGTGCACTGCAGCCTGCGTAGCTGCGAACGAGGGACCATGAATGGCACTGCTGGTAGGACTGTCGGAGTAGTAGTACCGGCTGTATGTATATATGCTCCTCATTCCCATAGACTACCCTCTGGAAGGGCACTATTGCCCCTTCGTATGTCGAAGGTACCTCAAATAAGGGCAGCGTCTTTGGAGGAAATTCCCCCTAGTGCCCTTCGCCGGAAGCGCGACCCTCAGTGGAGAGGAGGGTTCAGTCTAGGGGTAGACCTGGGAATGTCTCGCACCGGACTTGCACTTAGCAAAGGCTTCACCAACCGTCCCCTAACGGTAATCATAACTGCCGTAACTGTCTCTCCCCCCCCCCCATCTCTCTGCACTCTCTTTCTCTCTCTAACTTGTTAGGGTTTCTCGTGAGCTGGTGCCCTAGGTTCTTGAGCTGCGAGGGCAAAAGCTTGAGCTTCGTCTTCTCGAAATCGCTCAACGGCATGTACAATTCTCTCTCTCTCTCTCTCTCTCTCTCTCTCTCTCTCTCTCTCTCTCTCTCTCTCTCTGTGTATAGTAGCTGTTAATTTTCGCGAATTGTTGGTTAATTTCGTTATTGAATACTAGGTTTGACTGTTTTCATTATTATAGAGTATGATTTTAGTCTAATAACAATGGTTGCGTGAAGTAGGAGGTTGATGAATTTATAATTGGGCTTCCCAAGTCGTATGACGGAAAGGAGACGCACCAATCGAACAAAGTTCGTAGCGTTGCCGGTAGGCTTGCCGTTCGGGCTGCCGAGAGGTGAGGTTGTTCTTATTGTGGTGAATCAGTAGCTGTTCTATTGAGCTTGCTCTGAATCTGAATTTTTTTTTTTTTTTTTTTTGTTTTGTAATTGTTTACTTACTGGAGTTTCAAGACTTTTGTGGGTTTCATGGTGTTCTATGAGGGCACCATTTGTATTGGAGACTCAATTGCAATTATGTAATTCTTTGATTTGAAATCTTTTTACTCAAAAGATACAAAAAGTAATATTCAACATGTTGATGGTATGCTAAGAACATTTAAGTGCTGTTTTAAAGGTTTTGAAATGAAGTTATTACATGCACGGGCTATATTGTAGAGTTTATGATTGACATCCAAAAAAAAAAAAAGTAAATCAAGTTAAATAAAAGCAGACTGGAAATTGAAAACTAAATCTCTAAGGTCAAAGAACTTTTAATGTCTGAGTAACTCAGTACTTGGGATAGGCACTCTCTGTGTTGGTTGAAGTTTCGGTCATCTAGTGTTTTGGTTCAAATCGTGCCAATTCATGCACGAAGTTACCAAATAGTTCACTCCAAACACTATGCCATTCTTCTTGATCATTTAACAACTGTACATAAGTAAGCCTCACAAATAAGTTTTCACATGATTGCCTGACAGTATTCTCGACCATCTCAAACACAAACACATTTAGTGGATGTAGCATTGAATAGGACCACCATTATATATATATAGGGATTTAGAAGAGACTGTTGTAGCAAGTATTCTTTTGGCTGACTATGCTAGAAAGACTGACAAACTTTCTTCTCAAAACCAAAAAAGAAATAGAGAAAGAAAGAAAGACTGACAGGCTTTCTACAGGATTTAGATTAAGCCATACACTAAGTTGTTAACGTTAGTTGGCTATTGTTATTTATACTTCACTCTTTGATTATTGCTTTTTGAGGGATCATGTATTCATTGCCACTTCTGTTGACATTAGTGTTTTTCATGATTGTGTTGCTTATCTCAACTTTAGAGCACTCATTATATATGGATTGCTGATCTCAGTTTTGAACTACAGTGGTTGGAGAGTGTACCTGCTGGACGAACATGGGACATCAACTGAAGCTATGAGTCTTATGATTGATATGTAATTTTTCTTTAATGAATCTTAATTAATTTGGTATTGGTTGTTCCTTGCATGAATTATAAAAGTAGCAGCGATGGATAGGCATTATATTTTCTTCCTTTTGTGGATTAATTGACTTCCCTTTGCTGAGCTGTTATGTCCCTAAAATTTTGAATTGTTCTGGAGGCCTTTTGTATGACCATGGTGGTTGAATTATTCCATTTTGTTTCTCATTTAGTTTTTTTTTTTGGGTGTGTGTTTCTGTGCATTTTCTCATTTGATCACACAGTTTGCTGTGTTGGATAGATACATCTCTCTCTCTCTCTCTCTCAAACTAGTTTTTGAAACACTTGTACATGAAGACATGGAAAAGAATTGAGAACTAGAATTCTCAGTACAGGTTCAGTTTGGTGCATTTAGTGTAGGATTGTAGTTCTCCTTTCCTGCTACTTCTATACCATCAAATCTAGTATAATGGCATTAGTGAAATGAGAACGGCTTTCATTAAACACATAAAACGAAAAACAAGTATCTGCATTCAGGTTTGTTGTGTGCTTAATTGATCAGTGCTTCCAGTGTGGCATGTCCTTCACCAAAACCATTTTAATCTTTAGATGCAACGCTTTATTGGACAGCGTATAAATTATGCTAGTTTATGTTATATCGGTTATAGTATTATATGAATTACAAATCAAGACGGCAAAACTTCCCACAAAAGTATGTCTACCCTCTGATAGATAAATTATCTAAAAAAATTTCAGGGGCCTCAGCAAGTCTGCTCGTCAAGGGAAAATTGATGCTTATGCCGCCATGGTATGCATTGTCTTACCTTGTCATTTTTGTTATATTGTATTGGGCTTCTAATGTATATTCCTTGTAAAAAGGGTAGTTCTAAATGCTTATTTAAGCTTCTTTCTACACCACGCTATCTATGGGCCCTGCTTATTGATCTTGTGGAGTGCAAGCAGGTAAAGGAAAGTGATGCCCTGTGCAATGAAGCATCATAAGTCATAACTTCTCTTTTCTTTCTTCCCGCTTTTTAATTCTGGTTACAGATGGTGCTGGAGAGATATTTCGCCCTGTCAGGTGAGGGAATTGAACTTGTTCTACCCAAACAATTGGAACTCCAGGAAAAGCTTCGAATTGGACCACCTAGAGATATGGACTTTCTTCCAGAACAGTTTGATGATTGACCATCTATTTTCGATGCTAGCTGTTAGATTCAAGGGAGACATTTTGCGGCACCCCCATGGCTGAGAATCCTATTTTCCTAGAGATGGATTGTGTGTGTTCTGTATAGTTTTAGTGATTTTATTCTTGCATCCATTTTTGTATTTATTTTGCTAATACACAGTTTTCTCCGCATTCTCCCTGTTTTAAAGGGCATTGGTGTTTTCACATCTTTGTTACATCAAAATGGCACAGAGCTCTTGTGCTTTTATGAATAATGTCTCGGTGAACTGTAAAAAATGGAATTGCACAAAATTGAGGTGCTTGTACGAACAATATCGCAGTTAAATCTACACTCTGCGCAGACGAAGTAGTATGGTTTTGAAATTGACTAGTAGATTTGGGAGTGTAATCCGATTTCATTTTTTGCACGACATTAATTCCATTTACAGCAAAGCAACAAAAAAAAAAGGTGTTGAATCTCATTTCCCCTCCCTAAACATCAATCTTCTAATTAATTTAACTAGGATCTCATTGTATATCTATGGGCTATTATGTTAATCATACACATGACCTTTCACTGGATCTGATAACCAACCATTGGGATTACCCATGCAAACACGTTAATTACAGTTCTCCCCAATTTGTTTGGGCTGTCCTTCAATAGAAAGGAACTGGCTTCAAAAGATTCCAAGTTATCACAAGACCCAGGCAACCATCAATTATTCCACATAAATTCTCTAAAAAAAAAATAAAAAATTTATTCCACATAGGCTTGATATTTCACACGTTTTACATCCAGGCAAACGTATCAAATTTATCCGCGCATGGAGTACTAGATCCTTGCTCAAAGAACCTATGAAGAAAATTTTCAATTTCTGACAATTTCAATAGTAATGACCATAAGAATATACAATCATGTTCAAAGATTAATCATATACAAGTTCATCAAAACTATACAAAGGAACCATTGGTCACAGAATACATGTAAAACCTACACAACCAAAATCACATATGAGATAAGGGGAGAGGGAAAGGAGGCAAATGGCCCCATGAATTCTTCAGCTTCATTCCTCTCGAAGAACAGGAACACCAACCTCTCAGATTTCTTCAGTGGCAACAATCATAGTAGGATGTAATTCCATTTCTCATTCGACGTCTTGGGACCAGCCTTCTTTCGAATAATTTAGACTTTCCGTGTAAATAACATTTTGGTCCTCTGGCAGGATCAGACAGGCGATCATTCTTGGCCTTCTAACTCTCAACTGAAACCATGCCTCAGGCAGCAGAAAGTACTCTGCACGGGTATGCGTTTATGTATACATTTACAAGGGCTGCAGTTCTTCCGGATGCACCACTAATGCAGGCAGTCCCTCAGCACTAACCTCTGGCTACATACACCAAAAGCGAAGAGAGTGAAGCATTTTAGAAATTGTTAAAGTTAAAATTTCACTACATTCTACACGACAGTACCATCATCATGACAGGGATGACATACAATATTTTCCGGAATCCACAACCACCTACTATGCATCAACATCACTTCTAGGCTTGGCCGAGCCTCTGTGCATGCTGAGGCAGCATGATTGTGAGTCATTTCTCCACTAGTAATAGTGCTGACTCGTTTCGGAACTGCACAAAGAGTTTAAAAAGTTGCCTGCAAAGCAAATTCCAGTTGCAAAATAATACTACATCTTGAATGGACCAGCTGAGAAATTAAGGCAGGCAGAAGGAAGAAATCATTCTTTCCGCGGGGGGGTGGGGGTTGGTTAAATGAGAACTTTTTCGAAGCTGGAATGTGCGAACACCAGAGTACAACAAGGAAGATGGTTGAAATTACCATGATGGTTTCGCATAAATGGATCCAGACTAACATCTTTGCAACTTCCGAAGCAAGGCAGGCCAACTAGTCCGCCAAATCCAACATCAGACAAGCTACCTTAGTTTCTCACCGGCTAAACCCCCAATTGCAACTGAAGGCAAGCAACCAGAGAGGTCAAATAATCTAATATGTGGTAAACACAGATTAATTTAAGTGACAACAAAACGACAAGCATAATAGATAAATGACAACTAGAACTCTAGAATGCCTTTCCTGGAAGCTAACCTAGTATCTCTGTTAACCACAATTCACAATTGAAAAGCTCCCACTACCAGCTTTAAATCTTTCGTACACATATTCACTTTGATATAGTTTAAGAATAAGTTGCATCAAGGTACAAGCAATTGCATACACCCTAAAAATGTAACGTGATCACGGCCCACATAATTATTCCAAGAGTGCAAGCCTAGGACGTTTAACAAAATGAAGGGCCTGAATATTCCTTTTTTTTGACAATTATAATATCACTAAATCAGGAAATGTAAGTATTTCTTGTGGAATGAGTTCTCTCATTGAGTTCAAAGTGGAATTGCTTAGACCTTCATGTATTTAATTATCTATTTTTTAACTATAGGGTGCCAAGAATTATTGAGGTTTAGAAGTTTCTTAGTTCAAACTCTGGAAACAAGTGTTTGAGGAGGTAACAGATATCCCAATTCATGCAAACAAGGGACTGGTTCAGCGGGTGAGTTCATCGTCCTCCTCACTCAAGGTTTAGGTTTGACTCTTCGTAGCCTCTTGTTGGGGCCATCCATGCTCCATGGTCTATGGGCGGTGTATATGTCTATGCCCTTGTCTTACCTCGTGGCTGAGTCTCACGCGAGGGACTCTGTCCCCCTTCTCATGCTACTGTGGAGTCTAGAACCCTGACAAGATTATTGCATAGCCTAGCGTAACCCTTTTTTATACACCAGAAAAAAAAAAAAAAAAAAGATATCCCAATTCATAACTCCCTGATTGTTTCAAACTGAGGGGACACAACAAAAAGAGCATGTCAAAGACAATCATTAGTAGACCTTATGGGTAGGGAGACTAATGCAAACTAGCCAATCAAAGGCATAACTATCAAATTTGTGCCTAGCAATGTCATCAACCAAGACGCTAGGTGTCACAAGCCATGCCATGCCGAGCCCACGCCTTCATTTTCTTGTCTCGTGCCAACCCATACACTAATGTGCATAGTGTCTAGGGTGTAAATATGTAGGAGTCGTGTCGGATGCATGCGTAGATTTTCCCTCGACAAGGGGTGCAACATTCAAGTTTGTAGTGTCCTACCCCTATCGAGGAGATGTGTTATAATTTTTTTGAAAGGCTAGAAAATTAGTTTAGAGTCCCATATAGACGTATGTAAAAGGGTTTGTCCAAATTTTTTGTAACTATTTTTGTAGACCTATTATGACTCCTCAAGGGAGTGTCATGTTTCCTTGGACCAGCTTAGAAAGTATATAGGGGAGGATAGCAAGGTGAGTCCAATGCCCCTAGTGTGTGTTTGTCGATTGTAAACTATCTAAGCTCCCCACCTAGTTATAGTTTGGAATTACTTTGCTAATGCAATAAAAGTGATCTTGTTGCTTTCAAATTGTGTGTCTATTGCTCGATTTTTGCTTTAATCACATGCCAGCTTGTTGATTTAAAACTTGCTCACTTGTGCACCTTTGGGTGTGTGTGTTGGCTTGATTTGGAAGGTGCCCTTTGGCTGATTTGCTTGGTGCCGCCCAAGACAAGCACCACACAATCTTGCTCACTTGAAAAGTGTTGGTCCGTGACACTAGGTACTTAGCCAATGAAGAATTTTGTAATAAATGTACTGCATTATGAGAAAAATATAGACTCGAGGATTCTATGAGTATTCTAGTAATGTGAATTCGGAAACAAGAAAACTATCAAGTCTATTCTAGTAAAAGCTCCAAATCTACCAAATGAGCAAAAAACAATAATAAAATGAGTCAAATTAAATTAGATTAAAAAAAATTATAAAATCATTTATTCCAAAAAAAAAAAAAACCCTCTTTTTCCGTGTACACCTACAGAGAACGGACCAATTACCCTCCAAAATCAACTTGCTCAAACCCAGGGAATGTATTAATGAAATCCATAGGTAAGAGCTAGGATCACTACAATTGCAGATCCCACGTTGGCTAGTGTTCGCTCCCTAAAAAAGTGATACTTAACCGCAAGTGTACGGCCGCGATGTAGTAATAATTTTTCGTAAGTATGAGGTCAATCCCATAGGGAAGATGGTGTATGTAAATAGAAAAACTTACTGTGGATCAAAAATCTTAGAAAAAACACTCCAATAAACAAAAATCTGATTTTAGGTTGAGAAAAGATTTGTTATTTAATTTAAACTAAGAAATAAAGAAAAAGTCATGGGGTCAATCGATCCAATCAATTATATCTCTTGAAATCCTGAAGGAGATAATTTAATAACTCAAATCCTTCAACTACGTCGCGAGTCTCGGATTCGGAAGATTTAGCGATAAAACTAAAAGTTCTTTAAAACTTCAACTTCTAGAATAAATCGAGTTGTTAGAATCAAGAATGTGCATCATCGGTTTGTGCAGCGTATATACTGAACTCAACTCACGCATAAACGTTACAAGGCAGCGTATATACTGAGTGTGGTATTCACGCATAGGCGTTACTGAACATAATAGGATGCCCAGGTTTTCGAAGGTTTTTAGAACAAAGAAGAAGAAGAAAGAAAACCAAAAAATTTAACTTTAAAACCAAGAACATACCTTCTTTGTTCATCCAAGATCCTCAGTTAATCTTCACAATTGATCTCAAAATGAAATCTAGCTACTCATCATAATCATAGATATGCAAAGTTGTATGTAAATTTATTGAAAGACTGAATAATCTGATTACAAAAATTAAAAACTGAATAAAAACTATGAATAAACTACTCTAATCTACTCTTAAAATCCTAGAAAAACGTCAACCCTAGCAATCTCTTCAAAAACATAAAACTCTTAAATCTATTCTACTACCTACTCTTCTCCTCAAAAACTAAAAAGTGAGTTAATATATAAATCCCGTCGTCAGTCGTACGGACGGTTCCCACCGAGTGCTCAGATGGGCTGAGTACCCTCACTAAAGTTCTAGATTTCAAAAAGTTATATGAAATCAACATATTGTGAGCCTGAATAGCCTTTTTGGTTCGAGAGAAATGGGCTTCTAAAGTTTCAGCTCTGCATGCTTCAACAACTTATACCACAGCTTCAGCAGCTTGTACCTTGACAGCAACCTCTTGAAACCTATTATTAAATTGAATTCGAAATCATTCCATTTAAGCTCAGAACTGTTTAAACGCAACTGTGAACCATTCGAACAGACTTCTAACGCTCTTCGGACGGCTTTTATGCTCTCTGAATCTATCGAATAGTCTTCAGACCTGATTTTAGCGTGACACTGTTTGACATACCGTTCGAATGCAACTGTGCACCGTTCGAACGCCCTTGCGAACCGTTCGAACGCACTTCGAATGTTGAATCCAATTTAGGGTGAATTTGTCTTTTTTAAGCCCGAATTCCTAAAAACATGCATAAAACTAAGTTAGTAACGAATTAAGATTAAAACAACATAATTTAATCTATTCTAAAGTTAACAAATAACTAATGAAAGGCATTTAAATTGTACTTTTAAGAGTACAATAAGCTGGCTAAAAGAAATGAAAGGGTGACACTCCCATCATGATGTCTAGTGATGCCACTTGAACATAAGCAACCCGAATGTAAAGGAAGCACCCATTAAAATTAAGTTATACTGTTCCCATAGGAAGAACAACCTAAAAGGACAAGGGTTTCAAGGTTCAAGTTCCACAAAAACACACAGGCTGTCACTCCAACTTTGAGATTCAGAGGAAATCCCTCAGATTTCATTTTTCATTGCAATTGAAACACACAAAGAGGCCACAAAGATGATCCTATGATCTAGCGTTCCACAACAGATGATTTTCCTTCATACATCCTAGATTCCTAGCATTCCATTCTCCCTCTATAAATTGTCACCAGAAAAAACACCAGAACAAAGAACTTCCCCCCCTTCTTTGCTACCAAAGCCTCCAAAGAGGATTGCCTAAGGCAAGGAGATACTTCTTGATGATACCCATGATTTTATTTTGTGTTCTTTTATTTTGCTTAGTTTTCTGGGTAGAGATACCTGCCAACAGAACCAATCTTCGCGTATCCTATAACTATGTAATCTCTCATCAAGAGATAAACCCAATCATAGTATACTGTCAGTATCCATAATAGCATTCACTACCTTAAAATACCGCCTTGTGAATTTTCTCGCATATGGAACCATAGCCAGTATAACAACAAATTCATACTTCAAAAGGAGATAAATCATACTGATTTACCGTTAGATTGTTTATATTTCTCCAATCAGCTCATTTCAATACTTCCATTTGAAGCAATGCTCTTAAAACAGAGCTTCCCTTCCAAAAAAAAAAAGGACCTTAGAGCCTTTAAATTTGGTCAAATATAAATGTACACTTCTCTGAGGATATTATAGTGACCAAAGGTGCAAAATCCACCCCAAGCATCCGAGTAATTTTCTCACAGTTTCAAAACAGAAAAGAAAGATCTATTAGACTCCAATAAGCAAATCATTGCTGCAGCACTCAGAACACCAGAAAAATAAAAGAAAACAATATAATGTTTAAATCTATGAGCTTCTTAAAGTACCTTACGAACATATAGAGATTCTTCAGTAATTGGAATCCCTATAATAGACCCGTGCTTGGAATAATTTTTGGAAGTAGATTATACACAGGCCTTGTACTTGATTCGCCATTATTGGGAAAACATGTAAGCTCATTGTCTAGAGTGGAATAAGCATCTGCAAATGCCTGCATCAAGCAATGCATTTGAATGTAAGAAAAAATATGCATACATATTAGGAATATTTGTTCATATCACTGCAGACTTTCTGCCAATAAACGGAAAGTGCCTCTTAGCAGTAGGTGAACGTTCATAAATGCAGTACCACACTGCTTCCAGAAAAGTTGATTTTGCTCACTATTAACTGAGATACAGGTTCTGCAGATAGGGTTAAAAATCAGAGATCAAACGTCCTGATGAATTCGGGCAATTTTTTACAATGACGAATTCATGAAATTTAACAAAAATTTACACGATGCTCCACTCATCTGGTTTTAATTAGTGAATGCATCAGCAGAATAATATAAAATCTCACTGGGAAACATGCAAAAGGATTAAGATATAAGACTCAGACATATGTTAAAACTTTTTGTCCACAGTGAAGCCAAGATAAACAAAATGTTAAAGTTGTTTAAGTATATAGATAGGATGCAAACCTCAATTGATAGACTTACAAATCAACAGAGGCCTCACATGACTTGTAACATCTTTCCTTCCCTCATTCATCAATTGCATGTCTAGCTTAGGGTGAGAAACCAGACATATAAAGGGAGAAAGTATTCTTTTTTCACATTCTTATTTTCCAGCAAAGGAGGCAAGGTCGTCATAGAAATGATTAATTGAACAATAAACAAAACAACCATGTAGAAACGTTTAATGGATACTGAAATCTTCTGAGAAGTAAAGAAAAATATTAGTAGAGACATGCCGAAAATGTCTGCCCATAATTGGCACAAAATGCATGTTCCTGCTTAATTCCAACTGCTTCTAGAGTAACCAGTTAGACCATTAAAACTATAAGATCTTAAACTAATCGAATGTGCAGAAGATTAGAATCAGATTTTTAATAAATCAAAGCTAAGCTACCCTTTCAAACATTCACCATACTGCATCCACTACATATGATCAAAACTGTATGCCAGGATTAGCTGTAGGCCCAACGAAGCTCAGAGCAACGTATATACAGGATCCCCACAGAAATCCTAGGTTCATTTTAGAGTCCAAATGATTTCCTTTTGACCATGAAGAAATGCATAATACTGTAAAAAGCTTGTAGGAAAGACACAAAGGAAAAAAATGAAATGTACGAAATGGAAATGTTTCTATAGATATTATGGCTGACCTTGATACATTGATGTATTCGGAAGCAATTCCGGCCCACGTTATTAGTCGGAAAAAGTGGGTCATCAATGTAGATTGGATCGATGCTTCAAGATTCAATAGTAGATCATCAAGATATTTAAGAGAACTAAAATAAAATACAAATCTCAATAAGCAAAGAAACAATTTTCTTTCTTTACCTGTATCCTCTTTCCCTATTTATGTATACCCCACTTCTCCGTACTGAAATACGCATTTGGCGAGGATCAAACACTTTGCTGCGTTGAATGTCATCATGGTTAACAAAGACGATAAAAATTGGAGCCACATGCATCAAACTGAAAATTTCTACAATCAAAATAGGCAACTTGACAGTAAAATATAAAACAACGGATAAAAATAGAGAGCCATATACGTTCATAAGATTCTCCAACAACTTTGGGGGCCACACGGCCTTGCCGATGCCGTCACCCTTCGCCAGTTGTGTAATGGAGACTCATCTCATATTGAAAAATAAAAATCATAACTGAAGTAGCACATAAAAATAAGGGTGCTACCAATATTTGATTTTTCTATTATACCATGATACCCTTATATCAAGTCGCTTTTTTACTTGCCCTGCCCTTTACATGACAATAAAAGAAAAAAATCCGACCATCTATCACATGAAAAATAAAACCGTAACAAAAAAGATATTTGAAAAGAAGGGTGCCAAAGTACCACCTTCCCATTGGAATTTTTTCCCCCCAAATAAAGACCATTTTCAAGATAAGATAGCAGACAAAAAATGCAAAAATCAAAAAGTAAAAACAAGAAATCGTTAAACAAAACACCAATACAATAGAGTTGTCTTATATTTTTCTTTTATTTGTCTGTGTGTGAGTTTCATTGCCTTTTAAAAAATGTGATAAAAATGTTTCTCTTTTAGCCCAAAAACAGCTCTTTGGGAAGCAAAAAGATCTCACCTTTTTAGCTTTTCTGGAACACGATTGTCTGCCTACACACAATAAGTGATGTAATATAAATAACAAATAACGTTTGTTAGTTATTTCTATGTCATGTCCTTATGTTTTTAAAGAAAGGGAAATGTTGGCGTAAAGTAAAGTAGTGGCGGAATTAGAATTTTATTTTGGGGTGTCGAAACATGGAATACAAATTTTTACTTATTCATGTAACTATTATACAAAAATTCTATATACAAAGAACTTTTATGTAGATAACTCCACCAAAATAATGTGACACTGTCGTCTTTTAAATTGAGTCAAAAGAATGGGTGTTTGGGTTTGAAATAAATGGATCACAAATAGCCTATCATGTTGTACTAGCATTACTCTCATTATATTTAAACTTTCTTTGCATATATTTCTAAGTTCAAACGTAAGAAATATATGAGCATGCAAGACTAAGTTTCTATATAAAAAATATAACTATTTTTTATTCTGCCTCTGCAAAATATAAAAAAATAAAAGGACAAATTAATTGTTTATTAGGCAGAAATAGATAAGGCTTATGGTCACTATACAAAAATTTTAATATTTCATTGTGTTAAGGTAGGGTTTTTAATTGTGAGGGGGTGCTTGTGGAATAGATTTTTGTTAGTACATTATATATACTCAATATATAGAGCTTGTCATGGCACCTGTCCTCTAAAGGTTAGTTCTGCCCCTAGCGTCAAAACGCTCTCTAGAAAGAAATCATATTAAACAGGTGCCTGTGGTATGAGCACTCACTGCCTGACACTAGTGTTCCCTCAAAAGAGATCGTATTAAACACTATATAAGCTTGTTTTTCCTTTTGTCTTCTTAACCACTTATTTAAAAAGACATCAAGTTTCTGCTCAACGATTATGAAGGAAAAGGGAACAATAAAGTGGTGTACCGGCAAGAGGGGGACTTATACATGTGTGATGTGAAGAAACCAAAGGATCTAAGCCTTCTAAGTGCATTCCTAGAGCTAAAAACTAGTAAAAGGGAACAATAAAGTGGTGTACTGGCAAGAGGGGGACTTACACATGTGTGATTTGAAGAAACCTAAGGATCTAAGCCTTCTAAGTGCATTCCCAGAGCTAAAAACTAGTACTTAGTTCGCTTCATTTTTTTAAGAGAAAAAACGAATACTTTTGATAAAAATGTTCAGTTTTCCCCTTCCTCTCAAAATTGATATCGGCACACATTAACATCACAAAAGAAGTCGAAACCCATGCTCGTGTCACAATCTATTCACTTGAATGAACTTGTTATTGTCAATCCAGAAGAGGCAAAAATTATAAAATAAAATAAAAAAGTAAAAAGAAAGAAACAAGAAGAACCAGAAACTATCAATTACATGTGCCTCAAATTCCTTATATTGCAGGATGGTCAGATAAAGAGCAAAATTGAACATTCTACTTTATTTCATTTTTTTGTTTAAATCCAGTCAAGGTTTTTGAAAAAGTAGTAATGGATTCATTTTAGGATCACTCTATATAGTCCTTTGATCTATCTGAAAGCTCATTCTTCAATACAACAACTAGCTTACTTAACAAATGTAGAAGAAAAAAAGGAAGATAAATTGCTACAATATATACAGCATGTAGTAATTCTCTAGCATTTATCCAGTGATTGGCATCTAAAATGTTGAACAGATGTATAGTGTCACAGTTTCTCTATTTATTAGGAAATGGGTATAGGGGTATTGAGTTGGAAGGACTGAATTAGAACAGATTCCAGCAAGTTGAGAGGCGGCAGAGAGAAGCGGTCGTACATAGAGCTTCCTCTTCTGATTTCTTGTATGGCCATCAGAGCTGCTACTGTATTCCTAAAAATTCCCTCTCCCAACACTTTTATTGCTTCTCTTTCTCCTCTGACGACTCCTCCTTCTTTAGCAACTGGGAAAACTGCATCTATGGTGGTTTCGCATTCTTTGACGAGCTTTGAAATGAGATCCGTTGTGAAGAAAGGCTACTGCAACACCTTCTAAATGAAAGGCGAGCACAACAACCCACCGATTTGTTAGGCCAGAAATCAACACACACTCACACACCAATAAATTGGAGAAGAAATTTACTATATATATAGAGAGGAAAAAAAACAGAGGAGGAGGAGATTCAAAGATCTCTCTCGACTATAACTCTCACCCAAAAAAAAAAACCTCTCTTTTCTCTCTTGCTCTTGCTTGAGCTGGATGCTTTTCTCCCTCACCTCCACCCTCTATTTATAGGGGAGGGGGAGTTGCTCTTTCTTGACAAAGCAGTGGGAAAATCCATGGTTGGTGGCTTCCTTGACTTCTCCTCCTTCAAACTTCAATCTTGATCGGCTGTAGTTGGTGGTGGAAGCTTCATTAGGTTGGTGGGTATGAACTCAGCAATTCTCCCCCTTCATACCCATTAGAAGAGAACGCAATTTGACGTCCTTCAGTTGACATCCATTCCGGCTATGTCTCTATATAGCTCGAGCTTCTCACGAGTAACCACCTTTGTCAACATATCTGTTGGATTCTCTTTTGTATGAATCTTCTCAAGCTTCAACAGCTGTTGGTCCATCACCTCACGTATCCAATGATAGTGAATGTCGATACGCTTGGTGCGGAAATGGTACATTGAATTTTTGCTCAAATCCAGAGCACTCTGACTGTCACAATGCACCTTGATTCCTTTTGCTTGACTCCTAGCTCTTGGAGAAACCGCTTTACCCACAACATTTCCTTCCCAACTTCCGCTGCGGCGATCTATTCTGCTTTCGTTGTAGATAATGCCACACACTTCTGCAGCTTAGACTGCCATGATACAGCTTCCCCTACGAAGGTATAGAAGAATCCTGATGTAGATTTCCTACCATCAAGATCACCGGCCATATCTGAATCAGTATAGCCTTCCAAGACTGGTTCAGCTCCCCCAAAACACAAGCATAGCTTTGATGTACCCTTAAGGTACCTGAGAATCCATTTGACTGCCTCCCAATGTTCTTTCCATGGGTTGGAGAGAAACCTGCTCACAATGCCTACAGCGTGAGCAATATCTGGCCTTGTACACACCATTGCATATATCAAACTGCCTACTGTTGAAGAGTAGGGTACTGTTGCCATTTCTTCCATCTCAGTCTTCGAGAAGGGGCACGAACTCTTGCTTAGCTTGAAGTGATTAACCAGTGGAGTATTGACTGGCTTGGCATTTTCCATGTTGAACCTTCTGATCACCCGTTCAACATACTTTTCTTGTGATAGCCACAACTTCTTAGCTTTCCTATCATGAACAATTTGCATGTCCAAAATTTGATGAGCAAGGCCTAAGTCCTTCATATCAAAGGATTGAGATAACTCCTTTTTTAGCTTGCTAATCTTGGCAGCATTCTGTCCAATGATCAACATGTCATCCATATAGAGAAGGAGTGTCACAAAGCTACCATTCGAGAATTTTTGAATGTACACGCACTGGTCTGCAACAGTTCTCTTTACCCATGACCCACCATGAATGAGTCAAACTTCTTGTACCATTGTCTTGGTGCTTGCTTTAGGCCGTAGAGACTCTTTTTCAACTTGCAGACTAAGTGTTCTTTCTCGGGAGCTTCAAAACCTTCTGGTTATTCCATGTAGATCTCTTCCTTCAAATCTCTGTGGAGAAAAGTTGTCATGACATCCACCTGTTCAAGCTCCAAGTTCAGGTTGGCTACCAATCTGAGTATAACTCGAATTGATGTCATCTTCACTAACGGTGAGAAAATCTTGTTAAAGTCAATTCCTTTCTTCTGTTGAAATCCTTTGACGACCAATCGAGCATTGTGCCTGACTAGCTTTCCACTATCATCTTTCTTCAACTTGAAAACCCACTTGTTTCTCAAGGCTTTTCTACCTTTGGGAAGCCTTACCAGATCATAGGTCTGATTCTTGTGCAAGAAACTCATCTCTTCTTGCATGGCTTCCATCCACTTGCCTTTGTCTGGATGGGTTTATGCTTCCTTGAAGTCCTCTAGCTCCCTCTCATCAGTGAGCATGATGTAGTCTGATTCTGGATATCTGGTCGACGGAATCAAGACACGGCCTCTTGCAGATCTCATTGGTTGAGGCTCTTCAATCTGATGAGGTACCTCACCAATTGGTTGTGGAAGTTCTTCTTCTTCTGGTGGAGAGGGTTGTTGCTCCCCCTGTTCAACACCCTCTTCTTCTTCTTCATCTTCTAGAATTACCTCCTGCATTCCAGTATTTGTGGTGAGCTGGACTGGTATTAGATTTGGAGTCATCTTAGGAGCATAGGAACTGGAACTACTGAACTTAGTTGGTTCCTCATAAAACTAGTTCTCTTGGAACACAACATCCCTACTTCTGATAACATTCTTTGTTGCTGGATCCCATAGCCTGTATCCATACTCTTCATCTCCATAACCAATGAAAATGCATGGATGTAATGTTTTTATTAGCAAAAGATGGAATATTTAGAGGGCATATCCTTGGCGTGATGAAGTGGCGGTTGGAAAAGGTACAAAAGAGCCGTTGAAGTAAAGAGAATTTGCGGCATATTCGGTTACTATAGAGTCTATGGTCATACTTGAGACCAAGGCTAGCAAATGACTTTTTAGGACTAATTAATGTGGCAATTTGGGTGATAGGAGAGGTAGATGGACATGCAGCTGAGAATAGAGGGAAAAAAAATAAACCAATTTGTCTGTGATTTTAAGTACTACTTTGGTTACGATTTTTACTCTTGCGTACTTAATGAGTTTTACACTGTAAAATTTAAATAGGAGTACATAGTCATCATTAGTAATACCATACTACTGAATGTTGTTCGACAAGTAACTTTATACTTATAAAAATTTTATATAGAATGATGTGTTTTTTTATAGTTATTTCATTTCAAATTAGAGCGCCCACCTTTTATAATATAATTTTAAAAATATCACTGTTATATTATTCTGATGGAGTTTTTTTTATGATATTCTTTAAGAATATAATTTTTCCTTGTCGTATTAAGGTGCATCAAAGAGGAAAAACCAAGTGGGTTCTAGCCACGTGTCATTATGATATTGGTGTGTGGGGTTCACTTGCATGTCATGATAGTATTGGACAGTGGGAAATGGGATTCTGGGGGGGGGGGTAGACTATGAGTATGACATGGGGTAAAAAGGTCGTGGAAGACACCAAATGAGGGTATATGTGATTTTCTAGACTTCTACATGTTCTCTATTCAAACAGTGGTCCCCACCAGCTCATTATGTGGGCCGTGGATTTGGGCCTGTTCTTGGCCTTTCAGATTGGATGGCTGAGATCTTTTAGTTAGGTGGTGGAGCTTTTCCTGTACTGGAAATTGACGAAAATGACTATTGCAAAAGTGTTTGCGGCGGGTTGATTCTTGCCCAACATTAACTTCTTTTAGAGGTGGTGCTATCTTTTCTGTTTCTATTTTTTTAAGCAGATCTAAGGTTTAAACTCCATAGTTTATTCAGGAAAAAAAAAAAAGAAAAGAAAATCAGAGAAGAATTTCACGATCTTCAATCAGCATAACACAATTTGCATTCATCCACTCGAAACGAACAGATTTAGATTTAGTTATCAAAGAAATAGGCTTTTAATTTGTGTTGGATAACTTACAATTTAGATATCAGCAAACCGATTTAAGAATTTGACGTGTTACTATTAGTGGATTTCAAATGAGAAGGTGAAAATCGTCATTTCAAATTCATATATTGCAGCAAGAATTATAACATTCATAACTATTTGTATTGAAGATGTGTATACAAGTGGGATGAATTGGACTAGATCAAGATACTAGCTAGATTAAAGTTCCCCATGATCATAGATAATTGGGAAGGGTGAGATATTAAAGGGGCATTTTCCAAGGAAAAATAGATATTTTTTTTTTCTAATTCTGTTTGGGGAAAGACAAGTCACAATGTTTCATCTTTACTAAGTTGTTTAATAAGAAAATCTGTCTTAAAAAGGTGCCTTAGTTTGAAGAACATAGTAAACCAAAACAAGGATTTTAGAATTGGAATATCCTCTTAGTTTAAGCATAACGAACGTGCTTTGTTTTAGCTGCTTCAATTGCAAGATAAAAGGCCTATGCATCCTGCAACCTTTAACCATCAAAACAAGCATGGTACCAAAATTATTGCCAACGGAAATGGAGAAAATCCTGAGATGGCATCAAATTCTCGAAACATTTTCACAATATTATTGGACTCACAAATTTGAAAAAAAAAATTTAGTAATTAGGTAGCATCAACTACTCAATACTCATCTCTATTAAACTGTAACATATAATGTTTTATTATATTAACAACATGAATTTATTATTGATACAAAGACTTTTAATAAAGTAATAACATGTGACACAATCTAATAGGCCGTGAGTACTAAAAAATTCATACTACGTAGCTAATTAATAGACTTTTTTTCCCCAATACTTGAAAGTTTTGCTTCGCTTATAAATGAAAAGGGGTGGAAAAGTACAAAGATATACAACGAAAGCATGGATAGCTACAGTTTGTACCTAATGTAGCACACCCTTGCCTTCATACTTGAGTTTGTTGAGACCCAACAATGAGAGAGAGAGAGAGAGAGAGAAAAAAAATAAAAACAAAAAAAAAAATCAAGAAACTAGCTATAGAAAATAACTTTTAAACAAACTGAAGAAGATTTTCTCTAAATCAAGCTTGTCAATCTAGAAGGAATGAACTAATTCCAAAGTTGCCTCTGTTTGTATACACAGAGGCCTTTGACTGTCTCATAATATTGGAGGGTTGGCTGCAAAGTTGAAGGGCTGTGGTCCTAATGCGAAAAGTGTACCTTTGTTTTGAAGCTACAGATTTTTCTGGGTGTGTTCGATATCAACCCCAGTATATATAGGACTACCATGAATATATATATATATATATATATGGTGTCATTACTCATTTTTATTTTGAAGTGCTGTTTGGATTGTGCCTTATTGCTCTTGGATAGCTTTATGTTGACTTTATTTCTTTTTTTTTTTCTGTTTCCTCTGATATCATAATATTGAGAAAATAAAAATAAAAGCTACAGACGTTGATACAATTAGGTCAACTAGCTAGAGACCGCCAAAAAAACTACAAACTGCTCTATGAAAAAGACCCATAATCAAAGTTTGTTGAACATGTCGCGTCAAAGTATTGGTAGAAATTGGTAATGGTCTTAAAATTTTCCTTGTAATCCAAAACAAGAGATGTTAAATACATACATATTAGATACGGAGAGAGCTTTGATTTTCTCAATCCATTTAAACGTCTCAGAACATTTAAAGTATACAATGTTTTCAGCTTGTATGCTGTCTAGCAAACAATAATATTGGCTGACATATTTTAGATAGCTTTTCAATTGGTTTTCAGTGTCATATATGGAAAAGAACCGAAAAATAAAAAATGAAGTCATTTTTCCAAGGGACCTTAGAAAAAAACAATTTAGTTGTCAATCGATGCAACTACTTAAACAACATAATATAGTGCTTATTCTTCTTCATCATCATCTTCATCATCATCTTCTTCATCGTCTTCTTCTTCATCATCTTCTTCTTATTCTTCAATTACGTTCCAATGTTTGAAATCCTTTTCATGCTTTTACCATAAACGAAGGGGATCATAAAATTTGTCATTCTTCTCATATAATGATTCGAGGTTTGGAAAATCCTCCAAATCTTGATGATTGACATATTCAGGAAGCCCAGTGAGTTTGTCGAGGTCAATAGGCTCCGCGTAATGTACTTTTGGCTCACTAAATTTCTCCATCATCAAGAGATTCATCCTCATATTGTCGTCAATGTTAGCCGTGGCCTTGAACCTTCTTATATAGCATGATGAGCCACAAGGCTGGCTGAAAATTCGTATAGCATATTTTCGTAGTACTGGTAGACGGTTACCACAATAATCCCACCATGTTCCTACACAGTAAATCATACAACAAATTATAAAATTTATCTAGAGAAGAATGTGCATAATTAAATAAAAGTAAATAAACTTACGAGGATGTAATGTTTTTAACATCTGTAATGTCGTAGCTGTGAAAACATCTGGTTTTTTCATGCGATAGTGCTGTACTTGTGCTAAGAAAGCTTGTCTTTCACTTGCAGCGACCAAGTTATCCACCATATGGTTTATGGCTCTTTGCATTTCAAGATCCTCCTCAAAGTTCTCATCACACATATTAGTAGGATTTAAAAAGGCTGCAGCTGCATGTATTGGACTGATTATTATTAACTCCCTTTTCCATTCAAATGTATCCCAAATTTGCTGGTATTTGGCTTCATCTTTCTCATAACATTGCCTGATTGCATTGCCTGCCCTTTTCATTGCTTCATACAAGTAACCAGAAGTAGAAGCATCACCACTAACTAAGCGAAGAACTCGAAATATGGTATCAACAATATGCATCACCTCTTCCGCTAACGTCCAAAATATTGTGCTTTCAATGACATTGGCAACCCACTTTCCTAACTCTTGCATATTAAAATCCAACCTTTCCCAATCTGATGATGCATTAAGCAATTGCAAGGCCCTCAATTCAGCTTTAAATTCTAATATTGAGTGGAGTAACAGAAAGTTGGAAGAAAAACTAGCTAAACAGGGATGTTCCAGTGTGTTGTATTTTGTGTGCTTTTGTATTTGCAATGACAACTTGATACCACGCTTGTGTATATATGACATAATCATTTTTCCAACCTTGGTAATCCTCCGAACCCAATCAACCTCATCGTATATATCCTGTAAAAGAAATTGAATATCATGAATTGCGCAACTGCATATGTACAAATGGGGATACTTACCTGAAATTATGTCTTCAATTTCCCCAAGCCAACCACAATCGCCAACGACAAGCTGTACAACATTGTTGGGACCAATTTCATCAATTGTAGAAAACACAATGTCTCTAAGATTATCGACAAAATTAAACGAGGGGCTTTGAGACGACTTCAAAAACACTACCCCTCTTGGACAACATGCAAAAACATTGCAAGAAGTTGTTTCATCGCAGTCCGCCACTTCAAGCTTCAATGTACAACCTGTTTTAACCCAAGACTCCTTAACATTTCGAATGTACCCCAAAATTTCCCTGTCATAATCCGAGACTAACTTGGCTTGAAGAGATAAATTTGGTAGTTCATAACCGGGGCCAAATTCACCAAGCCCTTTCACGAAGTCAATGAAAGCTTGTGATTGAAAAACATCCTCTGAAATGTTATTTAAAAGGAGGAGTTTAACGAACTTTTTGTCAATCGCATTCTGATCATTCTTGCATGTTGTCAAACTTGAATTAGTTCCACCTTCATCACCATTAACTGAAACTGCTATGCTCTTACCTTTCTTGCATGGAGACCTAATTGCTTGAAAATCTACATCAGTCTCGCATGTTCTCTTATTAGAATTAATTCCACCCTCATCGCCATCAACTGAAAATTCAATGTTCTTACCTTTCTTGCAAAGAGAGCTAATTGCTTCAAAAGCTGCAGCTTGAACATTACTAGGCACTTTTGGACAGATTTCAATGTCACGACCTTTTACTCCAGACAAATGTGATTTGACTCTTGAGATTCCTCCACGAAATTTTTTTTGACAAAAGTTACACTGAAAGCAGTCTTTCAAATCCTCACTGTTTTTCAAATCCACTGCAAACTCCCAAAATCGATCTCTTTTCCTAACCATAGTTCGTTTAATCCTACATCAATGAAGTGATTAAAAATTCTGCTAAACCGAATCATTTCAAGCAAAAAAGAGAGAGAAAAAAAAGACAAGAAAACAAATATCATCACCAAAAATAAACTAATGATTGACAATTTGGCCGACATGATATAACGATCTGTTGCACAATTAACAATTCCTAATATTGGTCACCTTAAATTATATTTTCTATCTCACTCCAATCGTTTACTACTTGTCAATGCAATTCAATTTCAGTCAAGTGTTTAAGCCCTATTAGTTCTATTCTTTATTATTTTCTTGCTCCCAATGTTTACAGAATCTGACAGAAAAAAAAAGTAGAGGTTTTACCCATTTTTTTCCTTTATGCATATTGGGCGCCTTTCTCTTTTCATACAATTGACAATTTCTTGGCAAACGAACTTTATCATAAAAGTAAAATAATAAACCACCCATACTTGATAATCAAAACAGGTTAATAAAGTTTGAAGATACCAATTTAGCTAACACAGCTCTTTGCTTCTGACACCAAAGGATTCCTACGCTCACCTCAAACTAAAAGCACACAAACCCATTTATAATCTTGTTGAATTGTTTTCAGAGCAACAAATAATTAATCAAACAAATAAATTTCTTTGAAATTTTGGCTAAATTAATAGGACATAGACGTGTACGCACGGGTGCGAGTTTATTTATTTTATTTATCTTTTTTATTCTTCTGATGAGTTACGTATGTGTTTATTTATGTTCGAAGATTAAACCATCTAAGCACCTTAACGGCCTTTTCAATCACTACCCAACTGAGATCAAATTCTCATGAAAATGGCTTAATGACACGAATAGTCTAAGAACTTAACAGCAATTACATGTTTACTTGAATTGGGACAAAATAACCACCCAGGGACAGTAAAAGAAACTCAAGTTCCTCCATTCACAAATCACAATAGAGGAGCTAAAAAAAGAATGAATGAATGAAAGAAAAGAATTTAAAGAAGTCATCGTGATCAGCTGACTAATGATCCAGATCAGATCCATCAACGAAATAATTAAATATACATAAACAACCAATTACAGCAGAATCATAGGACATATATAGCAATACTACTACGTAAATCAGATTTTGAACAATTGACAAAACATTACCTGGTTGTAGAGAAAAGGATTGAAAGAGACTCAAGAGAGAACCCCCACCAGGCCCTGAAAATTCTTCTTCTTCTTCTTCTTCTTGTTCTTGGTGGTTTCTCGGGAAAAAGTAGATGGGAAAGTCGTTCCCTTCTCTCTTTCTTCCAAACTTAAAAGTCTTCCAAGTCGTTTTTTTCTGCAGTTTTTTTTTTTTTTTTTTGCTTTCCAAGTAGGTAGTAAATAGACAATCACTAATCAGACCACATATAAATAACATGGCAAATGCTAGCCACCATCGCGGTGTTGGACAGGGGCCTCCTGATGGCGTCAGCTGGTGGGCAATGGGTGTCGACTGCCGGCACCCCGTATTGTTCGGCTTGAGTCCGTTTTCTCCAGCCGAAGCAAACAGGGTTGCAACATATAGTACTGAAACATTTCAAAAATACGCGTATGTTCTTGCATCCTCTAGGACAAGAGGACAAAAAAAAGAGTAATTTTTTTTTTTTTTTTGACATAATCCATCTGCATAAATTTCTGAGTACTATTTTTTTTTTTTATCATAATTCATGACCTTGTTTTTATTGTTTATTATTTATAATGGATATTGTATTGCTATGTTATATAAGAAATATTATAGATGACTTCATAGGGTAGTTCTAGTAGTGTTAGTTCAATTAAAACACATGCCCTTGATCAATTTGATGAAATTCACTTTTGGGAAAATATGTCACTAGGTTGGACTAATTTGTTTGAGGGAGAGAAAATTACCAATTTCATATCAGCCCGGTATTTTAAACGGAACGGAACTAAAGCCTATGTATTCTGTTTTCTTGCCGGAACTGTTTGAAACATAATTAACAAGTATGGTTTAAATTAAAGCTAGACTTGAATAGTGCATAATATACACATTAAGCAATATACTCTTTAACACTTGAATAGTACGTTTGGAAGTGTGATCGGATTTAATTTTTCGTGTGACATTTCATGATTTAATTCCATTTGCAGCCAAAAATGTGCTTGAATCTCATTTTGCAAGTCTTATCCCTCCCTGAACGTTAATCTGCCAATAACTGTATGGTGATGGGCAAACACATTATCACACATAAACCTTTCCCAAATCTGATAACCAGTAAGGCTCGTTTGGTACAATTTTTTTTTTTCAAGTTTTTTAGGCATAATATTTTTGAATTACTTTTTTTGAATTTTTTTATTTATCTTAGTTTATAAAAACAAAAAAATTAATTTTTTTACTTATAAACAAAAAAATAAAATAAAATAAAACTCAATTTTAGCTTTACCCAAAACATTACAGTTCTTACTATTTTATAACTAATAACATTAGCTCCACTCTAATGAATTACACTTGTTGGACTCTTCCTAATAAGAATCTTTCTAATAAAAAATTACTTGTTTGAAAAATAACACGGATACTTACATTTGTTGGACTCTTCCTAATAAAAAATTACTTGTTTGAAAAATGACACGGATACTTACACTTGTTGAACTCTTCCTAATAAAAAATCACTTGTTTTAAAAATAACACGGATACTTACATTTGTTGGACTCTTCCTAATAAAAAATTACTTGTTTGAAAAATAACACGGATACTTACACTTGTTGAACTCTTCCTAATAAAAAATCACTTGTTTGAAAAATAAAAAATTACTTGTTTGAAAAATAACTTGTTGGACTCTTCTAAATAAAAAATTACTTGTTTGAAAAATAATATGGATACTTATACTTGTTCGACTCTTTCACTCTTCCTTAATAAAAAGTTACTTGTTTGAAAAATAACACGGATACTTACACTTGTTGGAGTCTTCCTTAATAAAAATTTACTTGTTTGAAAAATAAGACGGATACCAATGTCACGCTAGCTTGTACAATATTTTACATTTAAAAGCTTTTAGGGCACTTCCGAATGTCACATGGGTGGCTTTTGTTGCATTTAAAAGCACCGGCCAGGAAATGCCGTCATAAAATTGTTAAAAGGTCCTCAAGTGCCATCATTAGTCTAATTAAAATATTCCAAATCAAAAACTTTACAACACCACACCAACTTTACCTGTGGAGAGATCGAATTCCACCAGCTATTTCTCCTTTGGATTTTAGCTGCAATAAAAAAAATATAGGTAAACCAGCATTTAATCTCTTTAATTTTATTTCAAATTTTAATGTCATTCTTAAACTTCAATTTTTTCTATTTAAATCTTCTAACTTTTAAAAAGAATTCAATGTAGTCAAATTTTTTAAAATAAGTAAAGAAATCAAATATTAATTATACTTTGATCTTCTAAATTATAACTTAATATTACTTTACTTCCATTCAACTAAAAATTGTTACACTCTTACCATCATAAAATTTAAAATTAAAAATTTGCTTAGCTCAAATTTCATACTAATATCTTAAACAAAGAGAAAAAAATAATTTCATGACTATGAAATATTATAAATCATCTTAAAATGCCTAAAAAAATACCATAATGATCCATAAAATTTTACTTTTATGAACCACAAATTATTAGTCCTGATAATATCAAAAAGATTTTTTAAATTATATATTTGTTAACCAGTGACAAATTTTTTATACTATATCCAATTTTATATTTTTTGTCAATAACATTAACATGAACTTAAATTTTCATAGGACTAATTATACTGGTAATCCTTATACTTTGGGTCTAGGTTCGATTTGGCTCTTATAATTTTAATTTTAACAGAATATCCTTTAATTTTGTAATTGGTGTCTAATAAGTCCAATGAAAACGGTCATGAACCAAATGGACGGATAGCGGTCACATGCAACGCACACAAGGGGTAAAATAGTAAAATTGCACAATTTGTCTTTCTCTCTCCTCTCTTCTTTCTCTCCTCCACCACAGTCCTTCCTTTAGCTCCCAGACAACACTAGCATCCACACACATATATATATATACTGACATATACATATACATGTGCATATATATATACATACGACTTTTGTAACTACAACATCCATTAAAAAAATGGATTGAAATGGAACCAAGATAAAATCAAACCAAAAAAAGTGTACAGGTTCAAATTCTAATTTGCTGTCCTAAAGTGTCTAAATTGTTGGATATAATACTATTGAACCATTCTTACAAACCCATAAAAGTAGGGGTTACAGAAAAGGGGGAGGGAAAAAAAAAACACAGTAGAGAAAAAGAAGAGACCCAACGAAAATTTTTAAAACTAACCAATTTTCTCTCAAGAGGGAGTGGGGGTGCATGGTCGGGGAGGGGAGGGGCAGGACTTGGGTTGGTGCGGTGGTACTGGTAGGTGGAGGGTAGCTGGTAGCTAGTGGCCTGAGGGACGGGGCATGGTTGGAGAAGGGTTGGAGGGTGAGTGGTGGTGTTGGGATGAGAGAGGTTTGAAGAAGAGATGGTAGCAGAATACAGAAGTTGTGAAGACACGAGAGGGTGTGGAAATTTTATTATTTTACCCCCCTCCATCCATTTCGCTAACTTTCGTTTTCTATTGGACTTATTGGATACCAATTAACAAATTAAAGGGTATTTTTGTTGAAATTGAAATTACTGGGACGAAGTCGTGACTAGATCTAAAGCATAAAGACTCTCATTGTAATTAGCCCATTTTCATAATTGACAAGTAAAGCGTAACGACTTTTAATTTAACGAATAAAGTAAAACTAGACCATAGTTAAAAGGGTCAAAATATAATATATTTTTAATTTTTTTAACTTATTTTAAAATGAAGAATCACATTGACTTTCTTTTAGAAGTTAAAAGACCAAAAAAGAAGAAATCAAAATTCATGAATGACATTAAAATCTGAAACGAAATTAGAGGAACAAAATGATTATTTACCCAAAAAAATATAAAAGAAAAAAAAAATAATACTAGAGTCAACCAGATTTTTTCACCGGATACATAAGGTAAAGAGGTTCACATTATCCAATACATGTAGAATTTACTTACTTCAATTTATTTGTGATGATAATTTGGTAAACGAAATCGGTGGTTATAGCATTTTTCAAGAAAAAAAAAGTTGTCATCTCTCTATACTTCTTCTCTCTCTCTCTCTCTCTCAAAAGTGAGTTTCCATCGAATTCCCAAATTTTCTCATGGCATCAAAAATTAAAACATATTTAGATAATCACATTTAACAGAAGTTCAACATTTTCAACCACCATGCAAACAAATGAAGCATCAACTTAGATTATGAATTCAAATATAAAAAACCATAAACATAAAGGGTAAACGTATATGAAGATAAAGAGAAAAGATATACATAAATATGTATAAATAGACCAGCAAAAAAAAATCTCTTCTTCTGTGTTGGTTTCTCTGGTTTAAATGATGGTAACGGGGTTTCTTATCTATTTCTTCTAGACTTCCAGTCAACCAAGTCGTTTTCTTCTACTTTCTTTTCAAGCTGCTAATAAATAATCAATCACCAAAAACATATTGCATAGAGTTTAATAAATAATCAATCACAAGAGATATATTATCAAGAGTTTAATTTTAATTCATTAACACTATAAATTTTTTTACAAAAATGGGCACCAAAATACGACACACATGAATAATAATTTTTATATTCACTATGGCAAATCGTATTTTGATGATTAGCTTGTGTTAAAAAAAAAAAAAAAATTTACAATGTGAATGATTAAAATTAAACTCTATTATATGTAATATAAAGTATAACATGAATGTGATTGAAATGTACAAACAGTGCAAATATGTGGGACATCAAAGTGTGACGGGTGATCATAGAAGGTAATAAAAAATTTAGGCATCATGTGAAAAGTAAACTACGTATCAAGTATAGTACTGTTAAACTCTAAATATTTAGTATTTATGTGTGTGCAATTAAGTCCCGTTTAGTTCGACGAGAAAAAAATTGAATCCCGAACTAAACCGAATGACAAGTATAGTATGGTTGAGATAAAAATAAAAAAACCACCAGCGATTTTTGCCAAACTAAACGGGGAGGCAAATGTATAGTACGGCTTGAGTTAAAAATTCGTGTATTTTAACTTGCATGATTGCATCCTCTTCCGCCATCTTGATGGTCCAGATTAAATCTGTCGTTCTTCATTTGAAAAGCCGGTAACCAAATCAACCCGAAACACATTTATATCCCAAAATGAAGAGAAATATGCTAGACAAAAATTAAAATAAAATAAAATATGAAGGAATTCAAATGGAAAACATGGGCTTAGAGCCCAGCCAGTGCCCTGTGTCACAAGCCTACTAACTGGCCCAAAAGAATAGGTTCATGAGGATGCGCAAAGAGCCCACCAAAGTTTAGATCCTTTTAGGCTATTCTTGAAGCTTCTAGAGATCTAAAATCTTCATCACATGTATAAATATAAGAGAAGGAGGTAGAAGGTTTTAGGACCTTGGAGAGTTTTTCTTGAGAAGTTTTGTATATAAATATTTAGATATTTGTATAGAACAATCTAGAGAGTTATCTCCACCATCCTCACCGTCCATTGAGAAGATAGACAATTATAAATAGGTGGAGGCATTCATTTGTAAGGCATCCAAGTCTTGAATACAATCAAGCATTCTCCAAGCTATCTCTCTCTCTCTAGTGCTCTCTTGTTCTCTGAGTGCTTTCTCTTGCTTACTTAGTCTTTCTTTCGGTGTTCTTAAGGCTTACTTAGTCACTTTGTAGTGCAAATGCCTAAGGCTGCACGAGTTTGAAGGTGTTCAAGTCCTAGGCCCGTGACAGCTGTCAATTCAACCCCATTTTCAAGTATCTCAAACGATGTTGTATGGGTTGTCATCTTAGTCATTTGCGTCTGTGTCATGTTCAAACCGTGTAGTAGGCAGAGGTGGTCAGGGGCACTCCCCCCAAAGTTTAAAAAATTTTCTTTATATTTTGTTGATTTTTTAATATTTAAAATATAATATAATGTATTCCCTCCCTAAAAAAATTTTAAATTTCACTTCACTTTTTAAAATTTTTAGATATTTAGAATATATACTCTATAGTGTATTGATCCTCTAAACCTCAACAGTTACCTTCAACAATCCACATGTGAAATGTACCTAAAATAAGGGCAGAACATAAGCACCTTCGATGAATGTTTTTATTTTAGAAAAATGTTGCGGCTACTGGTTTTGTTTACCGAATTATCATCACGAATAGATACAAGTGAGAGAATTCTATATTTATTGAATAATGTGAACTTTATCACCTTGTATCTATCAGTAATAATAATACAGTAAAAAAAGTCAGTGACTCTAGTATTGCTCTTTATTTTAAGGTGATAGGACTTAATTGTACTATATTATTCAAATTTTGGTTTTTTTTTTATAACAAAAAATCTGAAATTATTTTTTTTATATGGAAAAGTGTAGAGTTAAATTCGATTAATTATTCAGCGACTTTTTCTAACATTTGATTGAAAAATATAAAAAAAATTTATTTCTTGTGATGATAGTGCAAAAGAGCAAGATCTTATTCCTTTTGGGCCATTTTTATTATAGCCGAACCTCTGGGTTTTTTTTTTAATTTCTAAGAATACGTAAAATAATTTGAAAATTTACTACAAAATATTATGTTGTTGTTGTCATGATTGAGTGTTCATAACATGTTTAAACAATGTATTAACATTAAATTCAACAATTAATTTGAAAATTTTTGTTAGACTTCTTCCTATTTTATGACAAATGACCATTCTGAACATATTATTAACACATGATAAAAAGACTGAATAACATAGAAAATTTTGATAAAAATGAACTGGTGGAAATCATAATAAGCTTGATTGACTACGAAGGTCCAAAGTGGATCTCATTTTCCCATCACAAGAAGTGGATCCCTTATGAAATTTGTAACTTTTCCCTCTACTTGCTAAGGGATTAGCATCTTATATGTCAAAAAGAATTCATGAAACCTACTTATTTCATGTCTAAGCACTAAATAAGGATAAAGGAATCCATAATAATAAGGTACCAAACAACAAATTAATCTAACTTCCAAACAAAACTTCAGATTAGCAAACCTCATCCATGTCAATCCAAAAAATTAGAAATAAAAAAGAACAGCAACCCTTTTGTTTCCATTGCCACAAACATTCAAAATAAATGTTATGGAGTTGCATTCCAATGTTTGAAATCATCTTCGTTGTCTAACCATAAACGAAGGGGATCTTCAATTGTGTGATTTTTCTCATATGTTGATTCAAGGTCTGGAAAATCCTTCAAATCTTGATTATTGACATATTCAGGAAGCCCTGTAAGTTTGCCAAAATCAGTAGGTACCAAGTCATGTGCTTTTTGCTCACTAAATTTCCTCATCATCAATGTATTTATCCTTGTACTGGCTGAACTAAATGGTTGCAAGATATAGTACTGAAAAGCCGAACTAAACATGGTTGCAACATATAGTACTGAAAAGATTTAAAAAATTACGTGTTTTTTTACTTGCATCCTTTAGGTTAAGAAAGACACAAAAAAAAAAAAAAAGACGTGATTTATTTTATTGTGTTTGGTGGCATATACACCAAACCCCCAATGGAGCCTTAAAAATGTCACTCCAAGTTGTACCTGAACTCCCAGTAAACTGAGAATTCATAGGGATGAGGAGTGAGTAAATATTCATCTGCTTTGGTATTTTTCTTCTTTTTTTGTTTTTCTAGTTTTTTTTTTGGTTAAATATGCTCTGGTATCTTGAAGTTTTAGATACTTGTTTATGTTAATAACTTTTATTGAAATGCACGTTGAAGACACGTGGAATCTGGTTGAGTTTTGGACTGTTGCTACTAATAGGGTAATAGTGGCTTTTGTCGAACTAAAGTTGCAATTATTCAATGCATTAGCTTGTTGCATTAATTTTGCTCTAACAAAAGCCATTAATGTTTTACAAAAATTTCATGCAAAAAATTTATACCAACCACACCCCAAATTCACTAGTTTGTACATAATGTACTACTTTTTTTAATAGTTTGAATTAAAGATAGACTTGACTAGCGTATAATATACGCATGAAGTAATATAATCTTAACACTTGAATAGGACATTTGGAAGTGTGATTGAATTTAATTTTTCGTGTGACATTTCATGATTGAATTCCATTTGCAGCAAAAAATGTGCTTGAATCTCATTTTGCAAGTCTTCCCCCTCCCTGAACGTTATTCTCCCAATAATTTTCACAACTTGGACCTAGATTGTTTGTTTACGGGCAAACACGTCATTGCACATAAACCTTTTCCTGAATTTGATAACCGACCACTGTCACTATATGTACATGCCAAAACATTAGGGTTCCTACTTCTAACTATTTTATAACTAATAGCATTAGCTCCACTACGATGCATTGAGAGTACATAGAAAAATACTTGTCAGACGCTTTCTGATAAAAAAAAAAATACTTGTTTGCTGAGGATTAGTGGCACATTCAAGTGCCACTAGCCCACTACAATATTTTACATTTAAAAGCTTTTAGGGCACTTCCAAATGTCACATGCATGGCCTTTGTCGCATTTGCAAATGCCACCAGAATTTTCACCAGTAGCACTTGGAAATGCTGTTGTATAATTGTTTAAAGGTCCTCAAGTGCCATCATTAGTCTAATTAAAATATTACAAACCAAAAACTTTACCACAACACCAACTTACTTGTGAAGAGATCCAATTCCACCCGGAACACAAGAAACAAAGATATGAACTGCGTAAAGAGAAATGTAACCAAAATACTGGATCAAAAAATATCTTTTTAACAATTGACACATTGTAATAATTTCTCTTCTGGACGCTTAGTGATAAAGGCACAATCTAATATCTTCAAAAATCACACCAATTTCTCCTGTTATTTCTCCTTTTGATTTTAGCTGCAATAAAAAAATATTTAAAAGAAAAAAGCTGTCATCTCTCTCTCTCTCTCTCTCTCTCTCTCTCTCTCAAGTGGGTTTCCATCTAGTTCCCAAATTTTCTCTAGGCATAAAAAATTAAAACAGATTTAGATAATAACAATTAACCGAAGTTCATCATTTTTAAGCAATATGCCAACAAATGAGGCATCAACTTATTAGTTTATGAATTCAAATAGAGACAACCATAAACACAAAGGGTAAATGAATATAAAGACAAGAATGTGATATTTGGATTCATTACTCCTACTTATATACCCAAGATTTTTCATGTAAATTTTTGATGTGGGACTCAGCACACGCCAATGAAGTCCAACCCCGCACTGCAGTGCCCCCATGCCCACATGGTGGTGAGCATGGATTGGCTCTGATACGACATGTAATAACCATGAAAACTCTCTAAAAAAAAACCAGCCAGGAAGGTGACATTGGGTTCATTGCTCCTACTTATATACTCAAGACCCCTATGTAAACTTTCAATGTGGGACTCAACACACGCCAACGCATGTCGTCACAATAACTATATAAGGCCGGTTTGGTATAGTTTTTTCAAGGTTTTTGGCCTTATAAATTAAAAAAAAATCAATTTTTTTTGTTTTTATACTTATCTTAGCTTATAAAAACAAAAAAAATTTAAAAAAAATTTAATATAAAAAAAAGCTATACCAAACGGCCCATAAACCAGCAAAGAAAAGTCTCTTCTTCTGTGTTGGTTTCTCTGGTTCAAAATCAGATGGGAAAGCGGTTCTTTATCTCTTGCTTCTAGACTTCAAGTCAACCAAGTTGTTTTCTTCTACTATTTTCTCAAGCTGCTAAAAAATAATCAATCATCAAAAATATATTATACAGAGTTTACTAAATAATCAATCACTAGAGATATATTATAGAGAGTTTAATTTCAATTCATGAACAGTGTAAATTTATTTAGAAAAGTGGGCTCCAAAATATGACACACATGAATAGTAATTTTTATTTATTCACTGTGACGTGTCATATTTTGATGACTTGCTTGTGTAAAAAAAAAAATTTATGATATCAGTAGATTAAAATTAAATTCTATTATATATAATATAAAACATAAGATAAAATGTGATTTTTTTTAATGTACAAACAGTGTAAAAATGTGGGACATCAAAGTGTGACGGGTGTTCGTAGAAAGTAATAAAAAAAATTTAAGACCATGCGAAAAGTAAAACTATATATCAAGTATAATACTGTTAAACTCTAAATATTCAGTATCTATGCGTGTGCATTATCAGTCCCGTTAAGTTCGGCTTGAAACAAATTGAATCTTATAAAGCCGAACTAAACCGAATGACATGTATAGTACGGTTGAGATTATAAAATAAGAAAAAGACACCCGCCATATTTACTTCCCACCCTAACTAGTTTGGCTTGAGAAAATTCAACCGGTTTAGTTCATTTTGAAAAAAAAAGGATGTTATAAAGCGGAACTAAACTCAATGACAAGTATAGTATGGTTGAGATAAAAATAAAAATAAAAACACTCACGATTTTTACTTCCCACCCCAGTTAGTTCGGCTTAGGAAAATTCGAGCCGAACTAAGTGGGGAGGCAATGTATGGTACGGCTCGAGTTAAAAATACGTGCATTTTAACTTGCATGACTGCATCCTCTCCCACCATATTGAAGGTCCAGATTAAATCTGTCATTCTTTATTTGAAAAGCCGGTTATCATACTAAGAATAAACTTTAGCGGACCAAACCACCCCAAAACACATCTATATCCCCAAATGGAGAGAAATATGCTAGACCAAAATTAAAATAACATAAAATATGAAGGAATTCAAATGGAAAACATGGGCTTGGAGGCCAGCCAGTGCCCTGTCAATCCAGCCCCATTTTCAAGTATCTCAAACGATGCCGTATGGGTTATCATCTTGGTCCTCTGCATCTGTGTGTTGTGCAAACGGTGTAGCAGGCAGAGGGTGATGGGGGCACTATCCCCCAAAGTTTAAAAAAAAAAAATTTATATCTTGTAGGTTTTTTAATATTTAAATATAATATAATGTATTGGTCCCCCCAAAAGCTTCTAAATAAATTTTACTTCACCTTTGTAAATTTTTAAATATATAGAATATTATATAATGTATTAATTCTCTAAACCTCAACACTTACCTTCAACAATCTACATGTGGAATGTACCTAAAATAAGGGCAGTGTCCTCAGAGGAAATTCCCCCAAATGCCCTTCACCCTGAAGTGTGACCCTCAGTGGAGAGGAGGGTTTAGTCTAGGGGTACACCTGGGAATGTCTTGCATCGGCATTGCCCTTTGCAAAGGCCGTCTGCATTGGAGACTCACTTGTATTTATGTGATTCTTTGAGAATATAAGTAAATCTATTTATGTGATTCTATGAGAATATAAAACTAAATGGAGACTCACTTGTATCTATGTGATTCTTTCAAAATATATGTAAATCTATTTATGGGATTCTATGAGAATATAAAAATAAATGCAATCTAGCGACACTTTTTACGTAACAATAAAATTGGGGCCAACAATGTCATATAGTCTGTCGTTGACAATAATGAATGTTTTAGCAATGATATTTATTATTCAGAACATAAGCACCTTCGATAAGTGTTTTATTTCAAGGTGATAGGACCTAATTGTGCCATGGTATTCAAATTTTGTTTTGTTTCTTTTTTTAATGACAGACAATCTGAAATTATTTTATTATATGGAAAAGTGTAGAGTTAAATTCGATTAATTATTCAACGAATTTTTCTAACTTTTGATTGAAAAATACAATATTTTTTTATTTTCTTTTGACAATAGTGCAAAAGAGCAAGATCTTATTCCTTCCGAGCCATTTTCATTCTAGCCGAACCTCTGGGCTTTTTTTTTTTTAATTTTTGAGAATACGTAAAATAATTTGAAAAATTACTACAAATTATTATGTTGTCATGACTGAGTGTTCATAACATGCTTAAACACTGTATTAACAGTTAGTTCAACAATTAAGTTGAAAATTTTTGTTAGCCTTCTTCCTATTTTATGACTAATGACCATTCTCAACATACCATTAACACTACATAGAAAGATTGAATTAGTAGAATATATATGTATATATAAATCATAATCATGAATAATAAGCTTGACTGATTACCAAGGTCCAAAGTGGATCTCATATTCCCATCAAAAGAAGTGGATCCCTTATGAAATTTGTAACTTTTCCTCTTCTTGCCAAGGGATTAGCATCTTACATGTCAAAAAGAAATCATGAAACCAACTTATGTCCTGTCTAAGGACTAAATGAGGAAAAGGAATCCATGATAATAAGGTACCAAACAACAAACTAATCTAACTTCCAAACAAAACTTCAGACTAGCAAACCTCATCCATGTCAATCTAAAAAATTAGAAATAAAAAGAGAATAGCAACCCTTTTATTTCCATTACTACAAACATTCAAAATAAATGTTATGGAGTTACATTCCAATGTTTGAAATCGTCTTCGTTGTCTAACCATAAACGAAGGGGATCTTCAATTGTGTGATTCTTCTCATATATTGATTCAAGGTCTGGAAAATCCTCCAAATCTTGATTATTCACATATTCAGGAAGCCCTGTGAGTTTGCCAAATCAATAGGTACCAAGTCATGTGCTTTTTGCTCTCTAAATTTCTCCATCATCAATATATTTATCCTCTTATAATCATGATCAGTTATGGCCTCCAACTTCTTTATACTGCATGATGAGTTACAAGGCTGGCTTAAAATCCGTATAGCATATTTTTTTAGTACTGGCAGACGCTCACCAAAATAATGCCACCATTTTCCTACACAGTAAATCATACAACGCTAACTTACAACATTTAGCCAGATAAGAATGTGCACAATTAAACAAAAGTAAATAAACTTACCAGGATGTAATGTTTTTGACATCTCCAATATTGTAGTAGTGAAAAGAAATGAAAATTCCACACAATATAATTGAACTTGTTCTAGAAAGGCATCTTTTTCACTTGCAGCAACCAGGTTTTCCTCCACTGAAATTGTTAAGCCATCTGCCATGTCAAGGTCCTCAAAGTTCTCATCACACATGTTAGCAGGATTTAAAAAGGCTGCATATACATGTATTTCAGAGATTATTTCATGCAGTGTAGCAGCAAACAACTCCCAAATTGGGTTGTATTTGGCTTGATATTTCTCAAAACATTGCCTAATTGCCTTGCCTGCCCTTTTCATTGCCTCATAAAAATCACCTGAAGTAGGAGCATCAACACTAAGCAAGCGGAGAACTTGAAATAGGGTATCAACAATATGTAACACCTCTTTCCCTAATGTCCAAAATGTTGTTCTTTCAATGACATTGCCAACCCACTTTGCCAACTTTTGCATATTAAAATCCAACCTTTCCCAATCTGAAGATGCCTCAAGTAATTGCAAGGCCCTCAATTCAGTTTCAAATTCTAAGATTGAGTGGAGCAACAGAAAGTTGGAGGCAAATCTAGCTAAATAGAGATGTTCAAGTTCCTTGCACGTTGTGTTTCTTTGTATTTGAAATCCCAATTTGATGCCACGCTTCTGTATATATGACACAATCAATTTTCCAACCAGGGAATCCTCCGCACCCAACCTACTTCATTATGTATATCCATTATAAGTGATTGAATCCCCTGAATTGCACATTTATGTATTTTCAGACGAGGATACTTATCGTCAAGCTTGTCCTCAAGTGATTCAAAATATTTGTCATCATTGATAATAACCTGTGTAACATGGTTGGTCCCTATTTCATCAATTGTAGAAGACAAAATGTCTATCATTTCATCTCCTGAGATTAGAGATGACTTTAAAAACACTACCCCTCTTGGACAATAAGCAAAAAAATTCACAAAGGCATGTTCATTCCGTTTCTCTGTATCAACCATCAATGTACAACCTGTTACAATCCAAGACTCCTTAACATTTCGAATATACCCCATAATTTCCTTGTCATAATCCGAGACTAACTGGGCTTGAAGAGTAAAATTTGGTAGTTCATAACCAGCACCAAATTCACCAACCCCTTTCACGAAGTCAATAAAAGCTTGTGATTGAAAAACATCCTCTGCAATGTTATTCAAAAGGAAAAATCTAACGAACTTTTTGTCAATTGCATGCTTATCGTCCTTGTATGTTGTCAAAGTTGGATTGATTCCACCCTCATCACCATTAACTGAGACTGCAATGCTCTTACCTTTCTTGCAAGGAGAGCCAATTGCTTCAAAAGCTGCAGCTTGAACATTACTAGGCACTTTTGGACAAATTTCAATGTCACAACCTTTTACTCCAGACAAATGTAATTTGACTCTTGAGATCCCTCCATGAAATCCTTTTTGACAAAAGTTACACTTAAAATGGTCTTTCAAATCCTCACAATTTTTCAGATCCTCAGCGTACTCCCAAAATCGATCTCTTTTCTTAACCATAGTTCGTTTTATCCTACATGAAATACAGTGAATAAAAATTATCTTTCAAGCAAAACAGAAAAAAGTAAAAAAAATAAAAAGAAACAAATGATCATCACCAATAAAAGCTAACCATCGATAATTTAGCCAACATGAAATAACCATTTGTTGCACGATTAATAACACTAGTCACAATTAATACTAAATATTATTCTGTCTCATACAAATGGTCTTCTACTTGGCAATGTTATTTAATTTCATCCTAGTAGTTATATTCTTAAATTTTTTCTTGCCCCCAATGTTTGCAGATTTTGACTTCGAAAATCAAGGTTTTATCCTGTAGGTTTTTTTTAAAGCATATTAGAGGAATTGCGCCTCTTCTCATACAATGAACCACCCATAGTTGATAATCCGAACAGACAAATAAAGTTCGAAAATGCTAATTTAGCTAACACAACTCTTAGTTTCTGACACAAAATGATTCCCACTCTGACCTAAAACTAAAAGCACATAAAACCCGTCTATAATCCTGTTGAATTTATTTCAGAGCAAAAAAATAGACAATCAAACAAAATAAATTTGTTAAAATTTGGCCAAATTAATCATATAATACAAGGAAATAGGAAAGGGACACGTGTGTGAGTTTATTTATTTATCTATTTATCCTTTTTGTATGAAAGATTAAAACCCGCCCTTGTAACCAAAAAGCAAAAAAAAAGAAAAAAGAAAAAGAAAGAAAGAAAGACTAAACCATCTAAACACCTTAGTGGTGTTTTCAATCATGATGCAGCGGCTGTTAAAGATCAAGATAATACACTCGAATCTGTTGATTCACCACGAATACCGGATTCAGAGTCGTCCTGCAACCTATCGGTTCACCACGAACGCTAGGTTCTAGGGCATCAAACACTCGTTGATTTTCGTAGAAAATACCGAATGATTGGAAAGTGCAAAACGCACAAAAATTTTATTAAACGTCAAAAACTGCTGAAAAAGAGTCTTAACGCGACTATAAATATGCGACACGAAACCCTAAGCCCGGGACAAACCGGATTAATTAAAAAAAACAAAGGCCCAAAGCAAAAAAAGCCCAAAGAAAACAAAACAAGCCAAAACGACACTTAGAAGCATTTTTTCGCGATTTTCCCCTTTCTCCGGCTCGTCAATACCTTTTCAACGACATATTATAATGGCGAAACGGAGTTACGAGTCAAAAGTTACGGTCAATTGAAGTTTGCCGATCCCCGATCCGAGTATATCGCCGCCTCCGCGTCTCCAAATACTCGTCAGCTATACGATCTGCATCACTACCCCTCTTGGACAATATGCAAAAACATTCAAAGAAGTTGTTCCATAGGAGTGCTCCACTTCAAGCGTCAATGTACAACCTGTTTTAACCCAAGACTCCTTAACATTTCCAATGTAACCCAAAATTTCCCTGTCATAATCCGAGACTAACTTGGCTCGAAGAGATAAATCTGGTAGTTCATAACTAGGGCCAAATTCACCAACGCCTTTCACGAAGTCAATGAAAGCTTGTGATTGAAAAACATCTTTTGAAATGTTATTTAAAAGGAACAATTTAACGAACTTTTTGTCAATCGCATTCTTATCATTCTTGCATGCTGTCAAACTTGAATTAGTTTCACCTTCATCACCATTAACTGAAACTGCTATGCTCTTACCTTTCTTGCAAGGAGACCTAGTTACTTGAAAATCTACATCATTCTTGCATGTTCTCTTATTAGAATTAATTCCACCCTCATCTCCATTAACTGAAACTTCAATGTTCTTACCTTTCTTGCAACGAGAGCTAATTGCTTCAAAAGCTTCAGCTTGAACATTTCTAGGCACTTTTGAACAGATTTCGATGTCATGACCTTTTACTCCAGACAAATGCGATTTGACTCTTGAGATTCCTCCATGAAATTCTTTTTGACAAAAGTTACACTTAAAACGGTCTTTCAAATTTTCACTGTTTTTCAAATCCACTGCGAACTCCCAAAATCGATCTCTTTTCCTAACCATAGTTCGTTTAATCCTACATCAATGAAGTGATTAAAAATTCTGCTAAACCGAATCATTTCAAGCAAAAAAGAGAGAGAAAAAAAAGAGAAAAAACAAATGTCATCACCAAAAATAAACTAATGATTGACAATTTGGCCGACATGATATAACGATCTGTTGCACAATTAACAATTCCTAATATTGGTCACCGCAAATTATATTTTCTATCTCACTCCAATCGTTTACTACTTGGCAATGCAATTCAATTTCAGTCAAGTGTTTTAAGCCCTATTAGTTCTATTCTTTATTATTTTCTTGCTCCCAATGTTTACAGAATCTGACAGAAAAAAAAAAAAGTAGAGGTTTTACCCCTTTTTTCGTTTATGCATATTGGGCGCCTTTCTCTTTTCACAACGACAATTTCTTGGCAAACGAACTTTATCATAAAAGTGAAATAATAAACCACCCATACTTGATAATCAAAACAGGTTAATAAAGTTCGAAGATACCAATTTAGCTAACACAGCTCTTTGCTTCTGACACCAAAGGATTCCTACGCTCACCTCAAAACTAAAAGCACACAAACCCATTTATAATCTTGTTGAATTGTTTTCAGAGCAACAAATAATTAATCAAACAAATAAATTTCTTGAAATTTTGGCCAAATTAATAGGCCATAGACATATTTACGCACAAGTGTGAGTTTATTTATTTTATTTATCTTTTTTATTCTTCTGATGAGTTACGCATGTGTTTATTTATGTTCGAAGATTAAACCATCTAAGCACCTTAACGGCTTTTCAATCACTACCCAATTGAGATCAAATTCTCATGAAAAATGACTTAATGAGACGAAAGTCTAAGAACTTAACAGCAATTACATATTTACTTGAATTGGTACAAAATAACCACCCAGGGACAGTAAAAGAAACTCAAGTTCCTTCATTCACAATAGAGGAGCTAAAAAAAGAAAGAAATAATGAAAAAAAAGAATTTAAAGAAGTCATCGTGATCAGCTAACTAATGATCCAGATCAGATGCATCAAGGAAATAATTAAATATACATGAACAACCAATTACAGCAGAATTATAGGACATATATAGCAATACTACTACGTAAATCAGATTTTGAACAATTGACAAAACATTACCTGGTTGCAGAGAGAAGGATAGAAAGAGACTCAAGAGAGAACACCCACCAGGCCCTGAAAATTCTTCTTCTTCTTCTTCTTCTTGGTGGTTTCTCTGGAAAAAGTAGATGGGAAAGTCTTTCCCTTCTCTGTTTCTTCCAAACTTCAAGTCTTCCAAGTCGTTTTTTTCTGCAGTTTTTTTTCTTCTTTCCAAGTAGGTAGTAAATAGACAATCACTAATCAGACCACACATAAATAACATGGCAAATGCTAGCCACCATCGCCGTGGTTGGACAGCGGCTCTTGATGGGCTCCACATCAGCTGGAGCCCACCAGTTGGAGCCCATCAGGGGCACCTGTCGAACCATGGCGATGGTGGCTAGACTTCTCTGGAACAAGCTGTGTACACTCATACAACGAAATTTCTTCTCACAATACTTGCTTATAGAAATAAAATAAAATAAAATAAACCATCCGTCCTTGATGATCTGAGTAGACAAATAAAGTTTGAAATATAGAACACCGCCCACGTCTGCAAAGTCTCTTCTTCTGTCTTGGTTTCTCTGCTACAAGCACATGGGAAAGTCTTTCCCTTCTGTCTTTCTTCTAGACTTCAAGGCATCCAAGTCATTTTCTTGTACAAAAATTTTTTATTTTCAAGCGTGCAATAAGTAATCAGTGTGTCCTATTATGTCTAAAGTAAAGTAAAGTCTGCCATTAAATATATATACATTGTTAGTTCAGAAGTCTGTAAAAGAAAGAAGAAGATGAATAATCGCATCCAAGGCACAATTAATATCGCTTTCCTTAAGACGATATTTGCCCCCACCAATTCTCAAAATCTGGTGTGCACCGGGTTAATGGTGAATCGCCTCCAGGATACAATGGAGCCCAGAAAAATCTATAATTCTGACTGCGTGTTGCACACACAAAATCAGACCCGAATACCCTCTGATTATCAAGTCTGCCAAGAATCTGAATGTCTATTTCTGCAGAAACAGACTTCAGAGATGATAAATAATAAAACTAAAAAAGAATCAAGAACTGTATTGCCTTTCAATACATAGAGAAGTTGTAGGAAAAATTACATATTTTTGTCTGCGAATTTGCCATGTTTTTATAGACATTTTGGTGTCTTTTTGGACCAGATATGACTATTAGAATTCAAATAATAACTGATTTCTAACAGTCACTTGCAGGTTTAAACACAGCCGCCGGATCGCTCATTTCTTAATCTAACGGTGTAGATCGCATCAATTTATTATTTGATCATATCATACATCACACCTCTATGATCAGGTGTGGTTCTCACCATACGATCTTTTTTGCTTATGTATTAGCCATCCGATCGTTGATCATCATGATTGACAAAAATCAATGGTCTTGATCACACGCCACACGCGCACGTGCCACGTGTCCAAGTGCCAAGTGCGTCACTAAAGCGCCACGCGACTCGCACGCAAGACGTGCGCGTGGCGCACATGTGGCTTGGCACACATGCTCACACTTGAGTGCTACACCCAATCATTGCTCTAAAGCAACACATAGAAAATTGTTGACATTTATAAATGCCTTACAAAACTTCTCACTTTTCGATGTGGGATTCATTTAATAAGGCAATAAAGACTTTCTTCAAAGCTAGTCAAAACCAAAATGGAAAAACCCCAAAACTACTACATATATTATATATTTTGAAAATAATTTCAACATACATAAGCAATGGGTGTTCGACTGCCGGCACCCCGTATTGTTCGGCTTGAGTCCGTTTTCTCCAGCCGAACTAAACAGGGTTGCGACATATAGTACTGAAACATTTCAAAAATACGCGTATTTTCTTGCATCCTCTTGGACAAGAAGACAACAAAAAAAAAAAGAGTTAATTTTTTTTTTTTTTGGCATAATCCATCACCTTATTTTTATTGTTTGTTATTTATAATGGATGTTGTATTGTTATGTTATATAAGAAATGATGATGCAGCAATCTCGTGTTGGCTTGCCCCCAGCTGCAGGATGAACTGCTCTTTGGTCGACCGGTGGTCTCCTACACTACAACCTACCGGTGTGATGGGAGTCAATGGCCCTCCGATGTACAAGTTAGATTCAGAGGGATTCTAGCGTTGGAGAGGGAGATATTCAGGGTTTTGTGTCTTGCGTACCTGTGAAGGGGATGAATTTTTCCCTTGTATGTTTGCGTGGTGGAGGTAGGTGGTCCTTCCACCTGGCGGCTTCTAGTTGGGAGATCAGAACGGTGTCAGAGCACTTAAGAGGCCCATCTTTACACTCCAGGGTGGCGTGTGTCAGAACGGTGTCAGGGGCGTGGCGATTGTTGCAGTTACACGCCACATCCACGTCCCTGACGCAGGCAGGGAGACTGGTGTTAGAAATTGGCCCCCCACGAACATGGTTGGATGCCAACCCGATCAGAAGGCCGTTATGGGCGTCCCCTCGGATCGGAAAGTCAAAAGGCGAATGGACTGGAGACCTAGTCAGGATGCGACCAGGCGGCACGGGAAGAGATTCCGGTTTGGTCTGGAAATCCTCGTCACCAAGAAATATTATAGATGGCTTTAAAGAGTGATTCTGGTAGTGGTAGTTCAATTAAGACACCTGCCCTTGATCAATTTGATGAAAATTCATCTTTGTGGAAATATGTCACTAGATTCGACTAATCTGTTTGAGGGAAAAAAAAATTATCAATTTCAGTATCAATTTTGTGATGGCATCTTTAAGGGCTCATACACAAGAGTAAAGGCACACTTGATGAAGCTTACAGGTACAAGGATTAGTGTATGCAAGAAAGTAACAAGTAACAATCTTGCGAATATGCAAAAAACAATTGATGAGGCGAAGGTGAGGATAAGAAATGCTAAACCAAAAAAAGTCCCTTTGCCCCTTCCTAGTGTCATTGGGGGGGCATGAGCTATACCGTAGGGGAGAATAAGAGTTATGGAAAACATGGTTCCTTAATTTTAAGTAATGTTATCTTGTATTTTTTATTAACTTTGAATAATATATTTATATATATGACATATAAAAAATATTTTAAAATTCTTTATTTTTTCCGTGCCCTTACCGTGTTCGTGTCCTACATTTTTTGAAAATTGCCGTATCAGCGTGTCTGTGTCGTGTCGTGTCCATGTCAGTGTTTCTTAGGTTTCGAGTTTATCATAAGTTTTCAGAAACTTTAAATCAAGATTTCTCCCAAATTATATTAAAAAAAAATTAGGAAATTTTAATAGTAAGCTCTGACACTATAAGGAACATTTTGATATAAATTTTGTCACCTGAAACTTAGTATACATAAAAATACCATTAGCACCCTAAGTTATGCATGCATACAAAATATTCATATTCATTGCATATTATAGGTTAAAGGCAAGCATATTAATGCTCTGATACCAATATAGAAAAATATAGTGGGTAAAGTATACGAAATACTTTGTGCGGATAAAAATAAGATATATTGGTCGTTTTGCTTGCTTTATGAGTCCTTCACGCAACACGAGTAATACACCATGAATGAATCGAAATCTCCGGAGTATTTTCTTTGTTGTACAATAGAGGGCTACAAGAGTCCAATATAAAAAACACATGTTTTAAATTCTGAGGCTCTTAGATGGTAGCTCTAGAGAGAACTAGAAAGAGAGAAAATAATCTAGAGATAGAGTAATCTAATAATACGTTAGTTATTCTCCTAATACAATTTATGTATAACATATATATACAATGATAAAGATAAGACACACTTATCTTTATCTTCTAAGAGTTTAAATCTAATAAGGATAACTCATTATCTTCTTATCAATAGGAGGTGATATATGTGCTGAATATATATACATGTACTCACGTGGACATACCGTGAACCCCATGCAACAAATGTGTGTGGTGGCATATTCACCAAACCCCAATGGAGCCTTCCGAATATCAGTCCAAGTTTAGGTAAAAAACTGAAAATTCATAGGGATGAGGAGTGAGTACATATTCATCTACTTTGGTATTTTTTTTCTTTTTTGTCTTCCTAGTTTTTCTTTCGATTAAATATGATTTGGTATTGTTGAAGTTTTAGATACTGGTTTATGTTTATAGCTTTTATTGAAATGAACTATGAAGACACATGAAATTTGGTTGAGTTTTGGAATGTTGCTACTAACAGGGCAATAGTGGCTTTTGTAGAACCAAGTTGCAATTATGCAATGCATTAGCTTGTTTCATTTTGCTCTAACAAAAGTCATTAATGTTTTTGGAAGTTTCATGCAAAAAAATGTGTACCAATGACACCCCAAATCCACTAGTCACATATTGAGAATGTGTAATAGGTTGTTGCAATTATTCAATGCATTAGCTTGTTGCATTTTGCTCTAACAAAAGTCATTAATGTTTTGGAAATTTCATGCAAAAATTGTGTACCAATCACACCCAAAATCCACTAGTCACATATTGAGAATGTGTAATAGGTTTTTAAATAATGTACCACCTGTGCTAGTTTGAATAATAGTTGTCAATCCTGTTTTGGTTAATGTCTTATTTTTGCTATTAGTACGGTATATACCGGTGTCCGTTTATTTCGATTTTATCGATTTATTATGATAAATATTATACATTTGTAGGAAAAAAATTATATAAATTATTATTGTTTGAATTAATGGGACATATGACTACATTTATATATATAAATGTCTTTCGTGAAATTTACTAACCCTAGGTCACTATAGAAAAGTATATGTTAATTACTTCATGTTTATATGTATAATATAAATATATAAAGAACCAAAAAGCTATGGCTGCCGTTAATAGACAAAAGAGCTAACGTTGAAGTTTGACCCCTTAACTGGTTGATGGGATTGTTAGTTCATAGCGTTAGATGACAGTGGAAACTGGGAAATGCGGCTCTGTTTGGAAGCGGTTTCAATTCCGGTTCCATTTTGTTTTTCGTGTTCTCGGAATTAAAAAATTTAAGAACATTTCACTTTTTACATTCTAAAAAATAAAAAAATGGGGCCATCAAAAACACTATCGTTCTCATTTTCGTATGAAAACGATTTTGAAAACTCAGAAAATACATTTTTAATAATTCTTGAAATTGAGCTGTTTTTTAAAAAAAAATTTTGAAAACAAGTTTTGGAACCAATTAACCAAACACGGTTTCGATTGAAACAGTTTCCAGAACCAATTTGCCAAACGTTGTTTCGTTGAATTTCAAAAAATAAAAACAAAAAACTAAAATTGAAACCACAACCAAATAGAGCCGAAAATTCTCTCTTTCTTTGTTCTTGTGTGGCTGAACATACTACAGGGAACAAGAACTCAACACAACAGAGAATACCTCATTTGTTTCTTCTTCCAACTCTCACTCTGGAAAGAAAATCGTGTATCTCAGTGGAGCAACTCTGTTGACAGTCACTGAGATCTTCTCCATTTTCTTCTATTTTTTTTTTCTTTTTTAACTTCTTGAACCTCCTAAACGGGAAGAAGCCGGTAACCAAACAATCTCGCCGAAATTATCGAGATAGGCCGGTACATGCCGAAACAGCCCCATTTTTAACCGGAACGGAGCTACAACCTATGTATTCCGTTTTCTTGCCGAAACAGTACGAAACGAGATTAATAAGTATGATTTAAATTGAAGCTAGACTTGACAGGTGGATAATACACGTTTTAAGCAATATACTCTTCAACACTTGAATAGTATGTTTGGAAGTGTGATCGGATTTAATTTTTCGTGTGACATTTCACGATTTAATTCCATTTGCAACCCAAAATGTGCTTGAATCTCATTTTGCAAGTTTTCCCCCTCCTTGAACGTTAATCTGCCAATAACTGTATGTTGATGGACAAACACGTTGTCACACATAAACCTTTTCCAAATCTGATAACCGGTCAGCCTCGTTTGGCACAAAAAAAATTTTCAAGTTTTTTAGGCGTAATATTTTTTAATTACCTTTTTTTTTACTTTTTTTATTTATCTTAGTTTATAAAAACAAAAAAAAAATAATTTTTTTTACTTATAAAGAAAAAAATAAAATTAAAAAAAACTCATTTTTAGCTTTACCCAAAACATTACAGTTCTTACAGTTCTTACTATTTTATAACTAATAACATTAGCTCCACTCTAATGAATTACAGTTGTTGGACTCTTCCATACCAATATCACGCTAGCTTTTGCAATATTTTACATTTAAAAGCTTTTAGGGCACTTCCAAATGTCACATGGATGGCTTTTGTTGCATTTACAATGCAACTAGATTTTTCACCAGTAGCACCTGGAAATGCCGTCATAAAATTGTTAAAAGGTCCTCAAGTGCCATCATTAGTCTAATTAAAATATTCCAAATCAAAAATTTTACAACACCACACCAACTTTACCTGTGAAGAGATCGAATTCCATCAGCTATTTCTCCTTTTCATTTTAGCTGCAATAACAAAAATATAGGTAAACCGTCATTTAATCCCTTTAATTTTGTCTCAGAATTTAATGTCATCCTTAAACTTTAATTTCTTCTATTTTAACTCTCTAACTTTTAAAAAGAATTCAATATAGTCTAACTTTTCAAAATAAGTAAGGAGATTAAATATTAATTATATTTTGGTCTTTTAAACTATAACTTAATATTACTTTATCCCATTCAACTAAAAATTATTACATTTTTATCATCATAAAATTTAAAATTAAAAATTTGCTTAGTTCAAATTTCATACTAATATCTAAACAAAGAGAAAATAAATAATTTCATGACTATGAAATATTATAAATTATCTTATAATGCCTAAGAAAATTACCAGAATGATCCATAAAATTTTGATTTTGTGAACCACAAATTTTTAATCCTGACAATATCAAGAAAATTTTTTAAACTATGTATTTGTTAACCAATGACAAATTTTTTATACTATATTTGATTTTATATTTTTTGTCAATAGTGTTAACACGAACTTAAATTTTTATAAGACTAATTACACTAGTGGTCCCAATACTTCGGTCTAGGTTCGATTTGGCTTTTATAATTTTAATTTTAACAAAATATCCTTTTATTTTGCAATTGGTATCCAATCGAAAACGGTTATTAACCAAATGAACGGAAAGCAGTCACATGCAATGTACACGAGGGGTAAAATAGTAAAATCTTACAATTTCTCTTTCTCTCTCTTCTCCTTCTCTCCCGCTTCTCTTTCTTTCTCCTCTGTTCTCTCTCTCCTCCACCCCCTTTCCATCCCCACACCCACAGTCCTTCCTCTAGCTCCCAGACAACACTAAGCATCCACACACACATAAATATATACTGACATATACATGTGCATATATATACATACGACTTTTGTAACTACAACATCCATTAAAAAAATGGATTGAAATGGAATCAAGATAAAATCAAACCAGAAAAAATGTACAGGTTCAAATTCTAATTTGCTGTCCTAAAGTGTCTAAATTGTTGGATATGACAGTATTGAACCATTCTTACAAACCCATTAAAGTAGGGGTTACAGAAAAGAAGGGGGGGTGGGGCGGCCCTCAGTAGAGAAAAAAAAGAGACTCAACGAAAATTTTTAAAACTAACCAATTTTCTCTCAAGAGGGAGTGGGGGTGGTCGGGAAGGGGAGGGGCAGGACTTCGATTGGTGCGGTGGGACTGGTAGGTGGAGGGTAGCTGGTAGCTAGTGGCGGGAGGGACGGGCATGGTCGGAGAAGGGTTGGAGGGTGAGTGGTGGTGTTGGGGTGAGAGAGGCCTGAAGAAGAGAGTGAGAACAGAGAGTGAAGCAGAGTAGACAAGGGAAAGAGAAGTTGTGAAAAGGAGGAGAGAGGGTGTGAAAATTTTACTATTTTACCCCTTTCCATCCGTTTCATTAACTTTCGTTTTGGATTGGACTTATTGAACACCAATTAACAAATTGAAGGGTATTTTTGTTGAAATTGAAATTAAGGAACAAAATGGAGGCTAGATCTAAAGTATAAGGACTGTAGTTGTAATTAGCCCATTTTTATAATTGACGGGTAAAATGTAACGACTTCTACTTTAACCGGTTAAGTAAAATTAAACCATAGTTGAAAGGGTCAAAGTGTAATTAATTTTTAATTTTTTTAACTTATTTTGAAATGAGAAACCACATTGATTTTCTTTTAGAAGTTAGAGAGCCAAAAGAGAATAAATCAAAGTTCATGGATAACATTAAAATCTGAAGTGAAATTAGAGTGATAAAACGATTATTTACCCAAAAAAATATAAAAAAAAAAAGAGTAATACTAGAGTCACCTACTTTTTTCATCATATTATCATCACGAATAGACACAAAATAATAAGATCTACATTATTCAATACGTATGAGACTCAATTGCTTAAGTTTATCTGTAATGATAATTTGGCAAACAAAATTGACGATGGTTACATTTTTCAAGAAAAAAGTTGTCATCTCTCCATACTTCTTCTATGCTCTCTCTCTCTCTCTCCCCCTCTCGCTCACAAGTGAGTTTCCATTGAATTCCCAAATTTTCTCATGGCATCAAAAATTAAAACAAATTTAGATAATCACATGTAACAGAAGTTCAACATTTTCAATTACCACCATACAAACAAATGAAGCATCAACTTACACTATGAAGTTGTATTTGGTATAAGGAAATGAAAAGGAATAGAATGAGAATGAAAATAGAATGAGAATGAGAATGGAATGGAATGAAATAGTCATTCTCATTCTTTGTTCGGTAAAATCAATTAACAATACTATAATGAAATGGAATGAAATTTATGTATGATATGAAAATTTAATATTACGTCTATACAAAATATTAGTAACATATATTATTTAATTATTAAATATTATTAAGCATTTGTAATGGTGGTGGTGGTGGTGGTGGTGGCGGCGGCGACAGCGGCGGCGGCAGCAGCGGCGGTTTAATAATTAAATATTTTTATGAATTTTTTATTTTTAAAAATTTTTTAAATTTAAAATTAAAAATTTTTTTTTAAAATTTTAAAATCAAAAAAATAATTACCAAACATGTTGTATATTTTTTGAAAGAAATTTGACAACAAAAATCTTACTAAATTTTGTTTTATGTTGTTTCATGTAGGAATGGAATGACCATTCCCACTCTTGAAATAGAGAATGGTCATTCTAACAAAATATAAGAATGATCATTTCATGAGAATGGTCATTCACCTTTAAATAGTAGTACCAAATAAGGGAATGAGAATGAAAATAGAAATGACCATTCTATTCTATGGATTTGGATTCTCTCCATTTCATGAATTGGAATGGTGATCTCCATTCCATAATCAATGACCTAGATGTAATCTTATCACATGTCTAACTAAAACTATGTCATTTTGTATTAAAATTTATTTCTTTATATATAACTATAAAATCATTTATTTTTAAATAAATTTTAAGTCAACTCATCTGACCCCTTCATTTTTATGTTAGCTAATGCGTTAACACCTCAATCAATGAAATAGAGATCTCTATTCCAATTCATAAAATGCAGAAAATTCAAATCCCTATTTCATTCCCTTCTACCAAACATAGTACGAATTCAAATAGAAACAACCATAAACATAAAGGGTAAAATATACGAAGACAAAGAGAAAAGAGAAAAATATACATAAATATGTATACATAAACCAGGAAAAAAAGGTCTCTTCTTGTGTGTTGGTTTCTCTGGTTTAAACGATGGTAACGCGATTCCTATCTATTTCTTCTAGACTTCAAGTCAACCAAGTCGTTTTCTTCTATCCTCTTTTCAACCTGATAATAAATAATCAATCACTAAATTATCAAGAGTTTAATTTTAATTCACTAACAGTATAAATTTTTTTACAAAAATAGGCACCAAAATTCAACACACATGAATAATAATTTTCATATTCACCATGGCGTTTCATATTTTGATGACTTGTGTAAAAAAAATTTGCAATGTCAATAGATTAAAATTAAACTCTATTATATATAACTTAGAGTATAACATAAAATGTGATTTTTTTAAAATGTACAGACAGTGTAAAAATATGGGACATCAAAGTGTGACAGGTGATCATATAAAGTAATAAAAAAATTTAGGCATCATGTGAAAAGTAAACTACGTATCAAGTATAGTACTGTTAAACTCTAAATATTTAGTATCTACGATTTTTACTTCACACCCCAGTTAGTTCGGCTTGAGAAAATTCAAGCCGCTTAGTTTGCCTTGAAAAAATTTGGATCTTATAAATCCGAATAAAACCGAATAACAAGTATAGTATGATTGAGATAAATAAAAAAAACGCAAACGATTTTTACTTCCCACCCCAATTAGTTTGGCTTGAGAAAATTCAAGCTGAACTAAAGGGGGAGGCAATGTATGATACGGCTTGAGTTAAAAATACGCATATTTGAACTTGCATGATTGCATCCTCTCCCACCATATTGAAGGTCCAAATTAAATCTTTCGTTTTTGATAAGTTGATTTTATACTGATCAATTTAATATCTTTCTTGTCTCACATGTTAGTTCTTTAGGATCTTTTATTAGATTTTTACTTGTTTTTATTCATATTTTGCAGATTAGAAAAATCAAGGTGATTATGCAAATTCATAAAATTTAGCTGGAAGAATTGATCAAAATATCGTGGAGGAGTGCTTGAACTCATTATATGTTTTTAATTCAATAGGAGACACAAAAGATGATGATTTAAAGAGAGCTAAGACCTTTACTTGGTGTTAATTTGAGTTTGGAAGCTAAAGTGAAGAAATTGTACAGTGATGATAGCACGAGTCAATTCCTATTTTAAAGGGGTCGACCCCTGGTGAAAGTGAGCTAAAGAATATCACCTCTATTCAAAAGAATTGACCTATGGTTCGGCGGAGTCGCCTCCTTACTTGCCAGAATGAAAGTGAACTCTCTGTTAAGAAAAGTAGACACTTTTAAACTCAGGGGTCGACTTCTTGTCACAGTAACAAATCTGGAGAAAAATCAGGAGATGAAGATTTGACGCAGTTACGGTATCTAGGCCATAACTTTCAACTCAGATATCGGATTAAGGCAATTCTTATGGCATTAGAAAGAAGACTTAAAGCTCTACAACTTTTATCTCACGAGAAATTTCATGAATCGAACTCAATCATGGTCAAAAGTGGGCCACAAGTTGACAAAAATATGAAACCCGCAAATTTAGCAATATTTCTTTCCTACTTGTAATAGGTTTCCTTTTTCTTTAAGACTCTTGGACTCTTAGAATAAAAATAGGAGAGAAGGATAGAAGAGGGTGCCAACGTGAAGAGATCGAAAGAGGGAGATCGATAGAGAATAGAAGGGAGCCGAGTTCTTGAGTTTTTCTTTCTTCCGAATCCTTGTCAATTTCTTAATGTCAAACTCTGTGATTATGTCTTTATTCTATTTTATTATAAACTAATTTCGATTTTATAGGACTACGATGTAGCCTAACTCTGACCATGTGAATCTTTTCTGTAATTGGATTAAACTAGTAGTTATTTCATATTGTTGAGTATTTCACTCTGGACTTAATGCTTGTGAATGATTAATAACCATTTACATGATATGGGATTCAATTTGAGACTGAGAAGTGATAATTGTTTCAGCCTATGTTTGAGATACCATAAGTAATCCGTAGGATACAGATATCTATGGACTTGTGTAATCTTTATGAGGGTTCTTTGCTCTTAATGAAATCTGACGAGTTTAGAATTTTCACAGAGATGTAGAAAGTTTGCTTGTTGGATTATTTCCTTATTACTTGAGAAAGATTGGTGAATAAGTCAGAGAAACTCAATTATCAACAATAGGAAATAGTTATATTTATTTCAATTAGGAAGTTCGCATAGGATTAGTTATGGTGAATCGGACACCCTAGAAACTTGTTTTATAGATCTCAACTTGCTTATTTAATTTTGTTGTTTTAACTTTTCTAGTTCAACAATTCATTCCTATTCGAATTATCAAATAGATCATAATCTAATCAATTTTGGTACTTATTAGTAATTTTTCAATCCTCATGGGACGATACTCTTACTCATTCACTTTATTACTTGTTACGATTTGTGCACTTGCGATTTCAACCAACAATTCTTCATTTGAAAAGCCGATTATCATGCTAACAATAAACTTTAGCGGACCAAAACACCCCGAAACACATCCATATCCCAAAATGAAGAGAAATATACTAGACCAAAATTAAAATAACATAAAATATGAAGGAATTCAAATGGAAAACATGGGATTGGAGCCCCGCAGCCCCATTTTCAAGCATCTCAAACGATGTCGTATGGGTTATCATCTTGGTCCTCTGTATCTGTGTCTTGTGCAAACAGTGTAGTAGGCAAAGGTGGACAAGGGCACTGTCCCCCAAAGTTTGAAATTTTTTTTTTATATCTTGTAGGTTTTTATATATTTAAAATATATTATAGTGGATTGGTCCCCCAAAATTTTCTAAATAAATTTCACTTTACCTTTGTAGATTTTTAAATATTTAGAATATTATATAGTGTATTGATCCCCCAAACCTCAACACTTACCTTCAACAATCCACATGTGTAATGTACCTACAATAAGGACAGTGTCCTCAAAGGAAATTCCCCCGAATGCCCTTCGCCGGAAGTGTGACCCTCAGTGGAGGGGAGGGTTTAGTCTAGGGGTACACTTGGGAATGTCTTGCATCAGCGTTGCCCTTTGCAAAGGCCATTTGCATTGGAGACTCACTTGTATTTATGTGATTCTTTGAGAATATAAGTAAATCTATTTATGTGATTCTATAAGAATATAAAACTATATGGAGACTCACTTGTATTTATGTGATTCTTTGAGAATATAAGTAAATCTATTTATGTGATTCTATAAGAATATAAAACTAAATGGAGACTCACTGGTATTTATGTGATTCTTTGAGAATATAAGTAAATCTATTTATGGGATTCTATGAGAATATAAAAATAAATGCAATCTAGTGATAGGACCTAATTGTGCTATGTTATTTTAATTTTTTTTTTTTTTTACGACAAACAATCTGAAATTATTTTTTTATATGGAAAAGTGTGGAGTTAAATTCAATTAATTATTTCAGCTGACTTTTTCTAACATTTAATTGAAAAATATAATATTTTTTTTATTTTCTTTTGACGATAGTGCAAAAGAGCAAGATCTTATTCCTTCCAGGCCATTTTTATTCTAGCCGAACCTCTGGGTGTTTTTTTTAATTTCTAAGAATATGTAAAATAATTTGAAAATTTACTACAAATTATTATGTTGTTGTCATGATTGAGTGTTCATAACATGCTTAAACAATGTATTAACAGTTAGTTCAACAATTAATTTGAAAAAATTTGTTAGACTTCTTCCTATTTTACGACTATTCTCAACATACTATTGACACAAGATAGACAGACTGAATTAGTAGAAAATATATGTATATATAAATCATAATAATGAATAATAAGCTAGACTGAATACCAAGGTCCAAAGTGGATCTCATATTCCCATCAAAAGAAGTGGATCCCTTTTGAAATTTGTAACTTTTCCTCTTCTTGCTAAGGGATTAGCATCTTACATGTCAAAAAGAAATCACGAAACCTACTTATGTCCTGTCTAAAGGACTAAATAAGGAAAAGGAATCCATGATAATAAGGTACCAAACCTTATTCCAAACAAAACTTGAGATTAGCAAACCTCGTCCATGTCAATCTAAAAACTTAGAAATAAAAAGAGAACAGCAACCCTTTTGTTTCCATTACCACAAACATTCAAAATAAATGTTATGGAGTTACATTCCAATGTTTGAAATCGTCTTCGTTGTCTAACCATAAACGAAGGGGATCTTCAATTGTGTGATTCTTCTCATATATTGATTCAAGGTCTGGAAAATCCTCCAAATCTTGATTATTCACATATTCAGGAAGCCCTGTGAGTTTGCCAAAATCAGTAGGTACCAAGTCATGTGCCTTTTGCTCACTAAATTTCTCCATCATCAATATATTTATCCTTGTATAGTCATGATCAGTCACGGCCTCCAACTTCTTTATATTGCATGATGAGTTACAAGGCTGGCTTAAAATCCGTATAGCATATTTTTTTAGTACTGGCAGACGCTCACCAAAATAATGCCACCATTTTCCTACACAAGTAAATCATACAACGCTAAATTACAACATTTAGCTAGATAAGAATGTGCACAATTAAACAAAAGTGAATAAACTTACGAGGATGTAATGTTTTCGACATCTCTAATGCTGTAGTAGTGAAAAGAAATGAAAATTCCACACGATATAATTGAACTTGTTCTAGAAAAGCATCTTTTTCACTTGCAGCAACCAGGTTTTCCTCCACTGAAATTCTTATGCCATCTGCCATGTCAAGGTCCTCAAAGTTCTCATCACACATGTTAGCAGGATTTAAAAAGGCTGCATATACATGTATTTCAGAGATTATTTCATGCAGTGTAGCAGCAAACAACTCCCAAATTGGGTTGTATTTGGCTTGATCTTTCTCAAAACATCGCCTAATTGCCTTGCCTGCCCTTTTCATTGCCTCATAAAAATAACCTGAAGTAGGAGCATCAACACTAAGCAAGTGGAGAACTTGAAATAGGGTATCAACAATATGTAACACCTCTTTCCCTAATGTCCAAAATGCTGTGCTTTCAATGACATTGCCAACCCACTTTGCCAACTTTCGCATATTAAAATCCAACCTTTCCCAATCTGAAGATGCCTCAAGTAATTGCAAGGCCCTCAATTCAGTTTCAAATTCTAAGATTGAGTGGAGCAACAGAAAGTTGGGGGCAAATCTAGCTAAATAGAGATGTTCAAGTTCCTTGCACGTTGTGTTTCTTTGTATTTGAAATGCCAACTTGATACCACGCTTCTGTATATATGACACAATCAATTTTCCAACCAGGGTAATCCTCCGCACCCAACCTACTTCATTATGTATATCCATTATAAGTGATTGAATCCCATGAATTGCACATTTATGTATTTTCAGATGAGGATACTTATCGTCAAGCTTGTCCTCAAGTAATTCAAAATATTTGTCATCATTGATAATAACCTGTGTAACATGGTTGGTCCCTATTTCATCAATTGTAGAAGACAAAATGTCTATCATTTCATCTCCTGAGATTAGAGATGACTTTAAAAACACTACCCCTCTTGGACAATAAGCAAAAAAATTCACAAAGGCATGTTCATTCCGTTTCTCTATATCAACCATCAATGTACAACCTGTTACAATCCAAGACTCCTTAACATTTCGAATATACCCCATAATTTCCTTGTCATAATCCGAGACTAACTGGGCTTGAAGAGTAAAATTTGGTAGTTCATAACCAGCACCAAATTCACCAACCCCTTTCACGAAGTCAATAAAAGCTTGTGATTGAAAAACATCCTCTGCAATGTTATTCAAAAGGAAAAATCTAACGAACTTTTTGTCAATTGCATTCTTATCGTCCTTGTATGTTGTCAAAGTTGGATTGATTCCACCCTCATCACCATTAACTGAGACTGCAATGCTCTTACCTTTCTTGCAAGGAGAGCCAATTGCTTCAAAAGCTGCAGCTTGAACATTACTAGGCACTTTTGGACAAATTTCAATGTCACGACCTTTTACTCCAGACAAATGTGATTTGACTCTTGAGATCCCTCCACAAAATCCTTTTTGACAAAAGTTACACTTAAAACGGTTTTTCAAATCCTCATGATTTTTCAGATCCTCAGCATACTCCCAAAATCGATCTCTTTTCCTAACCATAGTTCGTTTTATCCTACATGAAATACAGTGATTAAAAATTCTCTTTGAAGCAAAACAGAAAAAAAATAAAAAGAAACAAATGATCATCACCAATAAAAGCTAACGATTAATAATTTAGCCAACATGAAATAACCATTTGTTGCACGATTAATAACACTAGTCACAATTAATACTAAATATTATTATGTCTCATACAAATGGTCTACTACTTGGCAATGCTATTTAATTTCATCCTAGTAGTTATATTCTTAAATTTTTTCTTGCCCCCAATGTTTGCAGATTTTGACATCGAAAATCAAGGTTTTATCCTTTAGGTTTTTTTTAAAGCATATTAGAGGACTTGTGCCTCTTCTCATACAATGAACCACCCATAGTTGATAATCCAAACAGACAAATAAAGTTCGAAAATGCTAATTTAGCAAACACAACTCTTAGTTTCTGACACAAAACGATTCCCACTCAGACCTCAAACTAAAAGCACATAAAACCCATCTATAATCCCGTTGAATTTATTTCAGAGCAAAAAAATAGACAATCAAACAAAATAAATTTGTGAAAATTTGGCCAAATTAATCATGTAATATAAGGAAATAGGAAAGGGACACATGTGTGAATTTATTTATTTATCTATTTATCCTTTTTGTATGAAAGATTAAAACGCGCCGTTGTAACCAAAAAGAAAGAAAGACTAAACCATCTAAACACTTTAGTGGTGCTTTCAATCACTACCCAATTGAGATCACATTCTGATGAAAAATTACTTACTGACATGAGTGATCTAAGAACTTAACAGCAACTTACATGAAATGGTAAAAAGAACCCCAATCACAGGAAAAGAAACTCAGTTCCTTCATTAACACTAAAGGAGGAAACTAATAGAAAGAAAAAAAAAAAAAAGAATTCCAAGAAGTCATCATAATGACCCAGATCCAGTTGCACTAACGGAGTACATATACATGAACAATCAAACAACAGAGTCATATATAGGATATAGCAATATACATCACATTTTAAACAAATAACAAAACACTACCTGGTTTCAGAGAGAATGATAGAAAGACAGAACACAACCAAGCCCTGAAAGATCTTTTCTTCTGTCTTATTAGTTTCTCAGGTACAAGCAGATGGGAAAGCGATGCCCTCATCTCTTTCTTCTGAGACTTCCGAGTCATCCAAAGTCTTCTGCTTCTACATTCTTCTCGAGGGGTACTAAATAACGAATCACCAAATTATGTTATATATAGTTTTTGATCTAACACGAGGGGGGACGGGGGCGGGGGGAAAATAATTAATATTTGTCTATTCCTGTTTGGTTTTCCCTGAGAGAGAAAGGAAAGTAAAAGAGGGAGAAAGAGAAAATAAGCTCTCTATCTCCTTTTTTTTTTATTTTTCTTTAATTTTCTTTACAAACCAAATAGATAGAAAAAAATAATTTTTCTTTCCAGTCCCTAAACCCCAACAGCCTGTTTGGAACTTGGGTGAGAAAAGAAAAAATTTTAAATTTTTATCTTTTCCTTATTTTGATATTACCTAGAGAGAAAGAAAAAAAAATAAAGAAAAAATGAAAAAAAAATAAATATTCATTCTCTCTCTCTCTCCACTTTTTTTTTATTTTCTTTGTAAATTAAATTTTTTTATTATCTTTTTCCGCCTCTTCTCTTTCCTCACCTAAGTTCTAAATAGGCTCTAAACAACCCTAAATAACAAATTCTAAGTTAAGGCCCAACTAGGAGCCCATTTGTAGGGCTTTTTTGCCTATTTTTTTAGTTTATAAGTAAAAGGATATGATTTTTTTGACTTTTTTGTTTCTTTTTGCTTATTTGCTTCCCTTTTGTTTATAAAAACAAAAAAAAAAATTTTTTGCTTATAAACCCAAAAAACAAAACCAAAAATCTTGTATAAAACGGGCCTAAACATGGAAGCCAATCCAGGCCCACTTTCAAGTATCTCAAACGATGTCGTATGTATTATCACTTTGGTCTTGTGGATCCAGTGTCTTGTGCACTGCAGCCTGCGTAGCTGCGAACGAGGGACCATGAATGGCACTGCTGGTAGGACTGTCGGAGTAGTAGTACCGGCTGTATGTATATATCCTCCTCATTCCCATAGACTACCCTCTGGAAGGGCACTATTGCCCCTTCGTATGTCGAAGGTACCTCAAATAAGGGCAGTGTCTTTGGAGGAAATTCCCCCTAATGCCCTTCGCCGGAAGCGCGACCCTCAGTGGAGAGGAGGGTTCAGTCTAGGGGTAGACCTGGGAATGTCTCGCACCGGACTTGCACTTAGCAAAGGCTTCACCAACCGTCCCCTAACGGTAATCATAACTGCCGTAACTGTCTCTCCCCCCCCCCTCCCTATCTCTCTGCACTCTCTTTCTCTCTCTAACTTGTTAGGGTTTCTCGTGAGCTGGTGCCCTAGGTTCTTGAGCTGCGAGGGCAAAAGCTTGAGCTTCGTCTTCTCGAAATCGCTCAACGGCATGTACAATTCTCTCTCTCTCTCTCTCTCTCTCTCTCTCTCTCTCTCTCTCTCTCTCTCTCTCTCTCTCTCTCTCTCTCTGTGTGTATAGTAGCTGTTAATTTTCGCGAATTGTTGGTTAATTTCGTTATTGAATACTAGGTTTGACTGTTTTCATTATTATAGAGTATGATTTTAGTCTAATAACAATGGTTGCGTGAAGTAGGAGGTTGATGAATTTATAATTGGGCTTCCCAAGTCGTATGACGGAAAGGAGACGCAGCAATCGAACAAAGTTCGTAGCGTTGCCGGTAGGCTTGCCGTTCGGGCTGCCGAGAGGTGAGGTTGTTCTTATTGTGGTGAATCAGTAGCTGTTCTATTGAGCTTGCTCTGAATCTGAATTTTTTTTTTTTTTGTTTTGTAATTGTTTACTTACTGGAGTTTCAAGACTTTTGTGGGTTTCATGGTGTTCTATAAGGGCACCATTTGTATTGGAGACTCGATTCCAATTATGTAATTCTTTGATTTGAAATTTTTTTACTCAAAAGATACAAAAAGTAATATTCAACATGTTGATGGTATGCTAAGAACATTTAAGTGCTGTTTTAAAGGTTTTGAAATGAAGTTATTACATGCACAGGCTATATTGTAGAGTTTATGATTGACATCCTAAAAAAAAATAAGTAAATCAAGTTAAATAAAAGCAGACTGGAAATTGAAAACTAAATCTCTAAGGTCAAAGAACTTTTAATGTCTGAGTAACTCAGTACTTGGGATAGGCACTCTCTGTGTTGGTTGAAGTTTCGGTCATCTAGTGTTTTGGTTCAAATCGTGCCAATTCATGCACGAAGTTACCAAATAGTTCACTCCAAACACTATGCCATTCTTCTTGATCATTTAACAACTGTACATAAGTGAGCCTCACAAATAAGTTTTCACATGATTGCCTGACAGTATTCTCAACCATCTCAAACACAAACACATTTAGTGGATGTAACATTGAATAGGACCACCATTATATATATATAGGGATTTAGAAGAGACTGTTGTAGCAAGTATTCTTTTGGCTGACTATGCTAGAAAGACTGACAAACTTTCTTCTCAAAACCAAAAAAGAAATAGAGAAAGAAAGAAAGACTGACACGCTTTCTACAGGATTTAGATTAAGCCATACACTAAGTTGTTAACGTTAGTTGGCTATTGTTATTTATACTTCACTCTTTGATTATTGCTTTTTGAGGGATCATGTATTCATTGCCACTTCTGTTGACAGTAGTGTTTTTCATGATTGTGTTGCTTATCTCAACTTTAGAGCACTCATTATATATGGATTGCTGATCTCAGTTTTGAACTACAGTGGTTGGAGAGTGTACCTGCAGGACGAACATGGGACATCAACTGAAGCTATGAGTCTTATGATTGATATGTAATTTTTCTTTAATGAATCTTAATTAATTTGGTATTGGTTGTTCCTTGCATGAATTATAAAAGTAGCAGCGATGGATAGGCTTCATATTTTCTTCCTTTTGTGGATTAATTGACTTCCCTTTGCTGAGCTGTTATGTCCCTAAAATGTTGAATTGTTCTGGAGGCCTTTTGTATGACCATGGTGGTTGAATTATTCCATTTTGTTTCTCATTTAGTTTTTTTTTGGGTGTGTGTTTCTGTGCATTTTCTCATTTTGGTCACACAGTTTGCTGTGTTGGATAGATACATCTCTCTCTCTCTCTAAAACTAGTTTTTGAAACACTTGTACATGAAGACATGAAAAAGAATTGAGAACTAGAATTCTCAGTACAGGTTCGCTTTGGTGCATTTAGTGTAGGATTGTAGTTCTCCTTTCCTGCTACTTCTATACCATCAAATCTAGTATAATGGCATTAGTGAAATGAGAACGGCTTTCATTAAACACATAAAACGAAAAACAAGTATCTGCATTCAGGTTTGTTGTGCTTAATTGATCTGTGCTTCCAGTGTGGCATGTCCTTCACCAAAACCATTTTAATCTTTAGATGCTACTCTTTATTGGACAGCATATAAATTATGCTAGTTTACGGTATAATGGTTATAGTATTATATGAATTACAAATCAAGACCGTAAAACTTCCCACAAAGTATGTCTACCCTCTGATAGATAAATTATCTAAAAAAATTTCAGGGGCCTCAGCAAGTCTGCTCGTCAAGGGAAAATTGATGCTTATGCTGCCATGGTATGCATTGTCTTACCTTGTCATTTGCTTATTTCTACACCACGCTATCTATAGGCCCTGCTTATTGATCTTGTGGAGTGCAAGCAGGTAAAGGAAAGTGATGCCCTGTACAATGAAGCATCATAAGTCATAACTTCTCTTTTCTTTCTTCCCGCTTTTTAATTCTGGTTACAGATGGTGCTGGAGAGATATTTCGCCCTGTCAGGTGAGGGAATTGAACTTGTTCTACCCAAACAATTGGAACTCCAGGAAAAGCTTCGAATTGGACCACCTAGAGATATGGACTTTCTTCCTGAACAGTTTGATGATTGACCATCCATTTTGGATGCTAGCTGTTAGATTCAAGGGAGACATTTTGCGGCACCCCCATGGCTGAGTTAGAATCCTATTTACCTAGAGATGGATTGAGAGTGTTCTGTATAGTTTTAATGATTTTATTCTTGCATCCATTTTTGTATTTATTTTGCTAATACACAGTTTTCTCCGCATTCTCCCTGTTTTAAAGGGCATTGGTGTTTTCACATCTTTGTTACATCAAAATGGCACAGAGCTCTTGTGCTTTTATGAATAATGTCTCAGTGAACTGGAAAAAATGGAATTGCACAAAATTGAGGGGCTTCTACGAACAATATCGCGGTTAAATCTACACTGCGCAGACGAAGTAGTATGGCTTTGATATTGATTAGTAGATTTGGGAGTGTAATCCAATTTCATTTTTTGCATGACATTAATTCCATTTACAGCAACAAAAAAAAAAATAAAAGGTATTGAATCTCATTTCCTCTCCCTAAACATCAATCTTCCAATTAATTTAACTAGGAACTCATTGTATATTTATGGGCTATTATGTTAATCATACACATGACCTTTCACTGGATCTGATAACCAACCATTGGCATTATCCATGCAAAAACATTACAGTTCTCACCAATTTTTTTGGGCTGTCCTTCAATAGAACTGAACTGGCTTCAAAAGATTCCAAGTTATCACAAGACCCAGGCAACCATCAATTATTCCACATAAATTCTCTAAAAAAAAATTATTCCACATAGGCTTGATATTTCACACGTTTTACATCCAGGCAAACGTATCAAATTTATCTGCGCATGGAGTATTAGATCCTGGCTCAAAGAACCTATGAAGAAAATTTTCAATTTCTGACAAATTCAATAGTAATGACCATAAGAATATACAATCATGTTCAAAGATTAATCATATACAAGTTCATCAAAACTATACAAAGGAGCCATTGGTCACAGAATACATGTAAAACCTACACAACCAAAATCACATATGAGATAAGGGGCGAGGGAAAGGAGGCAAATGCCCCATGAATTCTTCGGCTTCATTCCTTTCGAAGAACGGGAACACCAACCTCCCAGATTTCTTCAGTGGCAACAATCATAGTCGGATTTAATTCCATTTCTCATTCGACATCTTGGGACCAGCCTTCTTTCGAATAATTTAGACTTCCGTGTAAATAACATTTTGGTCCTCTGGCAGGATCAGACAGTTGATCATTCTTGGCATTCCAACTCTCAACTGAAACCATGCCTCAGGCAACAGAAAGTACTCTGCACGGGAATGCGTTTATGTATCCATTTACAAGGGCTGCAGTTCTTCCGGATGCACCACTAATGCAGGCAGTCCCTCAGCACTAACCTCTGGCTGAATAGACCAAAAGCAAAGAGAGTGAAGCATTTTAGAAATTGTTAAAAGTTAAAATTTCACTACATTCAACACGACAGTACCATCATCATGACAGGGATGACATACAATATTTTCCACAATCCACAATCACCTACCATGCATCAACATCACTTCTAGGCTTGGCCGAGCCTCTGTGCATGCTGAGGCAGCATGATTGTGTTGAATCATTCCTCCACTAGTAATAGTGCTGACTCGTTTCGGAACTGCACAAAGAGTTTAAAAAGTTACCTGCAAAGCAAATTCCAGTTGCAAAATAATACTACATCCTGAATGGACCAGCTGAGAAATTAAGGCAGGCACAAGGAAGAAATCATTCTTTCCCGGGGGGTGGGGTTAGATGAGAACTTTTTCGAAGCTGGAATGTGCGAACACCAGAGTACAACAAGGAAGATGTGTTGAAATTACCATGATGGTTTCTCATAAATGGATCCAGACTAACATCTTTGCAACTGCCAAATCCAACATCAGACAAGCCACCTTAGTTTCTCACTGGCCAAATCCCCAATTTCTACTGAAAGCAAGCAACCAGAGAGGTCAAATAATCTAATATGTGGTAAACACAGATTAATTTAAGTGACAACAAAACAACAAGCATAATAGATAAATGACAACTAGAACTCTAGAATGCCTTTCCAGGAAGCTAACCTAGTATCTTTGTTAACCACAATTCACAATTGACAAACTCCCACCACCCGCTTTAAATCGATCTTTCGTACACAGATTCACTTTGATATAGTATAAGAATAAGTTGCATCAAGGTACAAGCAATTGCTTACACCCTAAAAATGTAACGTGATCACAGCCCACATAATTATTCCAAGAGTGCAAGCCTAGGACGTTTAACAAAATGAAGGGCCTGAATATTCCCTTTTTTTGACAATTATAATATCACTAAATCAGGAAATGTAAGTATATCTTGTGGAATGAGGTCTCTCATTGAGTTCAAAGTGGAATTGCTTAGACCTTCATGAATTTAATTATCTATTTTTGAGATTTAGAAGTTTCTTAGTTCAAACTGTGCAAACAGGTGTTTGAGGAGATAACATATATCCCAATTCATACCAACAAGAGGTTGGTTCAGCGGGTGAATTCATCGTCCTCCTTACTCAAGACTTGGGTTCAACTCCCCGTAACCTCTTGTTGGGGTCATCCATGCTCCATGCTCCATGGGTGGTGCATATGCCTATGCCCTTGTCTTACCTCGTGGCTGGGTCTCACGCGGGGGACTCTATTCCCCTTCTCATGCTGTTGTGGAGTCTAGCGCCCTGATAGGGCTGTTGCGTAGCCTACGTAACCCTTTTTGTGCACCAAAAAAAAAAAAAAAGATATCCCAATTCATAACTCCCTGATTGTATCAAACTAAGGGGACACAACAAAAAGAGCATGTCAAAGACATTCATTAGTAGACCTTATGGGTAGGGAGACTAATGCAAACTGGCCAACCAAAGGCATAACTATCAAATTAGTGCCTAGCAATGTCATCAACCAAGACGCTAGGTGTCACGAGCCATGCCATGCCATGCCAGGCCAGGCCCATACCCTCATTATCTTGTCTCGTGCCAACCCATACACTAATGTACATAATGTCTAGGATGTAAATATGTAGGAGTCGTGTCGGATGCACGTGTAGATTTTCCCTCGACAAGGGGTGCGACATCCAAGTTTGCAGTGTCCTAGCCCTATCGAGCAGAGGTGTTATAATTTTTCCGAAGGGCTAGAAAATTAGTTTAGAGTCCCATATAGATGTATATAAAAGGGTTTGTCCAAATTCCCTGTAATTATTTTTGTAGACCCATTTTGACTCCTCAAGGGGGTATCATGTTTCCTTGAACCGGCTTAGAAAGCATATAGGAGAGGATAGCAAAGTGAGTCTAATGTCCCTAGTGTGTGCTTGTCGGCTGTAAGCTATCTAAGCTCTCCACCTAATTGTAGTCTGGAATTGCTTTGCTAATGCAATAAAAGTGACCTTGTTGCTTCCAAATTGTGTGCCCATTGCTCTATTTTTGCTTTAATCACATGCTAACTTGTTGCTTTAAAACTTGCTCACTTGTGCACCTTTGGGTGTGTGTGTTGGTTTGATTTGCGAGGTACATCTTGGCTAGTTTGCTTGGTGCCGCCCAAGACAAGCGCCACACAGTCTTGCTCAGTTGAAAAGCGTTGGCCCGTGACACTAGTTACTTAGCCAATGAAGAAGTTTGTACTAAATGTACTGCATTATGAGAAAAATATAGACTCGAGGATTCTATGAGTATTCTAGTAATGTGAATTCGGAAACAAGAAAACTATCAAGTCTATTCCAGCAAAAGCTCCAAATCTACCAAATGAGCAAAAAACAATAATAAAATGAGTCAAATTAAATTAGATTAAAAAAATTACAAAATCATTTATTTCAAAAAAAAAAAACCCCTTTTTTTCCATGCACATCTACAGAGAACGGATCAATTACCCTCCAAAATCAACTTGCTCAAACCCAGGGAATGTATTAATGAAATCCATAGGTAAGAGCTAGGATCACTACAATTGCAGATCCCACGTTGGCTGGCTAAAAGAAATGAAAGGGTGACACTCCCATCATGATGTCTAGTGATGCCACCTGAACATAAGCAACCCGAATGTAAAGGAAGCACCCATCAAAATTAAGTTCTACTCTTCCCCTAGGAAAAACAACCTAAGAGGACATGGGTTTCGAGGTTCAAGGTCGACAAAAACACACAGGCTGTCACTCCAACTTTGAGATTCAGAGGAAATCCCTCAGATTTCATTTTTCATTGTAATTGAAACACACAAAGAGGACACAAAGATGATCCTAGATTCCTAGCATTCCATTCTCCCTCTATAAATTGTCACCAGAAAAACACCAGAACAAAGAACTTCCCCCCCTTCTTTGCTACCAAAGCCTCCAAAGGGGATTGCCCAAGGCAAGGAGATACTTCTTGATGATACCCATGATTTTATTTTGTGTCCTTTTATTTTGCTTAGTTTTCTGGGTAGATATACCTGCCAACAGAACCAATCTTCGCGTATCCAATTACTATGTAATCTCTTATCAAGAGATAAACACAATCATAGGATACTGTCAGTATCCATAATAGCATTCACTACCTTCAAAATACTGCATTGTGAATTTTCTCCCATATGGAACCATAGCCAGTACAACAACAAATTCATACTCCAAAAGGAGATAAATCATACTGATTTACTGTTATTTTGTTTATATTTCTTCAATCAGCTCATTTGAATACTTCCATTTGAAGCAATGCTCTTAAAACAGAGCTTCCCTTTCAAAAAAAAGACCCTTAGAGCCTTTAAATTTGGGCAAATATAAATGTACACTTCTCTTAGGATATTATGGTGACCAAAGGTGCAAAATCCACCCCAAGCATCTGATTAATTTTCTCACAGTTTCAAAACAGAAAAGAAAGATCTATTAGACTCCAATAAGCAAATCATTGCTGCAGCACTCAGAACACCAAAAAAATAGAAGAAAACAATATAATATTTAAATCTATGAGCTTCTTAAAGTACCTTACGACATATAGAGATTCTTCAGCTAATTGGAATCCCTATAATAGACCCGTGCTTGGAATAATTTTTGGAAGTAGATTATACACAGGCCTTGTACTTGATTCACCATTATTGGGAAAACATGTAAGCTCATTGTCTAGAGTGGAATAAGCATCCGCAAATGCCTGCATCAAGTAATGCATTTGAATGTAAGAAAAAATATGCATACATATTAGGAATATTTGTTCATATGACTGCAGACTGTCTGCCAATAAACGGAAATTGCCTCTTAGCAGTAGGTGAACGTTCATAAATGCAGTAACACACTGATTCCAGAGAAGTTGATTTTGCTCACTATTACCTGAGATACAGGTTCTGCAGATAGGGTTAAAAATCAGAGATCAAACGTCCTGATGAATTAGGGCAATTTTTTACAATGACGAATTCATGAAATTTAACAAAAATTTACACAATGCTCCACTCATCTGGTTTTACTGAGTGAATGCATCAGCAGAATAATATAAAATCTCACTGGGAAACATGCAAAGGATTAAGACATAAGACTCAGACATATATTAAAACTTCTTGTCCACAGTTAAACAAAATATTAAAGTTGTTTCAGCATATAGTTAGAATGCAAACCTCAATTGATAGACTTACAAATAAACAGAGGCCTCACATGACTTGTAACATCTTTCCTTCCCTCATTCATCAATTGTCTCGCTTAGGGTGAGAAACCAGACATATAAAGGGAGAAAGTATACTTTTTTCACATTCTTATTTTCCAGCAAAAGAGTCAAGGTTGTCATAGAAATGATTAATTGAACAATAAACAAAACAACCATGTAGAAACGTTTAATGGATACTGAAATCTTCTGAGAAGTAAAGAAATATATCAGTAGAGACATGCCGAAAATGTCTGCGCATAATTGGCACAAAATGGATGTTCCTGTTTAATTCCAACTGCTTCTAGAGTAACCAGTTAGACCATTAAAACTCTAAGATCTTAAACTAATCCAATGTGCAGAAGATTAGAATCAGATTTTTAACAAATCAAAGCTAAGCCACCATTTCAAGCATTCACCGTACTGCATCCACTACATGTGATCAAAACTGGATGGCACACAGTGAAAATTGAAACTGTATGCCAGGATTAGCTGTAGGCCCCCAAGGAAGGTCATAGCAATGTATATACAATAGGATCCCCACAGAAATCCTAGGAGCTAACTATTAACTTGCAATGAAAGACAAAATAATTTTCAGTTTTTTCATATAATTAAAGGAAACTTTGTAAATTGTGGGGAGTAAGATCAGCTAAAAAAATAGCTTCAATTAATATTTTCCTTTTGTGGTAATACTTATCAAAGAATGTGGTAAAATTCAACATCAAAGAGAGATAGTGAGAGAATAAAACTAGTCCCGAGGACAAATACTTGCCACTTATATAATCAAGAATGATTTACAAAACAATTTTCCGATATTCTAGAAAAATCAAATTTCTCATTTTTGCCAAAACAGTGCTAAAAAAATGACCACACAGGTGCTAAAGACTGAAATTCCACACTTGCTTTTTGCAAGCACATAGAAGATCAAAATACCGCAAAATTTTTAAATTCAAAATCATATACTTGAAAAAATCAAATGCCAACCAAGCATACACCACAGTGAAGTAACTGCAAAGGTTCATTTTAGAGTCCAAATGATTTCCTTTTGACCATGAAGAAATGCATAAAACTATAAAAAGCTTGTAGGAAAGACAAAAAAAAATGAAATGTACGAAATGGAAATGTTTCTATAGATATTATGGCTGACCTTGATACATTGATGTATTCGGAAGCAATTCCGGCCCACGTTATTAGTCGGAAAAAGTGGGTCATCAATGTAGATTGGATCGATGCTACAAGATTCAATAGTAGATCATCAAGCTATTTAAGAACTAAAATAAAATACAAATCTCAATAAGCAAAGAAACAATTTTCTTTCTTTACCTGTATCCTCTTTCCCTATTTATGTATACCCCACTTCCCCGTACTGAAATACGCATTTGGCGAGGATCAAACACATTCCTGTGTTGAACATCATCATGGTTAACAAAGATGATAAAAATTGGAGCCACATGCATCAAACTGAAAATTTCTACAATCAAAATGGGCAACTTGAGAGTAAAATATAAAACAATGGATAAAAGACAAACCACGAGCATAAATAAGACAAAAGCAAAAAAAGGCTTCGAATACACAGCTTTAGACTTACCCAAAGAAGTTGAAAAAATCCATCAAAAGGCTTCCAAAGTTCTACAGAAATAAATAAACAAACAAATTAATTAATAAAATTACAGATAAGACAAAAGCATTAATGCATTAACTACGAGCATAAATACGAAGTGAAAAGTTTCAAGCCTTATACATGGTAAAGAAAATGGGAATTCGAAATTCTTCACATAGAATTAAAAAGTGTATGGACGGATGCACAAACTAATAAACAGACAAACTGGACATCCAAATAATATAATTCCATGTGACATGCATGCTGTGTGGCCCGTGCCTACATGAGAATGTCATTGCCCATGTTTAAACAATCGATAGATGTTAGTTCTATAAAAGAATTTTAGAAAGATGAATATTAAGGTAGTAGGGATCATATAAACATAAAGTGGAAAATAAAAGAACAGTAACGAAATTGAAATATCTTGAGCTTAGAGACATAGGATATTATCCAACCTTACCTTCCAAAAAACAGATATTATTGGACCTTCACGGCAAACAACAATTAAGAATAACACCAACAACAACAATAGAGGTGCCATATAGAAATTAAGAACATGTTTTCTTCGCAACACAGTAACATATTAAGTATAAAACAAGATTTGGAAAGTTGGAAATGATCTTGCAATTCCCCAAGGTCCCCCAACTATATGCGATGTCATAATAATCCAACTTGAGTTTAACGACATTTTTCAAAACTTGTCCGTAAGGAGATGAAAATTGAATTTAGAATTCCAAGCATATATCTATTTGCCTCTAAGATTCAGGAAAACAAAATACAAGCCATGCTCATCTCAGTAACTGAAGCAGAAAATTGCTCCTAACATTACATACTGAAGTCCTTCAGTTTTATGTTTATACTCTCAATGAATTCTGTGCAGTGCCTATATTAGACCTAATACAACATGGGCATGGGCATGCTAAATACCATTAAAATCTATGTTACATGGACCAGTATGGGTGTTGGGCACAAGCATGCGTCTATATGCTATGCTCATCATGCGTCTATGTGCCAGAGTCACTACTTCCCAAGTCCAAAGATGCCAAGACACAGCTAAACATTCACATTTCTTTATATTATTCTTATTTCTTCAAGAAAAATGGTGCTTCATATACCACAGAGCATTAAGTATTTACACATCACTCATTTCAAAGCAATCATGACACCAATTATAATAAACTAGAATAACTAGACACGCTTGCTAAGGGTGTTTCCACTAGATCAACAGTTTGAATGGGCGTATTAGCCTTGTCAAATATAACACAACTGAGGATGGATATAATCATATAAGTATCAAAATAGTAATATAAAATAAAATAAAAAACCCTAAACGGTAACCCAATCTAATATGACATCCTTAAGAAAGATGGAAAAAAAAGGAAAAGAAAAGCTAATTATACAATAAAATCGAACTTCAAAATCTTACTTGATTGATAGGCCGTCCATGGTGATGCTCATGCTGAAGAAAACGTGTAATGAGTAATACCTGTAAAAGGAGATTAAAAAAAGTAAGGTTGGCAGATGGAAAGCTCTCAATAATAGTTGCCCACTATCAGGTTTAAGAAAGAAAAAGGTCAAAAATGAACCCCCTCCCCCCTGAAGCACAAAAAGAGAAGAAAAATAAAGAAGACAAGAAGAGAAGATAGGAAAAAACTTGTTAAATAATAAATCATCGTGAGCAGTTACTTTTCATACAAACAACAAAAGGCATGGGCAAAGTTCATTATTCGTGATACATTCTACCCTCGCAAAGTTAATGCATCGTCTAGTTGCCATCAAAGTGGCAACCTGATGTCAACTACAAGGTGACACAGTTGTAGTAAACTGCAGCATAAAACTCAATGCATGCTACTAAAAGTATCATACGAGTGGTGAGGAATGAATGTTCAGGGAACCCATACCATGATATGGAAGTACAAAAAGATTTTGTAAAAAGTTGATGAATTCTCAAAAAGAAGATTTCACTAAAAATTATGATCTGATAAAGTAATACCTCTCCGAATTCCCTTCACAATTTCTCATTGAGCTTGTATTAAACCAAAGCTTAGTTAACTCAAAATTGTTAGAAAGAATAGAGTTAATTATCCCAGGTTGGAGAAAGAAATCTTCAAGACTGTATAAAGTAAGTAAAACCTTATGGAAATTGAGTAGAAAGAAGTGTTTAAATTAATTGTCTAATAGGAATGGATAACAACATCAAGGAGTCCCAATGTGTTTCCACCTTTCCGTCACTACAAGCAATCAAGTACTGGAAAATAAATACTATACCGAATACTTCTAAAATTTTCATTGCCCTCTTTTTTTTATCTTTTCTCCTTTCTTTGATCAATAATAAAATTTATATACAAAAAGAGGTGCCAAGTGAGCACCAGGCACCAACCTTATACAGAAAAAAGAAAAGCAAAAGCATCAATTTGAACCTATATCGTGTCCACAAAAGCCAAAAAGCTATCTCGAGGGTTAGATCCTAATTTTGACCCAGCTATTGATGTAGGACAGCATTATGAAACCTGGCCTATTGGCACCCAAAATTGAAATTGGGGTGGGAACTTTAGGTGGTACTAAAAGATACTAGTGATAGATACCTGATCCCCATAAACAAGAGATAATTGAGTTCACAACAAGATCATGAATCCTCCCGAAAAATCCATTTTATCTTCCTTCAAATGTCATCCCGGAAGTAAATGCAGTAGTACTAAATAGTAGTTAGTTTCACACATCATAATATTTACAGCATCCTCTTTCTGCTTCAGTTACTTTTTCAACTGGTGCTTTTGTTTTAAACTTAGTGCCAGCGATAACAAGGAATTTAACCCTTACTGACTACTGAGTCATTTAGGTCACCAAACAATATTATTAGGTATGTCAATTTTTTGCCTACCAGCTCAGAGGAATGTCAACAGTTAATTTATCTTTTCAATTCTTCCCCTCCATGGTTTTATGTCCCAACTGCCATTTATCACATGATAAAAAAATTAACACAAACAAAAACCCAATTAACACAAGGAGCTTCTGCATAAAGTATAATGACAAGTCTACCAACAAAATAATTATATCAAGTACTCCAGGTGACTTGCAGTTCCCACTTTATCTGTTTTAAATTTCATTTTCTCATGTTCCCATGATGATCACCCAAAAAAAATTCTCCATGATATGTGCCCACAAAGTAAAAATAAATAAATTAGTTAAAGAGATTGAACTGTAGAGGGAAGATTTTGGAGGAAAAGACAAACATGATGCCTGTTAACAACTGTATTGCATCAGAAGAGAGTGTCTGATGATTAAAACAGAAGCAGAGATGATAAAAGGTTGTGTCATGATTAAAACAATGCCTGAGATGATAAAATGCGTACATTTTTTTTTTTTTTTGATAAGCCATAAAATACGGACATATATCCTCTCTACATTACCCTATAAATACTTCGTAAGCAAATTAGCACATAATAACGTTCAAGGACTTTCAAACTACTACAAAGACAATGATTACACCAAAAAAAAGCCCTCAACATATTTGGCGGAAAACAACATAACTTATCTTTCATTTCTTTTTTGATAAAAAATTTACTAAAAAGCACCATAAGGGCACAAAAAAATGTAAAAAATGTAGAAGCCACATAAAGACAGGCGAAAGTCCAACTACGCAAAATTATAATGACAATCTTTCAACAACAAAAAGAAAAAAGAAAGAAAGAAACAACAGAAGCTCTGGATTTTGTAATATACTTGACCTATACAAAAATTACAAAAGAAACAAAAACTGCTATGCATTCTTTCTATTAGCACTAACAAAATTGATAGTCGTAAATAAACAACAGTTCTTTTGCTAAAAATATGAATTTTCATAACCAAATGTAGCCTAAATGTATAGCACAGTAGTTTCCTCCTACAAAGGGAATAAATCCTAGAACAAGTGGTTGGTTTTCCAATGCGTAAGGTTACTATAGTAGAGGATATTTAAGAAAGAAAAAAAAAGAACTATGTTCGATATTTTGTTTCATGAAGATCAGAAGCATAATGTCAAATTTTCGAGTGGTTTTTATTGTCTTTTTTTCATAAGAAAATAAACTTTCATTATGCAGAGGTAAAAGTTCTGTCTAAATGATTTCACAGCAAATGCTTTCCTTTTAGGCATTGGCCTCATTTGATGTTATGGAGACCCAATTAACCTCAACCCAACCCAATTAGAAAATTCTAATTTCTCAAATCAAGCAGAAATGCCTCTAAGGATGCACATTATCAAATCGAAATAAACCAAGGACTAGAAATGAATCCATTCCACCAAATTAATAGACCTTTAGACCCTCCAAGAAAAATCAAGTGTCTTTGCCTCTACAACACAGCCATTTCCAGCAGGGTTCTCAATCGGGCAACCATTGAGTTTATCACTTTAGGAGAGGGAACAAAAGATCACAGATGACATGATGTTCTAGCATGCAATCATACATACCCCCAGTATAACTCCAAAGGGACAACATCCAATTATTTGGTGATAGAAACCCAAAGAGAGACCAAAGCAACTACCTCATCCAAAACCATATCAAGAAAGGAACACTAGTCACAGAAAGTATTACATCCTCTCAAGCAAACCCAAGCCAGATTACAGCTAAAAAAGCACAAGCCCACCAAAATCCAGTCCTTATTTTAGTACTTACAATAATATTAAAATAAGGATATTATCCTTATTTTTACACACTGTAAGGCTTATTTGATGATTATTTACACAGAGAACATGGCTCTGATACCAATATTGCACAACAATAATATTAAAGAAAGGAAATAATTGAAAGGAAGGATAAGACAAATACTTACAAAGAGCAAATGCTCGCTGATTTTATTGCTGGGAGAATATTATTACAAAGGGATTACAAGAGGAAAAACATGAGGAAGACTAAAATTGCGTGGTGCCTTCAACAAGGGTGAAGGATCCCTTAAATACAAGAAATATTGTTCCAGATTTTAAAATAAAATTTACAAGTCCGGGAGAAAACAAAAAAACTTTTAATAAAGGCTGGATTGCAAAATGTCATCACAGGGGGCATGTCCTAGATAGTGGAGTCGATCGGCCATGTAAAAAAGCAATTATTTTGGCTATGTGATTGACCTCATGAAAAACATAAAGTCATCATGAAAGACATAAAGTTATTTAAGTAAAAGACAAATTCATGTCTTTTCTGTAGGAAAGATGCTTTGGTCATATAAGACCAAAACTAGTTTACCAGCAAGGGTAAATCTATTTATTATATAAGGCCAAATGTATTTTTGTCATATGATGCCAAACTTTGTCTACTTTATTAAAGTAGACAAGACAACTTCAATCAAGTTAGTCTACTTTATTGAAGGCCACTTGTATTAAGCCAATATTGAGAAAATTATATCTATCATGGGGGCTCGTCCCACATTGGGACGAGTTTGTGGGTGCATGTTATATACCCGTCCACCACTTCTCCTTTTTTAGTAGTTGTGTTGGATCGTGGTCTGTGTCCCGAAAAAAAAAAAAAGAAACCGTGGATTCCTTTCTAGCTGCGGCCAGTGGGCTCCCCCGTGGGGTTCGGGCTTTGGCCCATGTCCACATTCGTCCCACATCAGGATGAGTCTGTGGATGTGTGTGTTCTATACCAGTCCACCACTTCTCCTTTTTGAGGAGTTGTGTTGGATTGTGGTCTGTGTCAAAAAAAATATTTATTTATCCTGATATTTTTTAATATCTTGGCTTTCTAACAATTGAATTGTTTGTTCCTCATAGTCTAAACTTAGAGTTTGCTTTAAGGTTTTAACAGTTTTGAATCCTAGTTCAGAACTTCCTATCCTATAGATAGTTGAAGGTTTAACTGAAGGTATAACCCATTTGTTTAAGAGGTCTAATCAACCAGGGTACTCATTGCCCTCGTCATTTTTTTTATTCTTCTTATTAGAAGAGAGACGACGTAACATTATGAGTAATTTGTTTATGTACCAATACATCAACAATATTAAATTATTTCAAACCTTGTAGTATAATAATGATTAACTCTTTTCTAAGAATGACTATAGTGAAACACATCTGTTAACGACTTACAGATCTATCCTAACATCCTATAATGGTGATGGATAACTAGGTGCCTAATCTAATGCGACTTTTGACGTCACATTACACTATAATCAAACAAAATATGAATTAAACAATATTACATAATAAAGAAAGAACTAAAATAAGGATAATAATCATCAAATAAGCCTTAAACTGGGTAAAATAAGGATAATATCCTAATTTTGTAAAAGAGTTCTCATATGAAGTTCTGGCAAGGCATTTATTGAGATGATCCGAATCTCACGAACAAGTTAGCAAATATTACTGCAAAAATTCAAGCTTACCAACAGCAAGCTGACAGACAAAAATTGTCATCATCACAAGCTTCTGCTCCTCCTGATTTAGAAGATTTAAGGAGATTTATTAAAATGCAAAATTCCTCTGCTACGGAGATGGAGATCATGGTTCAATGCATGGACCTCATGAAAAAAGAGTTTTTGGCTACTTTTCATGATATTGAAGACTCTTCTGATAAAGAAGATGATTAAGATACCACAATGGACTCTGATGCCAGTCATAATGTTTACACATGCCTAGCAGGAGAATCTCAAGATCCTAATGAGGATATGCCCAAATCATCCAGTTCTCCTTTGGCAGATGTTTGGGATGCCATGATCGAGATTTGCCAACAAAAAGCCAAAAAAGCAAGAAAGCATCGGTCATCCAAATCTTCCCAAACTGATAAAATCAAAGGAAAGAAGACAATCTGATTGAAGTTGTCTTGTCTACTTTAATAAAGTAAACATAGAGTTAAGGATTATATGGCAAAAATACATTTGGCCTTATATGGTAAATAGTTTTACCCCAGGTAAAGTAGTTTTGGTCTTATATGATCAAAGCATCTTTTCAATGGAAAAGACATAAATTTGTCTTTTACGTAAATAATTTTATGTCTTTCATGAGGTCAATCACATAGCCAAAAAAATTAGTTGTTCACATGGCCAACCGACTCCACTATCCAAGACACGCTCCATGTGATGGCATATTGCTACACAGCCTTTACAAAAAGTTTTTGGTTTATCCCGGAGCCAAATTTTATTTTAGAATCCAAAATAGTATTTCTTTTATTTAAGGAGACTAAGCATTTCCATGGGCCCTCTAGCATGAAGGTTCACATCAGTGTGATTAACTAGGTGGGCTATTTAGTTCAACAAGATTAAAAAGTATTACTTCTCCACACTCAAAGGTGAAAAAAGAAAAAAGGAATTGGGACCAAAAGAACCAAGCTCTAAACTCTAAAGATAACATCATCCCTCACCCAGAAAAGATAAGGGACAGGTAGACAACATCTAACAACAAAAGGATGGATATGGGCTCCTATGTGCCACAGATCTGCTTCAACAAAGGAAATGGGAGCCTCTGAATATTGAAACAAAACTAATGAAAGAAATCATCTTTAAATAGGACAATGTCTGCAACAGAAGTCCTGTAATGGATTTTAAACAAGAGAGTGCCCATTTTGCAAAATTCTCTACAAGACATTCATGCCAGCAACAATTTGTTCCGCGCCATGCTGATTATACCTTTATTACTCAACTAGCTTTTTAAAATTACATGGACATTATTTAAACAATAATCCATTTCACGACCTTGGATGTCACGTTCGTTTGTGATTGTCTACCCTACAATTGTCATTCATCCACTCTGGCCTGAGAACTTTTACATGGGATATGATCACACACTACCGTGCCAAATTGATAAGCAAAATTTCATCAGTTAAGCAGCGGCTTTTGATGTTTATGTTGTTTAAATATGAGTTTTAAACTAAAAATAAGATTGATTGGACAAGAAACATGGCCTTTTATATTATTTTCTATATCAAATAGTAAGTACAGGATACCCTCATTTCTTACAAATGATACATGTGTTTCTTAAAAGCTCTTTTGCTATTATTCTATTCTGAAAACATAAACAGGTGAACCCGGTAACTGTGTGTTCAATCATAGAAACCATAAAACTCAAAAGCAACAGTCCTTTCTGAAAAGTTAGAATTCACAACAAATGAATAAATAATATATCACAACTCACCAGACAATATGAACTTAAGCCACCTGAATAGGATTGGTCCAGGCTACGATCTGCCAAGAACTGTTTCAGTACCAAAGCAAGGGGTGTAGCAGCAGGGAATTGCTCAGTCAGCTCTTTAACCTGCATTTAAAATTTAAAGCATTAAGAAAAATAGTGAAATAAGGCCACAGAAAAACAACATTTCAAAACTCTATTAAGAACATTTTGTCAGAAACTAGGAAGAATAACTCGAGACAATACCATTTATTAGAAAAGTTTCTATGAAACATGAAGGGGATCCATGTACTGGTGGAGAATATACAAGCTGCCAAAGCATTAAACTAAGAGAATATAAAGATTCAATAAAAGAAATTCCATCCCATATGCTTCCAAATGTGCACAGTACAGAAGTTATCTCATATAATTCAAAAATAGATTGAATTTAGAACCTTCTCAAATCTCTACCATTCTTTTATACCTCTCTTTCAAAATTATTTGGTTTCATCATAATTTTCACAAACTGTGGCTGTAACAGGTCAAAACACTGAAAAGTCTAATTTATTTAGTATTCGTTATACATGAGAAGAATGTCAAGTAACAAGATTTGACTTTGCATAATAGGAAGAGCAAAAAGTTTTTATTGAAAGCTACCAGTTTAGTAGTTTGGAGTCCTGTGTGTGATGGCGACTTGAAGCTGATGTCAAGACGAATTGACTTCATATTGTTGCTATCATCATTATTCATGTTAGAACACTTTGGTGAAGCAGAGCTTTCCAAATTAACCATATTGGTCCGAAAGGAATTGCTGCCTCCACCAATAACCTCAGTTGGTTCTTCTTTCAGTGTTGATATGGTGGAAGCAGCAGTGGTAATGAGATCATGAGGAACTTCCACAACAAGCATGATGATAGGTATCTACAAGCAGAAAGACAGCAAGATGAGATGATGCATGAGAAGAAAAGACGTTTGAAGATAAAATATAAGGAAAATAAACAGAAAGAAGAGCATTACAGCAGTATTTTCCACAATCTTGAGAGAATCACTTTTAACCCACTCCTGATTAGCAAGATACCTAGCTGCATGCTGGAAGGAAAATTGGGAAGTGTCAAGCCTACAATAGTCTACAGCAATATCAAATATGAAAATAATGAGATTTTTGCACTGCTCAAAAGAAAGATACGAAGCTGCCAATTCAATAGCCAATGTTTACAGAAAAGTAGAAAGAAATAAGAATGAAATAAAGGGAGAGCTATGAGATTGCAAGGGGATCAGGGAAAAGCACAAAGATGAAATCTGTGGAAGCCATTCAAATGCACTGTAAGTCGATGTTCACTGTGGAAGTAAAAAGCAGAATGATGCAGAACCTCAGTATTTTAGTTTTTAGTCCTGCACCTAAGAAGTGATGGTTTAATGGATCAAAAAAGGGAGTAAGGTTATAGTTCATGAGGCAATGAATTTGACTGTTTAGTTTTGGGTTAACTAACTAAAAGAGAGTGAACAGCACTGGAGCAGAAAAATATTAAGCAAAAAAGAAAAAAAATACAGAGCAGAGAAAGAGAAGCCCCCAACTCTACAAGGACTCCATTATCCACAGACAAAGAATGGCAGAGTTTAAGACTCATTCTTTGACCATTAAAAACCATTTAATAAACTATAGTTTCATTTTGCTGTGAAGGGTTTTATATATAGATTCTTGGAAACTGAAATAACATGAACTTATAGTAACCATAAGACCAAGTCCAACAAAATAGAAAGCTCCTAAACAAATTATCAGTTGGATTCCAACACATGAAAAGACCCCTTAAACCAACTCAAAGTAAAATATCTACCAAAACATGATCTTCTACTAGAAACAAAAAATTTCCAAGAAACAGAGTACTTTAACATTCCAAGAATGAATCAACTAATCCTGATTTGTGCATAAGACACACATTGCTAGAAAATGGGATTCATTTGTCCCCTCTGTATTCCCAAAGTTCACTTCTCTCCCATACAAAACAGTTTCTTCTAGCCCTATTAAGTGAGATACGGATACACTTCTCTGGAAAATTGGTGTAAATATTTATTTTCAAAGTCATGCAAGAATAACCACACAACTTTCCTTCCTACAGCAATACAGACAGTTTAAGTAATTTGATTAACATCTACATGCTAAGACAAACCGCTATAAATTATTAAATTATTAGCCAGAGAATAAGTGTGAGTTGTTCAGAAAGTAGAAGGATCTGAACTGTAGCTTAACCATCTATCATT